>OX422223.1:32192820-32642820 GCA_949130495.1 Sambucus nigra | reverse complement strand
CTCTGGATGAGATGACTTCTTCCCCAAACAGTTTTAGCACCCCGGAAAACTCTTCGAGTTTGTCTTGCTTAAGTAAACGCATGCATAGCTCAAGCAGAGATTCTAGAGCATCATCTCTTTGCTGTGTTTGGTTCAGCAATTGGCTCTTACTATCGTCACCACTTATTGCTGTAAGCGTACCACGCAATGAACCATCAAGTGTTGCTTGTTCCATCTCTTGAATATCGTCTTTCTTCATCTGTACCAAATGACAAAGATCAACTTCATTTTGTACCACTTTACATTTACTTTCATTACTCTCGGATGATATGTAGTCTACTGGAACACCCTATGTATTCTCTAGATAGCATATCGGTTCTGCATCAACCTCAAATATTGCAAAAAGTGGTGTTGATGACAAATTCTCTTCTTCAAGTGATTCGACTTTATCAGTCCAGTTTTCTATAGAATTGATCCCTCTCTGTTTTTACTTCTCCATTAACTTGTTGATTGAACGATGCATCCAGATTAAATTTTTTCTCACTCTTGAAATTGTTGAAATATATATGGCAGAGGATTCCTCTTGTCCTGCATGCCGAGAATTTGATGTGCTCGATTTGGTATTCTAGGTATCTGTGCCTTCTTTTAGTTGTGAACATTGTGAATGGTCTTGACCATCTCCATTGCAAACAGTTGTCCCACAACTCGTGTCTTCACTTTTTGAATCTTCACCTTGTTTAGAGATCTTTGTAGAATAGCTCGTGCGATCTACTCTGTCTCAAGGTCGTCTTCTACCAAGTTGAGGAATGATGGGTTGTCATTTACCTCAAATTGAAAAGTTAGTGTTTTCTCATCTCGTAAACTCTCTTATCTGTGTAGTATATCTTCTCTACCACCATGTTTGCTAGACAATGATAAAGTCGAATCTATTGATAAAGTCGAATCACTTGATTTAGTATATCTTATCTGTGTAGTATATATTTTACCATTTCACTGTTTACCCCAAGTATTTCGACATGAACCAAACGAGGACTTCATGTGAAAAGGAACATCTTGACTGGGTCAAGATTGGCCTTGATTACTTACATGTCTCCTCCATCACAAAATACCTAATCACATTACATACACAGGTTCCCTACAAAACACACCAGATTAAAGCCTGCTCCAATAGAGTCTGTTTCAGCAGCAACGTTTTTTTGCATTTGTCTTACAGCTAGTTGTGCCACTTTTCTTTCAATCTCATACATCTTAACACAAACAGAATTATCGTCATTACCTTTCCACCCAAGCGTCTTTGTACTCCACAATATAAGCGTGATTTAATCAAGCTATGAAGTCCATCTGCATGCAACACACCTGTTCGAAATCTTTAGACATTGATTGAGAAGCATTATTTAGCTATAATCTTTGATCAAGTACAAGAAACCTGTTTGCCTTTGTGCCATAGGAGGACAAATATGGAGGTTATCATCTTAGTTGGTCATATATTATTTAGCAATAATATCTTGCCAGTATGTACTTAAATCCCATGACAAGGGTTCTTGTCTATTGGCAATGATATCCATTTTATTATCTTTCTCACAGTTTCTATCCCCCTCTCAATATATGATGTCCATAAATATTATTTTAAAAAAAAAAGAATTCTGTTTTCCAGTGTAGAATAAATTACATGTGATACGATCTAGATGAGATGTGGGCATTGAATATTGAGATGCATAAAATTTTATTAACATTCATTTTACTATCCGTTTGGTAGCCACGATGGAAATTTAGATGGTGCAAATAAATTCATTTGTGCCGCATTTGATGGGGATGACAAATTATATAAATGAAAATAATTTGATACAATGGAGTCTGGAAAAATTGATTTGAACCAAACTCTCTATATATCTAATAACAAAATTTTAGACGTATTAAAATGACCTCATGGTGCGCAGTCCGCTTGAACTTCTCTGTTTGCTTAGCCATGCGAATATTTTCAGAACATACCTATTAAAGACAGGACAATACATAATTAAAGCGTCACCAAACACTGAGAATGTAAAAAAGTTACAATTTTGAGCATGTTTGCATATAAATTGAAAATTATAAGCATAATTGAACCCAGAAACAAATTTTCCACTGAAATTTCTTCAAACATGTCAAATGTTAGGAGCAGAAACTGAAATATTATCTTAACCTAGTAATGACTTCTAAGAATTTCCATTTAAAACGTTTGCACACGAACGTGACAAGGTGAAATTACTTACTTCTTCTCGATATCATGGAGAACAAGAACAGCTGCTCCGAAAGCTCCTCCCCCAATCTTCTCTATTACTTGATATTCTCCGATTTCGACATGGTATCCCCATTTTCTATCTCCATAAGGACCTCGACCTTTAAAGCCTAAAGGGTTTAAAGACGGGTGAATTCCACTTGAGAGGGAGATCCAATGCAATTCACATCTGAATTGAATTTGGATAAAACCTTTAACAAGAATGTCTTAGTTCTATTGAGAAATTACCTGCAAACAATGTATCAAGAAAAGGTGGATACTTATTTCCACAATCAGTTGAGGCTTAAAAAATAGGAATTCTTCCTGATTTGGGTCTTAAGATTATTCCAGTTTATAGCCAGCCTCCACATTGTTGATAGCAAAGCAACAAATTGAGAGAAAGAGAGAGAAAGATTTGATCAACAATTTGCTGCTCCTTTAATGGTAGTCTAGATTAAACTAAAATTGGTTTTTAATCATATTTATTATAATCGTGTTAAATGTTGTTTGTTTTTCTAAAAATTTCATAGGTTAACCACTAAAATTCAACCTTCAGATTCAGGGGTAGGGTTGCCTCTGAATCTAAACACTGAATGAATCTGAATGTGACTAAATACGGTCATTCAGATGTTTTATTCAGACATTAAACAAACAATATATTCATATTCAAATTTCAGACTTCAGATTCAAATAAAAACACAAAGACACCCTAAGACTCGGAGCAGTGGATGGCTAAGGAATCTGGTGGCCTACTTCTTCAAAGGCCATTTTTGAGTATGACATTTATCACCGCTTTTTTAACCATAATGCATGAAAGCCAATTGATATCACTTTTCATTAAAAAATTTAGCATTCAGAGGGAGAGACTTGTCTCTTAATGAGTGAATGCTGAATTTTAACTCTCATTCAACTTTAAAAGACAAAATTAATGACTAAATATTACCTCTAAATGCTGAATGTGATGTGTATGGGATATATAGCGACACATGGCACGTGGTTGTGCTTCCGGGAAAAGACTATTTGATTTTTCATTTTTAATTTAGGGCTTATTGTCATTTTCTTTTATTTTTAGTCTTTAATTAGTCCCCCAAGCATGTTTGGGGCTAATGAGTCATTTTTAGTAATTAATTGTCATTTTTAGTTTTTTTGGGTATTAGCTTGACTAGCAAGCTAACTTCTTCTATAAATAGGCCCTTAGCCCTCATTTTTAATCACAACTTTAATATTAAGAATTGAGAATAGATAGAGAAAGAAACCCATTTCATTAGTTTAGATTTATTTGTTGTTGTTGTTGGTTGTGTAGTTAATAGTTGTTGTGTAGTGTAATAATAAAGCTTTCGCATTTGTAGATTCACATCAAATTGCTATCAGATCTGCGTTTGTTCTTGGTGTTCGTCATGGTGCGTGAAGCGGGTAACGAGTTGTGATTCCAACTCCGGCTACCCTTCAATCAGTAGATTGATAAATGTCCAACCGGTAATCGGGTGGATGAAAACCCTAAATTCCATCACCACTAAAAAGGGAGATACCAACCTTTTTAGCCTCCACCCTCCATCTCCACCACACCCTCCTCCACCTCCATCTCCTACCACCACACAACCACCACCCCGTTTACACGAATCTCCGTCTTCTATCTTATCAAAACCCTAACCCAAGAAACCCACAACCCCAAATTGAAGCCCTAACCCTTAAGAACTCAAGAACCTAGAAACCCTAGCCACCGCCGACCACCCCTGACCCACTCCGACCCTCCCCCACCCTATTCCGAGCAACCCCCCACTGGCCGGAAATGCCCCAGACAGGGCCGGAAACCTCCTTCCACAGTGGCCGACTGCCGATCAGGGCCGACCAACCCTTTTCCCTCCGATCGGACATCACCCCATCCCTGTTTCCCCCCCCCCCCCCCCCTCTGACTCCCATACCCCTTTTCGGAGCCATTTTCACCCACCCTGGCCCCCGATCCAACCTAGACCCAACCCGCCCCATTTTGACCTCTTCTAGACATTTTTCGACCAACCTCTAGCCCAGGAACCACCTCGCCCCTCCTCCACAGGGGGTCGGCCAGTCCCAATGGCTGTCGATCAAGCCCTACTACATCTCAAACCCCTATTTGACCTCAAACCCCAAATACCAAACCCTAGCCCCCTTTTTTTAACCTAAAACCACCCCACCCCTATTTTTACCCTCTGTTCCCTTTTTTCCCACTCATTAATGCCCAACCATAATCAAATCCAACAAAATTGGACTTTCCTACTACGATCCAATCCCACACCCTCTATTGACCTCAAATCCGATCAAAGTTGGTCACCGGACCTCTTTGACACAACATATGACTTCCATGAAAAATGCATTCCACTTGGGATCCATTTTTCGACTATTTTGCCATTTTTGGGTCCGGCTTTCCGGAATGTCATCGCCTTCAGTCCGCTTGTGTCGCCATCGTTCTCACAAAAGTGCGGTCGTCAGAGTTCCCGTCCGGTCAGATTCAAGGATCCACCACTCCAAGTTGCAACCATGTACTCGTAGTGTTGAGAAAGTGTGTATGGTAGTCAGTCCGTACAGAGACATCGCGCTGGGATTTGGGTTTATTAGACTCATTTTTTACGAGGTTCACATGAATGGACCTAATTCCAGATGGGCAGCCCACTTTTGTTGATTTTGATTGAGGTCCGAAACTTTTCTTGGTTCATATCATGTGGCATTGATGAGTCACCCTCCAAGCTCGAGGACGAGCTTTTTCGAAGACGGGGAGAATGACGTGTATGGGATATATAGCGACATATGATGCGTGGTTGTGCTCCCGGGAGAAGACTATCTTTTATTTTCCATTTTTAGTTTAGGGTTTATTGTCATTTTCTTCTATTTTTAGTCTCCAAGGGCTAATGAGTCATTTTAGTTATTAGTTGTCCTTTTTAGTCTTTTTGGGTATTAGCTTGACTAGCAAGCTAACTTCTCCTATAAATAGGCTCTTGGCCCTCATTTGTAATCACAACTTGAATATTGAGAATTGAGAATAGAGTGAGAAAGAAACTCATTTCATTAGTTTAGATTTATTTATTGTTGCTGTTGTTGTGTAGTTGATAGTTGTTGTGTAGTGTAATAATAACGCTTCCGCACTTGCAGATTCACATTAGAATGTATCTCAATTCAATATTAAGGCGTGAAAAGAAACACCCATTATTAAGAGTTTATCAAGTTCACAATCACAGGCTAAATTTTACCTAAGTTTCAAACAACAACCAACACACTAAAATTCCTTAAAACATGTTCGAGGGACTATTCGGTATATGCCCCCTACAAGAAATCATCTGATCTGGTATATGCTTGTTGAAAAGGCATATGAACTCTGTCAAGCAGAAGCTAAGTAAATGCGATCAAAATGTGCGAAATACTACCAATACCTCAAATAAATTCTCAATTTTATCACCAATAAAGAATAATGAGCACAAAAATAAAATTCATGTCAATGGAAACTTATGTACGTGTCAGCGAATAGTGGTTTTCTTCAATCTCTAAAATTTAACCAAACAATTTCATACTCACAAAGGGTTGCAATATACAAACTAAATCACCAATATACAGTATTAAAAAGGTCTATGAGAGTTGTGATCTGCAAAACATGATAACTGAAGAGTCTTAGAAAAAACCTTATTATGTTTCTAAACATAATAAAGTATTCACATTCAAATAATCATTATGTTTCTAAACTTTATTATGTTTCTAAACATAATTGAAATGAAGATTACTAAAAATATCAACATTTGTAAAAATAAATATAATCCCTTTATTAATCATTCACAACTTTGAAAGTATTCACATTCAAATAATCATTATTTGAGGAAATGTTAGACCTGAGATTAACATGAAATTAAATATTGAAAATTAGAAAAATAAATAAAAAGATAGTAAATCAGTGAAAACGAAATGGAAAAAACTTACTATTCTTGATGAAATCACATTCCTCTGTTTTCTTTACAACTACTGCAAAAAAGAAGTAATTAGCAAGTGTTACTAAGTTGCAAAACCCAAAGAAAAATAATTGATAAACTAATTTACAAAACCATATCACCTAGCTTATGTAAGAAACTATAACAGCTATAAAAAATTGAGTTGGTAGTATTCTAAAAACAAACAAATGAACACATCATATTATGCAATTCAGGAAGACACCTGTATGAATGAAGTAACAAATACCACTCCAAGGGATGGAGAGAGTTGCCTCAAATATTTACTAAAATCAATTCATCAAATGAGTCAACTTTACATTTTGTGATATTGTGGTCAGAAAAAAAAAATAGAAAGAGAGTAATGGAAAAGGAGACGGGTTTAGAGAGTGTGGGCCACATGTCAAGACTAAATGAAGGGGCAACTGTCTCTTTTGGATATTTAATGTGGAAAATACAAAAGATGAAGACATTCAGGAAACTCACAATTAAACTCTTCAAATTCCGATCTTGTTCGTGTTTTCCACGTATGCCGCCACTCTTTCCCTCCCTCCTCCCGAGTGTTTCCTCCACCCTCCATGAGATCGAACCTCTTTCCCTCTCTTGTTATTTTTGGCGTGTGTTCTTCAAGTCAGATGAGGCTTCGGGCGAGGTTCCTTATCATTGTGGTTGCGCCACCTCAGGATCCGAATAGTTCTCCAAGTTCTGGATCTCACCTCTGCTCTCGATCACCATCTTATTATTAAGCTTCATGTTAGATCGAGCGGTGCTCTCCGACATTTGGGATTTGTTTGGAATTTGGAGTGGGTGGGGGTTGCTTTTCATCCCCTCTTTGGAAGTCTCGCTTGGTGTTGGAGCAATCAGGGGCGGAGCCAGGACTTTTGATAGTGGGGGTTAATTTAATGATAATTTCCGGGTGTTCGGATGAGGGGAGCCCCCGTGCGGTATTTTTTGAGGTTATTTTTTAGTATTTACAAAAGAAATAAAGTAATTTATGCAACAAAAAAGGACAGGCTAGACAAAAGTGATTTCAAGAATAACTAGCTACTCACTACTAACAAATTAACATACCACCCCCCATACAAAATCAAAGTTGCATTGTTTAGTTAAAATGAACATTAATCAACATATTACCTTTGTCAAACCTAATTACTTAAGACTATTTGTTCATACCCTAGCAACGTAACAAAAAAATAGGACATTTATGTTTACACCAAAATAAAGTCAATTAATTGTAGCAAGAAAGTAGTTTATAGAACATCTAAAACTAGGAAAACAAACAAAATCAAAGGCCAATTCATATAGATAAATGTACATGTGTATATCCCAACCTTGACAGAGCTGATAAACAAGCATACCACATAGTGGTAAAATTTCAGAATTGTCTACGTGTCCCTGCTGCTGCTTGTATTGAGAAGAAGAAACCTTCAAGGTATGAAATGGAAGGTATTCCGAATGGAAGAATGGAATTGAAAGGTATTGAGAGAATGGAAGAATTGGCCGTTTCAAACCTAGGGCTTTAAGGTTTTTTTATAAACTATTTGTATTTATATTTTTACCCTAGGTTTTGTAAAAAATCAGTTTTTACCTCTAAAAATTTTTTAACGTGAAAGCTGAAGCCCCCACTTGCATCTGTTCCTGGAGCCAATGTTGCGGCGTTTGGCAGTGTTTGGTGGTGTTTCATCATTTTATTGCAAAATCTTATATGACGAGTGTTGCGATACTACAGTTTTATATTGTATATTCAACTCGCAGTTGTGATTGGTTTGTGACCTGCATGTCATGTTGGATTTTGATTCTTTTATTAGATTTGTTAGTTTGTTGTAGGTTCGTTGTCCGATTGTTTTGGACGAGTGTCATTGAGACCTTTGTGATTTTTGTTTGTGTCTTGGACTTATTTATATTTATTAGACAGTTTGTTTTTTATTTAATATAATTACCTTCCTCGTGTAAAATAAAAATGTACATGCGGCATAACAAGAACCACCTTAAGAGACTCTAATAATGCAATACAAATCTTCCTTCGTTTTGTTGGCCCACTCCTTACTATAATTTGGATACAGATATAAAGAAAGGTACAAATTTAGATGATTTTTGATTCTTTTATTCCTTATGTGGTGGATGAATGAATGTCGAGGTGTCCTTCGAGTTTATAGCGACAGCTCAATCGAGCGGTCATCTACCCTGTTCACGACGATGGCTCAATTGTGTGGGAAGACATTGTAATTGAATTTGGAGCTCATTCAGAAGTACAATTATTACGGGTAATATTAGGAAATCTTTTTTCATTACCCTTTTTGTGATTATGATGATGTATTAAATATATTTTGGGTGGTGTTTTAAATAAATTCATGTGAATTACAAATATCATTTAATGTGTGTTTGACATATCAATCGAATAACAAAAAAAGAATCACAAAAAATGGTCAACCTAATATTACTCATTATTTATTATTCAAATCTTTCAAGGTCTTGGTCCTATTTATATTGTCATGTTTCACTTTAGTTCTTCGAGTTTAATTCATTCTTATTATTTTGAGTTTCATTTTCAGTTTTTGTGAAATTTTGCTAATATATTAATACTTTTAAAAGTATCGCAAAACGTAAAAATGGTATAAAAAATTAGGAATGGGCAAAGGAATAGAAAAATCAATAAACCAACCCAAATTGGGTGCATTTGGGTTAGGATGGGTTGGTTTGGCTTTTTCTCGTGACAATTCAGTTCTCATTCCAAAAATTACAAACTGATTTTTTGGTTCGGCTCGTGGTTCTACCACCAACACAAGTCAAACTGAAGCGTAAACTAATTTAAAAAATTGGTTGTTAATAATATTAGTATTATTAATTGACTCGATTTTATGATATTGTTAATTAAATATGCCATTTTTCTTATAAAAGTTACAAAAATGACAAAGCCCCTTCAATTCTCTCTATCTTATATGCTTCTCTCTCATTAAGACACTTGTCTACCTTTCTTGACTCTTGAAATTTATAATTTTAAGCCTTTGACCCATAGAGTAGATTTTGTGACACAAATTGATAAATGAAGACGAACTAAATTAAATTGGGGCCAAAGTCAAAATAACCCTTTAAAGAAACAAACTCATTTTTTTTAAGTTTCGTTTTTTCAAAAATTAATAAGTCAAGATTTACAAAGGTGTCAAATATTTCCTGTCTCATTATATATGATTCATATCTCATTATGATTGCTCGGGTTGAAACTTGAAACTCCAAGTTTCTGCAATCCAAAAAGAAAATATAGTAAAACCCTTTAAAGAAACAAACTCGTTTTTTTAGGTTTCACTTTTTCAAAAATTAATAAGTCAAGATTCACAAACATGTCAAATATTTCCTATCTCATTATAAATTCTTACATAAGGGGTTTCTATTCATTCCTTGTAATATATATATATATACACACACACACACACAGAGAGAGAGAGAGAGAGAGAGAGAGAGAGAGAGAGAGGCTCCCTCGTGTAAGGACTCCTTGTGGTGCAGACCCTGGCACATACCATTTTTTTAAAATAGTAAAAAAATGATTTTTTTAGGAAACTTCATGGATATGATCTCCACAGTGAGAAGATCATCTCCAAATTTTTTCATCAAAAAATTCAATAAAAAAACCGTTGAGATGAGGTGATATGTAAAAAAATGGTATAAATATGCATTTTCGACCGTTGAAATGTTTGCGATCATCTCACTTACTTTTTGATTGATTTTTTTATGAAACTTCATGGATATAATTTTGATACTGAGAAGATCATATCCATGAAGTTTCATAAAAAAATTCAATCAATAAAGTGGTTGGCACCGACCCAACATTTCAACGGTTAAAAATGAATATTTATACCATTTTTTACGTATCCCCTCATCTCAACGTTTTTTTTATTGAATTTTTTGATGAAAAAAATTGGAGATGATCTTTTCGCCGTGGAGATCATATCCATGAAGTTTCAGCAAAAAATCTTTTTTTTACTATTTTAAAAAAATAGTTTGTATCGGGGTCTACACCATAAGGAGTCCTTACAGGAGACTTTCTGTATATATATAAAATGGTTGTTGAAACTTGAAGCTCCAAGTTTCTACAATCCAAAAAGAAAATATAATAAAACCAACATAATATGGGTGAGCCTCCTATTGGAGTTTTACTCTTAAAACCATGTAATGACATATTATGCTTCAATAAAAGGATTGTCTAGTTAATTTGAAATGAGAATCATGTGTGTAAAAAGGCTTTATATTTAAATTTTATATATATGCATTAGCTAATAAGTCATTTGAAAGTCTATTTATATATGATCAGTGTAAGCGATAATCTTCTTGATATCTTAAACCCATAAACTTTTCAATTAATTAATGATAAGTCCAACGATACAGTTGCACTTGTTAATGTATATACATTTACAACTCTTAATGTATATACAATTACACTTATTATTGTAGTGTATTTGTATCTACATTAATAAGTGTAGTTGTATTTATATTCATCAATGTAATTGTATCTATATTAATAATTGTAACATATGTGAACTTATTGAAAAGTCTAAAAAATGCATGTCCTTAACGTTAATTACGATAAAGTTAAGGGATTCTTTACCATCTCCCTGTTAGATATATTATTTATAATGTTGGTCAATTATACTTAGTAATATTTCTAGTGAGTTGGGTTTGACTTGATCACAAAAGATCGTAATTCCAGTTTTGGTACTATTGAACAGTTAATAGCTTAAATAGGGAGTTGACATCCTATCAGTATGGTTGCGTGTACAATCTTAGGAGTTTCTCTCAAACTATGGGAACATGTCTAATGGTTCAAGAACTTATACAATAGTTCGAAAGATGAAGAGTATACACATGATATACACATACAAAGAACCTTAATCAAACCTACATAAGATATACACATGCAAAGAACCTTAATCAAACCAACATATGATATACAGATGTAAAGAACCTTTAAAGCATATTTTCTATATAAAGATTATACGTGAATATATATCACCAAATACCAAAAACCAAACCAACACACGCACACACAAATCAAATTTCTAGTTTAAGAAAAAGGTAGTTTGAATATGATAAAGTGTTCAAGCTTATCTGAAGCCCACTTACCTCAACCTATAAGTTAATCCAACATTTGTGATCATGAACGATGCCGGATGAGGGTGATGAATCTTTTCAGAGAAATGTGATGCTTTATCTAAATGATCTCAAGGACAAGACTCAAAGTATATTTTATAATCA
Organism: Sambucus nigra; assembly: GCA_949130495.1. NCBI lineage: Eukaryota > Viridiplantae > Streptophyta > Magnoliopsida > Dipsacales > Adoxaceae > Sambucus > Sambucus nigra. The sequence goes on along the minus strand of OX422223.1, from coordinate 32,631,396 downwards.
GAATATGACAATACAAGTAATGCAGGGCAACATGAGTATACGCGTACTCTCACATATCATATACTTTAATTCAACCATAACTACATATGGAACTTTGAACATGTGATTATTTTCTACATGAGTTTTAGGACACTGATCTAGGGTTAAGGTAAATCTTTATCTATTGGAGTGTTAATGGGTTTGGAGTTATGCATGTGAAATTATTCTAAACTTTTCTCAATGTAAATCTTTGTGACAAACATAAATTCTTTGAATGATCTCTCATAATTTTAACTCCCAAAACATAATTTGCTTCACACTTGTCCTTTTCTCCAAAGTAGAGGACAACCATTCTCTATAGTGACTATGGCATCCCAATCAATCCCAACTATTAGGATGTCATCAAATTACAAGAAAGGAATAAGAACAAGTTCTTATATCATTTCAGATACATGTTGTGGTCTTCTTTAATCATCTTAAAACTGGCAGAGGTAATGACATGATGAATTAAAAAACACCATTGCCTAAACGATTGTTTACGACCATAGATGGAATATTTGGAACAACAAACTTTGCAATATACCTTAACCTTAAAAGTAATTGGTTGATCGATATTGATATCTTTGTCTAGTTCCCCATTGAGAAACGTCGTCTTATCATCAATTTGAAAAGGCTTAAGTCAAAATGTGCAATAATATCTAGAATAAATTAAATAGAGGAAAATCTCACCGCTGGGGATAATGTCTCTTCATATTTTATACCCTCTCTTTAGGTATTTACTTTCACCTTAAAGTGCGCCCTTTACTTGTAAATTGATCCATTTTCCTTTCATTTGATCTTTAAGACCCATTTGTTGCCAATGGTCTTATGATTTGGTTATCAACTAACTGATATACCCCATTCTTAACCATAGAGGTCATTTCATCCACATAATAACCATCCACTAATACCTAATAAATAAGGAGATAAATTCTACTAAACAAGTAGGATCTTCCTTATCTAACATAGTATATAAGAGAGCGCTCCCATATCAAAATGTCAATGAGGAATATTCTATTTTTTTTCTTCGATGCACTTTAAAATCTTGGGAATCTAGTGATACACTCCCATTAGTAAGGAGAACACTCCCTGTATCTTGAGTGATTATACGATAAATTGATTCCCCACCCTCGCTTGGATCTAGGAAGATGACTCAACTTCCCTCTACTTTAGAAGGTCACTACTCTTGTTAGTATCTCATATGCTAGGGGAATTGTGCTTAATGAAATTAGTATTCCGAGACTATATTTAAATTTTTCTTCCATCGAGGTGTCCACCATATATCGCATAACCAACCTTTTAGGATTTTAGAATACATTATAAAAATATGACTATCTCTAAGACCAAGCTTCTCGTGCTTATGGGTAGCATTGTGAACAAAATAAGTCATAACCCATGGGGTTTACCCTCTAAATTATGATTTTCACCTTTTAAAATATTACAATCAGTTGAAGAAACTAATGGAGAAATCATTCCATTAAGTATGTAAGTAGTAGTTTGGATAACATCCTCCTCAAAGTATATTAGGGGTTTCCTTTCTCCATCATAAATTTAGTTATATCTAATAGTGATATATCCATCCTCTTTGCAACACCATTTTAATGTTGAGTGTTTGAAATAACAAGTTATATATTTATCCCGTATCCTCACACAATTCTTTGAACTGGTTAAATAAGTAATAATGTACTTGGATAGTGTAAAGAGATTTTAAGCTCTTTTTGTATTCGCAACTAAGAAGCATTTGGAATTATTCACGGCCTCACAACGACGAGCGATAAAAAATATATATAAGCATATCATGTCTAATCATATGTGAAAGTGAGAAAATAAGAAACACTATGATGTGCCTTAACATTTATAGGTCCACAAATATATAAGTGAACTAGGTCTAGCAATTGTGTAGCTGGGATAGCCTTACCAAAAGGAATCCTACATGCTTTTCTTGTTAAAAAGGGCTTGTATATATAGTTCAAAACTTAGTGAGTGGGCCTAAAAGGCATTCTTTAGCTAATAGGTCCATCTCGTCTTTTCATATATGCTTAAGTCTAGCATGCCATTCAATATAAATAATATTTTTATTATATTAACAACATGTGATAATGAGGAAGCAGAAGGAGGAGGATCATTTATCTCAATTTTAAATAAAGTATTCAGAAAATTTGTTTTAAAATAATATTTAGATGTTATTACTGTAACTATACTGAATTTCAAGAATATGGGGGACTTCATATACTAGTAATGTGTGTAGTTAGATATCATATGATCTAAATCCTTATGCTTCTTAATACATTACCCTCATAACTCTTAAAGTTCAAATTAAAATGTGACTCTAATTCACAAATCATACTCGATTCCGTGGTACGTTTCTTGCTATGGTGTCTATAATCCAACCATAAGGACAATGAGTAACTAAAACATGAAAACACACACAAAGGTAGAGAGGGAAAACTTATCTTCTTCGACTTAGTGCAATAACGAGCAAAGTGATCTATATCCACATAATATGTCACTTGCATCTAGGGCTCTTAACTATCTTTTTTCGTTAAGGCCACTAACCCCACTTTGATTACTGTGCTCCCCCTTTTTATTTGCATTGTGATGAATCTAGGTGACGTTTGACACTCTATACGACGAGGGAAATAACACAGTTTGCCTCTTGTTACTTTCAACTCACAATGATGAGATATGTCAAAAAATTATTAATATTCCCATTATGAGTTATAATTTTCTTCATATGTACCCATGAGTTTTGCAAGGATCAGGTAACGACTTGGATCCACTACTCATAAGAAAAGACATCCCCAACAGTCTTGAGATCACGAATCAAATCAGATAACACCCAAAGGTGCTCAGTCATCATATGCTTGGATTCCTTCGAGTACATCTCTAACTTCGAGAAAAGGATCTTAATCCTCGTAAAACATTCGCCACTAAAATTAAAAAATAACTAGCCCCACATCTCCCCAGATTTTGTGAAGTTATCATACTCCCTAATAAGATCGGCATGAACATATCTTACACCTTTATAGTGCATCTTTCTTAACCATGCTTGTTGTCCTCAAGCTCACGGTGATGTGCAACAAAGTGACCTTCTCATGTCGGGTTATAGAGATGGTTAAGATTTCTAGTATTTCATGATTATTTCTATGAAATTTAATTTTGCAATGCCATAAGTTATGGTAACGTCTATTAAGATTATCTTCCTTAGTAAGAGTTGCAATAATATTTTTGACATCCATCACTATACTTATAATGCATAAGAGATTAATATTAATATTGTTTACATATATTTTATTTGTCACAAAATCCCAATTAAAAATAGGGAAAATTACAATAAACTCCTTAAACTATAGCGGTTTTATAAATTACCCCCTAATCTAAAAAAACCCAACGAAAAGCCCCCTGAACTATTAAATTTTGACACCTGGCACATTTTCATTGAAAATTATCTAATAAAAACATGATTTTAATTTTTATGCATATTTTTAAGGTGTCAGCATTCAATAGTTTAGGGGGCTCTTTGTCTTTAGAATAGGAGGCTATTTACAAAATCACTATATTTCAGGGGGGTTACTATAATTTACCCTTAAAATATTATCTTCTTCTAAATATCAAGTTTGAAAGTCCACTAAGATCACAATTATCACATAATAATGAGTATTTTTTATAATTAATACTTGAACAAATGTATATATTAGGAGATATACAAACTAACATTATACACATTCATATAGTCAAGGTCAATGCATTATACAATAAAAAGGCATAAGAGTCCCACATAAATCCCTATTGAGAATTTTAGAGCCAATATTAACATAATTCATATATATTTTTGGGCAAATAATAATTCGTCTCCTTACTTCACTAATTTTTAAAAAATAGTGACTCTCTCCTCACACTATATCATGGATAAGAAAAAACCTATACATATGTCTACCTTAAACTAAAACCAAGGACACTTGTTTACATATAAAGGTAGGAACAATCTTAAATGGGTATTGCAATCAAACATATGTTCTTACAAAATTATCAATTTTATTATCAACTTAAGCATGTTTTGACATATCCAAGGTCACTTTAATGGGAAATAGGTTCACACTCACTTTCTAAGTGAGAGATCCAAAAATGTCTTAAAAAATGGATGGTCTACATAGTATATGCATAAATTATCCAACGAATTAAGAATTTAATCCATGTAAAAAAGAAGCACATGCCTTATATATCAATGAACCATAATGATTCTATGTTTTTTAGCTTCTACATTTATTTTCACCCACGAAGTGAATTTTTAATGTATTTTTCGTATTTTTCAGGCACCAAATATTGCCTAAAACACACAAACTGGATAGTTGTGATTAGGGTTATTAAGACTTCAACACGTTACTAGTTTTCGATATTAGACTTTTATACATTTTAATTTAAAAATCAATCTTTAGCCAAAATCTGTTAACAAGGTGTTAAAGTTAACTACCACATGTCATTTGAACTAAAATAATTATAAAAAAAAACAAAAATCTATAAAAATAAAAGAAAATGAAAATATAAATATAAATAAATTAAAAAATCTTTCTCTCTCTCTCTCTCTCTCTCTCTCTCTATCACACACACACACACCACTTCCTCTCCCCATCTCTGCCTACTATCACCACCATTTAATGTCCTCTTATTGCCCCACCACCATCATTTCCCCCCGAACAACCATCACCACCACCCGAAATTGAACCCAAAAAAATAATCTCCTTTAACAAAAAATCTAAAATCAAAAAGTACTTTTTGGTCAGGTTATGAATCTGGGTTTAGAAAGTTTTAATCACTAGGCAATGGATGAGTGATGAAAAAATAAATAAATAAAAAAAACTATAATCGCTAGGTTATGAATATGGGTTTAAATGTTAGTGTGTGTGTATATATATATATATATATATATATATATATATATATATATATATATATATATATATAGAGAGAGAGAGAGAGGGGGGGGGGGGGGGGGTCACAAGTGAACCTAAAAAATGGACATTTTAATGAACCTTAACAAAAAATACCTAACAACCCATGAACTTTAATTCATATGTTGTAATTGGTCCGCGCCAGCGGCAACGGAGACGGGTGTCGATCGAATATTTTTTTTACACCCCACCCCCCACCATGGCAGCCCTTACCCACTGCTAATTAACTCGAAATCCAGCATACCTAGTGGGTTGGCTCCTATCTCGGTGGGTATGGCAATTTTAATCGGGGTGTGGGATACCAAGGTGGTTAATGAGTTGAAAAGTGGGTTTCGGTTTAATGGATGCTGGGTCATAGCAGGTGTGGGTTAAGGCTATGGAGGTTATATTTTTGGGTTAAAAGGAGGTGGGTAGTAGGTGTAGTGGGGTCGTCATTTTTTTTAAGCCTTTCTCCCGCCGATTTGGGGGTGGTCAGTTTCGTCGGTGTTTATGGTTTTCGGCAGGGAAAGCCGGAGGTTTGGATTGGGTTTAAACCGACGGATAGGTAAATTTGGGTTTTCTAATCACTGCCGGATAGGAGTGGGAGGTGAGGTTATGTTCTCTGGCGGGTTTACTCAGGTGTAAGCCGGAGTTATGGAGGGACAGGGGGTTAGGAACATGTCACCGAGTGAAGGGAGGTGTGACACCCCACCTAATTAAATCCTGTGTGATCAGTCCTAAAATTAAATTAGAACAGGTTTCTCAGTTGGTTCATTCTTAGCATTGCTGTTGAGACTTTTTTAATTAGTAACCACCTAAGTGAAATTAGACTGGTGCCAAGTTTTATCTTTCATTAATTAAATGAAATACTCATGCGGAAAAAAATCATTAACAATCATAAGCTAACTGAATCCAACCTTCACATATAAATAAGAAACTGGACGAATAAACCATCGGCTAAAATCCAACACAAATGTAAAGACAGATAATAATTGATCTCAAGTATCTAGAATAAATACCAAATAAAATGGTGATCAACATGCTTGAATATCTGATAGAAAATCCCTACACTAGGAATAAAAGGAATAGAGGCGCCTATCCAAATCCTGCAACATCCACATATGCTGCGGCAATGAATCCCTGGAATGAATCAAGCCTGGCGTCCCTGGGGCAGGACACCTAAAAGGTTTTGAAAATATTTTATAGCAAGGGTTAGAACCCAAAATATTTTGAAAATATTTAGCAAATGATTAACTTGCGGTAATAAAATATGCATGAATGCGCTTCATCTTTTAGTTAGTGTCGCACTCCCCTGAGGACAGGGTCACCCCTCAACTAATGTGCACACCTAACGCCTTCTTTATATTCCACCTAGTCCTCTACCCGAAACTAGGTACTTGATATAGCTCTTGTCAACTGGCCTACTCAATCCCGAGTATTTTAATGTATTAATTATAAGTTATTTATCACTTTAACTTAGTAAATAATCTTTCCTTGAAGGTCATATAACATTTACTAGTTATATAATTAATACACTTTTCTCTATGTATTTAAATTTCCCGTATATAATTATTCACCCCATTATATACATACAATTACCTTACAACAATCACACCTGCTGAATATGAATATAACCCATATATAAATAATACAATTCACTTCATGTATTTAATGACCCGTATATAACTATTTATCCCAGTATATACGTAGAACCATATTACAACATTCACACGTATGTTGAATATAAATATAACCCATCCTCCCGAGTAATAACTTACCGGATGTATTCTCTAAAGTGCTATCACACTTGCTGTACTCGCATAACCTAGTTACCTCAAGTCAGAATCGCTCACTAACTTGGCCACAAATATAAACATAATGGAGGCGGTCATATTCCTTCCCTGAAAGTGAGATAAGCCCCTCACCCATATAACGGACGCTATGACCTGGGGATATACTTGCCCTACTCCTCAAGATAGGGGATTCACCCACATCGCACAACCTCCTTCGATAGCACTAGAGTATATAAATTAAATAATATCTAGTCACTGATATTTAATAGTACACACAATATATATATATACACTATCACCACACTGTGTGTGTGTGTGTGTGTCTATATATATATATATATATATAATAATTAATTCCCGGCATTACCGTGCACAAAAATCTGTAGCACTAGCCTATATTTTCCTCGAGCTTATGATCCGACTCTAAATTAATTCATTTATCCCTTAATTAATTTTATTACCTTGGTGTCACTTAACCAATATACCCGGACTCGCTCACTTGGTCCGTATTTTAATATCACCCGAGTCTAATCCCCGACTCCAAATTAATTAGTTTACCTATATAATTAATTTAAATGAGTAGTGTCGCCTTACTACTATACCCGAACTTCTTCACCCAGTTTATTATTTTATTTCTCAGAACCATGTAACACAATGAATTCCCACATTAATTTCCCCTTAATTTCATTCAAGTGTTCTGTATACAAAAAATCCATTTTTGTACCCTTTTGTACCCAAAACGAATTTTGATCTACACATCACAAAAATATTAATTGGATATCATAAATAAACATCACAGCAAATCAGCCACTTGCCTTTTGGGTTCGTAGAGTCTGATCTGTTGAAGTAGAGATAGGCTTGATGATGAACACACAACTTTGTTCCTTGATTTGTGTCCAAAAGATCCCCAATTTATTCTCCAATTGCTCCCTCTAGTTCCCTCTCCAACTCTTTGGTTTTGATGTGTGTTTTTCTACCGTTTAATACTCTTAGGTTTAGGTTTAACACACTAATCCCGTTTTTTGGCTTATGGGCTTAGTTAAAGTGGCCCAATTACTCCGTGTGGGCCGGATCATGCCCAAAAATACCTCGTGACCCATTTATCACCTTCGGATATACTTTTCCGACTATCTCGGCCCATTCGGACTCAACCATGCACTCAGAATCGACATCTGAATTAATTTATAAAAATCCTTACCTCACACCCAAATTAGTCTATACCTACTCATGGCTGAGATAAATAAATGCCACATCACTAATTCACGCTATGACGTAAATAAATCATTACTATTCACTTAGTAATAACATTTTCCTAAATATTAATCATTCACTCTCCGATTAATATTTAAATAAATATTACCATAATTAATTCAATTAAATTACGACACACAAGTAATTTAAAAAAATTCGAATTAATTAAATATTACATGCACAGAAATACGGGGTGTTATAGGAGGTAGCTACCGGATTTTGACATAGGTCTTGGGTTTGGCAGTTGTAAGTCCGATTATGTTACTCAGGTTTTGGGTTGAGTTAAATGGCCAGAGCAGTGGGTGTGGAGGTTTTCGGTGGGTTCAACAGGGGGTAGGGTGGGGTGTAAAAAAACATTTGATCGACACGCGTGTCCGTTGCCGCTGGCGCGGACCAATTACAACATATGAATTAAAATCAATTGGTTGTTAGGTGTTTTTTGTGAAGGTTCATTAAAATGTTCATTTTTTTTTGTTCACTTATGAACCCCTCTCTCTCTCTCTCGATCGAGGATAACAATGGGGGTGATCCCAGGGTGGGTGGGGTTGTTGTTGGGGTTAAGCAGTTCTTGTTTCTTCAATTTTTTATTTCTTATTTTCTTTTCATAATTTTGAGATATTTTTTATATTTTAATTTATTTAAACTATTTTATTATATAAAATGGCACATGTCAATTGACTTTAACGCCTCATTGACGGATTTTTAATTTTTAAATTAAAATGTATTAAAGCCTACTATAAAAAAATTAGTGAAGTATTAAAGTCTAAATGACCCTTATAATTATGACAATTATAATAATTGATGGATATATCTTTTTACCCACACAGAAAATATGGTTATACATTATTTGCATTTTTTCGGGTCACTAAATTAAAAATCTAACACAAAATTACAAAATATATAATTACAAAATTATTAAAGTTGATGAAAAGAACCCTTAAAAGGTATATGTAATTTTAGAATTATAAAAAAACATGTTGATATTCGGGACAGTTATCCCATACTTGGATATGTGATTCACCCATATAGATGTTAGATACCAACCCATTAAAATTAATAAACACGAGTCTGATAATTTTAATAAATTTAAAATCCATAAATCATATAAATATAATGAGAGGCTACCACACATACACACACTTGGGCTTCTGGCGGGATCAAGCGATTCCACGACTATTTGCAACGATGTTACGAGCATGCGCGGAAGAGTGATTTTGTAGTTTGTGTTCATAAAGTGATGTATAGATCGTATCACAAGTTTGTTTCTAACTCATGGGTTATTCCGCCAAAGGTTATGTGTAACACATTTATAAGGCCCACAACCCTTTATAGTCGAGCCCTTCCCTATGGACTTCAAGGAAATAGATCCCCGTGAAAGGATTGGTAAGAGCCGCATATGTATGAACCCCTTCCTGTTTATATAAATAAGTTGTTTCCTTTGGATCATTCTTTCATTTTGCCCAACCCTTGGACTCATAGCCAAAACTTTTCCATGTGTGTTCATGGTCCCTATTAAGTATCGAACTTTTCCCAACACATCCAAACTCTTTTCGTTAGGAGTTAGTATTGAACCCCACTATAAGATGATATCGCAACCAAACCCAACAAATATTGGAATTTACCAAGTTAAACCTCATTAAAAGAGAGATGGATATGTGATTTAGGTCCTTGGGGCTACGACCCAACTCATTTGTGGCGCTATGGGTCTATGTTAAACTTGTTATTACCTTAGAAAACTAACACATTTATGTGTCTATGCATGCATGAGAGGAAGTTGATATATGACTTAATGACTGGGTTGACTTTAATCGTGTATTAATATTTCGTGGAGAATTCAAATTTGTTAACTCTCTTTGATGAGGGTTAATATGACCATTTAATGTGGCTGTTAAACCATGAACAACTCATTAAAAATTATGTAGTCCATTATTGAGTAATTCACGTTTTAGCCACTCATATTGGAGGGTCGTGTTGACACTTAACAGTCACTTGGATGTAGTCAACAAATTTATACTCAGCAGGTGAAAAAATTTCTCACTACTTCATGGTTCTTTAGAGGACATCTGGTCGGGGTGGCCCCGTTAAGGTGAGAGACTTTGTAATGCCGATTTTTTTGCTATGGGATTGTACTAATGAATTCCGAGATTGAGTGATCAAAATACACATTCTTGAACTGTTAGTTCATTGTGGAGTGAGAGTTTCTTGAATAGTGAATTAATGGTGGATTGAGGTGTGAATAATCACTTACACTAAGGATTTATTTTCCCACACTAGAAGAATTTGTTATCGAGCCCTTTGGAAAATTAACTCCAAGCTATAAAAATCTAATGGAATCTTTAGTTAGAAATACTAAAGGACTCCTTCTAACACTTGACGAAACTGATTGAATAAAATTGAAATTGGAAGATGAAATGAGAGAATAACCTCATTAGTTGATTATATGAAAAACGGTTGGATCATACCCTTTTAAAGACTCACTTATGTCTTGTCATGAATATACATTATATTAATAGTCATTTTGGTTCATGAATAGACAAATATTAAAGATTATGTTCGTTTATAAATTGACACATGCCGAAGGGTTATATTTATTCATGAATTCACACATCTTTTCTCTTATTATCTAGTTTATATTTTATTTTCCACATAATATTAAAATATCTCCATCACATTGACATGTTAATATTTCAGTACTTCAAATTGTTTCTATTATATAAGAACCCAAAATGAATTTGTTTATTGTATACGAGTATATAAGCACACGACATTTCACTTTACAATAAAAGTTTAAATTTGATCATTTTATTGATATGGACCCAGTTAAAATTATTTTTGATGTAAAATAAAAGGTTAATACTAACTCATAGATAAATTAATTTTACTGTGCTTATCATACAAGCAAAATATTAAATAAACCTAATATTAGTATGCATTAGATCAAGTGCACGATTGTTATTAGTTTTGTATGGTGCATAATTTAATTTTAAATAATGGCTTCAATGCGACAATTTTAAATCTCCAATTAATTAAGAAGCTAACAAGAAAAAATAATTAATAAATATGTACTTAATCGAGTGGTTGGGTTAATGAAATAAGAATATAAAAATTGTTATATAATGGTGTGAAACTTATTATTCTTGCGCTCGATGTAACAATACATCGGTTTGCAACTGACTTACTAAAACAATTGTACTCAATTTAGTTATTATATTATTTATTTTTTGTTTTATATTAAATCAACTTTAACTAGATTGAAATTTAAATTCATTATATAGTCAAATTGTACATTTATTGTAATTGATTTTGAATATATCTTTTCCTCCATAAGATGGTCTTTGTTCCTCCTCCCATATTTGGAATCAAATCCAACCCAAACCAATGATGACCCATTCATCATAATGAAATTAGAATAAAATACGTAAACATTAAAGTATACAAAATATATATATAAACAAATTGAACTATCAATTTTCTCAATGATCGATTTAGGTAACTTAGTTCTCTTCAGTTAAAATTTAGTTGAATCCAGTTGAGTTACATAATCACATATAATAGAATTACAATACTAGTTAAATTGATATGGTTAAAAATTTGAAAACTCTTATACAATAAAAGTTGTGTATGTTAGCTAGTCAAATCTAAATAATTTTTTGTTGTCTTAAATTTGATTAAAAAAATTTAATCAATCTTACTTATTACATTAAATGGAGATTACCATACAGTAAGATACCATGATCTCTATGTGTAATTGGTTTAATGGATAGGTATTGGAGGTTGTCAATACCTGTTGGGGAGACTACAAATCATCCTCTTGTAAACCCATTTGGCCCTAATATCCCAAGCCTTGAAGTAGTGGATCTTGATCCAATTTTGGTGGTGGTTGGTGGAAGTGATTTACTAAAAGACCAAATCCATGACTATGCCAAGAGATTGAAAGAATGGGGAAAAAATATAGAGTACGTAGAGTTTGATGGTCAGCAACACGACTTCCTCACCATCAATCCAAATTCACTGGTCGCTATTGAATTGATGTTTATCATCAATCGATTCATTACTAAGAATTATTCCATGTGGTGTTAAAAAAGGAAGAGCATGTTGTATTTTAAATATTGGTTGAGTATGTCTATGTTTGTTTATTTTTGGACGAAATGAAATAATATGAACTTTGTCCCAAATCAGTTGTAACACTCCGCCCACCCGGGGAGAGCAAACGGAGCGCTAATGCGATAAAATAAATCCAAATCCACAAATAACAAGGTATAGAGCATCTAAGTCCCACAATAACAAAAGAGAAACTACAAATCTCAATATCTTCAAATTAAATACCAAATCTCTAGAATTACATACAACAACTAACTCGAAAAATAAAATACAAATCTCCAAATCTCTATACATCAAAATAATACAAATCTTTCCCAAACAATCCTCGCTAAAATCAATCTCCATAGTGCCCAAAATCCGCGCTAACCTGCCACTAAAAGAAAATATGGGGAAGTACACAATACGACAGGAAAGATGCTCAACAAATATATTAACGATGAATAAAGCGTAACAACACGAGTATGAATATTCAAATCAAAATGCAAATCTCAATAGCATTTCATCATTATAATTTCTCAACAACACTTTAATCGGGTCACCAGGCCTCACCACATCCGTATATGCTTTATCAAGCCATAGCCCGGGAAACAGAAATTTTGGCAGGTGCCCAACATCCGTGCGATATTAAAATCTCATGACAACGTGCTCATCAACAATATAATGATACCACATGAATCAAAATAATTTCAACAATTATTTTTCAGATTTCAATGAATTTATCAATTCAAATATGAGTTCAATTAAACAAGAATTCAAAGAGAATGACACTCGCGAGATTTAAGGAGCATATTGTGTAAAGCCCTATACCTCAAACCATGATGAGAAACCAATGATCACATCCTCAAGATCAACACAAAAGATCTACAAAAGCTCCTCCAAGAACCTCCAACAAAATAGCCCCAAGAACACCTCTAATCTAAGGTTGGAACTCACAAGTCTCAAGGGCCAAAATATATATAAAAAGAAGAGGAATATAAAATATATTTGCTGCCAAAATTTGTACCAAATGTAGGTTAAAAGGCTTGCCCACGACTTCCTTTTATAATGCAAAGAAATGAAGAGTTGGAATCCAAAAGACTCCTTTAAATAAGGCAAAGAAATGAAGAGTTGGAAGTCAAAACAACTCCAAGAGTTAAAAACATTTTAAAATCATTTTAAAATCCGTTTTAACTCCGTTTTCGAAACCGTTTGAAATTCTCACCTTTAAAAATAATAACCAACATATTTGAGCAATAAAAATAATTTTATCAAAAACTTTATTTTCCTCCATTTTCCAAAAATTAATTAAAATAGTCCAAAATTACGCATGTTGTTACACTTCCCCACTAACAATGGAATTTCGCCCTCGAAATTCGCCGAATGCCTAACTCTAAAAAAATCAGGCTAACAATCTCCAAAAATAATTTCGTCTCCAAAAATAAATTCCTCACATCTAATCTAGATGCCTAACACGAATATCACCTAAAATTTTCTATCTCCAAAAATTGTTAACCACGCAATGAACCCAAAACCCAAGCCCCGAGGGTTGCCGTATACCTAATCTCTGATACCATTTGTAACACTCTGTTCGCTCTCCCCGGGCGGGCGAGGTGTTACATCAGTCTTTAATTATTCACAAGGGGTTAAGGATTAATTAATTTATTTGATCAATAGAAACTAGCCACATGCTGAAAGAACATTTGGGGATATAGTATTTACTCCAAACAAGCATACTCCGGTTTATATATGGAAGAGTGGGAGATAGCTAATGCCAAGTAGAAGAGATAATGAGGCTGTCATTTTAGTTCGGAATCCACGTCACCTTATCATGAACACAAGATCTAACACTGGGAAGGTCTGCATTCCTTATCTCAAGAATCTACCAAGTCTCAGAAGAAGACCATCTCCATATATTGTTATGAATGAAATTAACTAATTTAGCCTTGTGATTGTTCAGTGTCATAGATACTTTTATCCGCATACAAAACTTGGAGAGGACCGTTGGGATGTCATGTATCATACCACATGAAAGTATGTTCTCCTTTGCCAATAATTACTTTGATGAAGGGTCTAATAACCTTCCTAAGATTCAAAATTTTCCTTCGGCTCCAAGAAGAGTCATTAGGAATACTCAAAGCCCAAATACTCATGCCTTTGATTTTATACACATTACACCACTTAATCTACAGATTATCCTTCTTACAATAAATATTCACTACACCAAAAAGGCCAAATTGGCACCCTTTAGCCGACCAGACTTGTCATGGTCATTGATCATGACAAAAAAACATGTTTTTTTTGTTACGATCAATGACCGTGACAATTTTTATAATATTGTCATGGTCATAGACCGTGACATGTCCGTGACAAGTTTATCAGCAAAAAACCCTTTCCCCTCTTTTTTTCTCGCCGCTTTGTTTCCCTCCACTTTCTCTCTCTCTCTCTCTCTACGCGTTGCTCTCCCTCTCTCTCTCTCTCTCTACTTTCAGGTTGGTTTCTCTCTCTCTATCTCTTCCATTTATATATATATGTGTGTGTGTGTGTGCATGTGGGGGCTAGGGGGTGGGGAGGGGAGGGGGTGTATGTGGGTGTGAGTGTGTGTGGTGGGGGGTGGGGTTGTGTGTGTGTGTGTATGGTGGGGGAAGGGGGTGGGGCAGGGTGGGGGGGAGGGGGCAGGGCTGGGGGGTGGGGCTGCATGTGTGTGTGTATGTGTGCATGTGTGTATATGTGTGTGTAGTATGCGTATGTACGGGAGGGAGAAATGATACGGGGTGTGTGACGGGGGGTGGGGCTGCGTGCGTGTGTGTAGGGAGGGGGTGGGGGTGGGGCAAGGGGAAATGGGGCGGGGGTGGGGCTTGTTAATTTTTTTTATTAAATTTTGATTGGTTTATTAGATATTTTCCTTCATATGCAAGTAATGTCCCTTGTAAACGAATTGATTGATTATTAATTTTTTTAGTAAATTAATATATGAAAGTAGGATTGCCCCTCATTGTAAATTAGTAAATTAATAATTGTATACTTTAATTGTTAGTTTAATTGACGAAAAGAATTAATTGAGTAGATGAATTAGAAGGAGTACGGGATACACATTTATTGTTGCCATTACGGTTGGATTATAGTGGATCGATGTTGGGTTGGTTAATTTTAAAAGTGGCATGACCACTGGATTATTGTCCATATCGGGGTGGGATTTTTTAACTTTTTTTTTAAAAATTACCTTGTATAAGGAACCATATATATATATACTTGAAATTACATATAGTGCGCATAGTACTAGCCTTCTAGTTCTTATGCGTACGCATTCAATAGCCCTTAGACCCGTTCGAGAGTCATTACCCCTGTAATAAAATCTCTCGAATTGTCTCGTTTGGACAATTTGGGACTGCATAATTTATGTATAATAATATTCTTAGTGGATTAAAGTTGTTACTTTTGGAGAAAGTTCTTCAGTCGTATCCTAATGTTCTATGGGTACATACTAGATTGACAAGTGTGACTGTTATTTCAATTGATCAATTGAAATAACACTCACACTTGCCAATCTACGTCGTGTACTTGGAGAACTACAGGGATATGCTGTCGAATTTTTCTCAAATCGTAACAATGTGCATGAGCTGTTAAGTATATTACAGAAATATGCGGTCTTGAACATATTGTGGGCACTTGCCTTGGGGGAAGTCATTCTAAGGATGGAGAAAATGCACGAAAAGACCTTAAATCGTTGAAACTTAAGCCACAACTATGGTTGAAAGAAGATAGTAGGGGAAGGACAATAATTCCCCCTGGTGCATTTACTTTGACAAGTGGGGAAAGGAAGGTGCTTTTAGACACAATATATAATTTAAAGGGCCCATCTAATTTTTCATCCAACTTGCAAAGGATTGTGAATTATACTACTCATGATTTACATAAGTGTAAGTCCCACGACTGGCATGTGATCATGCAATTGGTTCCTCTATTGTTTAAGCATTGTGTCTCCAAGCACAAGGATTTGCGGAGGGCTATTATGCAAATTAGTACTACCTTCTCACTCTTGTGTGAGAAGGTAGTCAATCGAGAACACATAGTGGTCGCAAAATTGGCGGTGACCGAAGCGATTTGTGTGTTGGAGAAGTACTTTCCCCCAGCATTCTTTGACATAAGTGTTCACTTATTGGTACACCTATACGACGAGGCACTTCTTTGTGGTCCAGTTAGATATCGGTGGATGTATCTGTTTGAAAAATTGATGAAAGTTTTTAAAGATTACGTCAAGAATACGCGATACATTACAGGATCAATTATAGAGGAATACATCATCGTGGAGTCATCAATATATACTCGGGAATATATGCCTGACTCGACCAACGTTGATGACACTGATGAGTTCGTCGATGATGGTGGTCATGTGATGGGAACACGAGTGAAATTAAAGAGTTTGTAGCATGAACAAGTAGCTCGTTATCTATTTGACACACATGAAGATGTCAGAGAATGGAAAAAGTAAGTTTCAATTATTATAATGTTTAACATTATTTTAGATTATTTTATACATGATTAATTTAGTAATATGCAGAAAATATGAAGCGTGTGAGAACAATAAAAGACGAAAAACAATGGTACAATCAGACAGTGAATTTAGGTTGTGGTTGACACAAGAGGTAATTATAATGAAAATGGTCGTTATATAACATTACATTACACTCAAATTTTACAACTAATATAATTAATTTATATATTCTCAGCTCTTAAAGACGGGTGATGTGACATCAGGGCTTGCTCATCTAGCCACTGGACCCTTGTTCGTGGCACAAGAGTACAAAAAGTATCGATTGAACAGTTACATTTTTGGCACTAAAATGTACGAGAAAAGTACAAATGTACATAACTCGAGCATTTCATACAAGGCTTTTACTTTCTTTCGAGTGAGCGCAAAAGATAAAAACCTCGTTGAAGCTGAAATGACTTACTATGGTGTAATCCGAAATATATTTGAATTGGATTATATAAGCTTCAAAGAGGTTGTATTTTACTGTGACTGGGTAAGAGTTGAGGATAAAAATGCTTGTAAAGTTGATCCCGTCACCAATTTGGTCATGGTTGACTTGTCCAAGTTGAAGAGCAACAACCACGTGAGCGAGGAGCCATTTGTTTGTGCATTTCAAAAGGTTAACCAAGTGTTTTACCCAGAGTATATCAATAACGAGCCGTGGTCAATTGTCCTACATGCACCAAAGTGTCTAAATAGTAGTGTGGATGACTTGGCTGCTCCTACCGAATATCAATCCATTTTTTATGATAACCCGAATTTGAAATAATTTTTCAATTTGTAATAAATATTCCAATTTGTACTTTATCAATCCATTTTTAATGCTTTTAATTGATTTGCACTTTATCATTTTCTCTCTTGTGTAGTGTGCGTGTGTGTGGGCAGTAGGGGTGGGGGTGGGGATGTTTCGAATTTGTAGTAATTGTACATATTATGAGCTAGATGCTGTTGTTTTAGAATTCAGAATTGAGGTGTTAAACAGTAACAATTCATTTGGATTTGTAGTAATTGTACATATTTGCATGTCTTCTTCAAATTCATTTTGATTTGTACTAATAACAACATTTTTACAGCAAATGTCTCCTTCAGGTATTAAGGCGAGGATGATGATGTCGTCTGGGCTCAGTGGTAGCGGAGGCCCATAGGCTCCCCAAATATGGAAAATTGGGGTTGGCCATCGAGAACAAGACGGGGCTATTAGTGAGATCCCTCAAGCTGGTAAAGACGATCATCGGCCCGGGGTACACTAGTTGGAGGGGGGGTTCCAAATGAGCACAAGTTAGTTGTTTGGGTGGCACTACAGGTAATGTATTTATATTTATATTTATATGAATATTTCAATTTCAATTTCAATTTCAATTTCAATTTCAATTTCAATTTCAATTTCAATTTCAATTTCAATTTCAATTTCGATTTCGATTTCGATTTCGATTTCGATTTCGATTTCGATTTCGATTTCGATTTCGATTTCGATTTCGATTTCGATTTCATTTTATATTTATATTTATATTTATTCGCAACTAACATTGTATTTGTTGGACAGGAACAATTCAGCCTGGATTCAAAGCTACGCGATTTCGTCTTGGAGCAGTTGAGGGAGCAACACAAGATGTGGAAGAAAAATATGTAGACTTGGTACTTTGGGAAGACCTAAGAGTCCGTTATCCGAATGCATGAATCTGTCCCGTCGAAGGAGCCGATCTCATTGATAAAATGGCAACAGTTCATTGACAATGAGATCGGGGAGCGACAATTGACATCTCGCCAATCGGGGAGGGAAAATTGGGCAAAAAATACGGACGTGCACTACTCCGGTCGGACATCTTACGCCTAGGTGGAGCATAGGATGATGGTAAGATTTAATTTTTCTATAACTACAAAAATATATTATTCTGCATTATTTTACTTTGCGGGGCCGATACTAATTTTACTTTATTTTATTTCAGGGGACAGGGAGTGGCCCTGGGGGTAGGCCACATAGGCTCGATACTTATGTGGCTATTCGGATGAAGAAGGGGAAGGATAAGGAGGTGTCCCCGAGCATCGCGGCCACGATTGTTGATTCGTATCAAATATTGTATATTTCCGCCCGTTATCTTTATGCATTCTAGCGCTTTTACGGTCCTAATGCCTATATTTATGCCCATTAACCAGATAAACAGGGATTTGGATATATACATGTTTTGCAGGGGTTAATCGTGCTTTCGTAGGTATTGGAACGCTAAAAGTGAGGATTCGTTGCATTTCGGAGAAGTTCCGTCGCCGGACGCTACTTCAAGGGAATTTTAGTCAATTCACATTTCTTATCCAGCTCATGGAAATTTCACAGATTCGTAGTTCGTCGAGTTAGCATCGCGTGGCCGCAAACGGTGCGTCATTTGGAGTTCGGACGAAGTAGATATGGCCGTTTTCGTTATTGGACTTTTCCCCCTCATCATGGAGCAAGGATTGCAGGAAACAGAGTACCGGTCGATCGATCCCCTGGACGCGGTCGACTGCAGTTTAAATTTTTTCCTACGAATGGAGACAGTGGGCTTTTACATGAAGGACTGGTCGACTAGTCCCCCGGACGCGGTCGACCGGTGATGCCAGATATTTTGGGATATTTTCTTTTCTTCTCTTTCTTCTTTTCTTTTATTCCACTTACTATAAATATCAATTTTTGTTGTAATAATAAGATATTCTAGTTTAGGATAGATTTTTGCTTAGAATAACTTAGGGTTTGAGGGTTTTGGAGAGTTCTTCTTCAATGTTTCTTGGATTGACACCCCATTTGGGTTGAATGTTGCACTATTCATCATCCTCTCCATTAATATAGTGTGTATTTACTTATTTCTTGCTTTGATAATTAGATTTTCATGATTTACTGAATAGTTTACATGCTTTGATTTACTTGCTTTGTAGTAGAGATTTATCGCGTTTTTACCACGCTTTCAAGCTAATTTATATTAGGTTGTGTTTGAATGGAACTTACTCGGGTTGACGTGTTCCTTTGCTTTGGTGATGGTGTTTACGGGTTTATTTCAGGTGCGTTGTCCTAGTTATTACGCCTAGGAGATTTGACGGGGCATATCATGTATGTCTCGTTCTTACGACCTTTCGTGTTTAATTTTCGAGATATTTGTTGACGCTAAAATCATATTAGGCTTTTATGCAGATTTAAGGGCGTGACAACCCTTGGTTCAAATAACTGTCGAAACGAGACGCATTCTAAATAACCCGTCGACCCATGTGACCATTTTATACAAATTTACTCGGGTGAGGGATATTCGACGCAACCTATAGTTTTACTCGCTTTGTTAATCTAGTTTAAATACACTCGCCTAGATTAATATTTCACTTTTATGCATCTTTTCCTTTTTAGTTTGTAATCACCTTTTACACATTTATTTCGGAGTATTAAATCTTATAAACTCTAGCAACTCCTCTCTGTAGATTTTCAATACCCGACTTACTGCTATACTCACTAGTTGAGTGTAGTCGTAATTTAGATTTTTGTATAGTTCAGGTGAGCCGAATTCAAAACAACCGACGCGTAGGTGACTCTCACGCCGCAGTGAAACCCCGTCTATCAAATGGCGTCGTTGCCGGGGATGAGTTTGTTTTAGACTTTATTTGATTGAGTATTTCATAGTATTTTCTTTCTATTTGTATTATTTGCTAATATTTTGCAGGACTTCCAAATTTGAGCACTTAGAGACGCTCGAATTTTTCCCGCGCGCACCTACTTTGTGGAATTCGCCACTTCGAGCCATTTTTTTGGGTAAGCATGTCTTATTCCAATTCTTTCGGTAATCCTTGTTATAATCCTCAAAATTCTCGCAAACCTATGACTTTCGGTGAATACTTAGAATCCTAAAAATTTATAAATTCAAAGATTACTTTGGGCGAGTATAACGAAAGTCAAAACTTGGGTTATTGGAATTTTGGTGATGTTGATAATGATTTTGGGCCTTTACCTCCTTATAATAGGAATTTTAAAACGAATTCGAATAGTTTTCAAAATTCCTGTAATAATGAGTTTTCGTTTTAGTCCGATGGTAATTTTCAAAGTTCCCATTTTCACGCATCCGCACCTCGACCTATGACATTCGGTGAGGGTTTACGTATGTATGAAAATGAGAAAATTGAAAATCTTTATCGAGAAGAAAATCGTTGTTAGGAGCAAGACTTGGATTTATTATTTGAATTCGACGACGACTTTTCTTTCAAGACTTTTGAAGTCGAGGAATATTTTGAACCAAACGAGGACTTTGTGCCTACTTTGGAACAAAGCATTATCGGCTTTGCCCATTGCATAATAGATATTAAAAGTGATGATGAAAATGACGTAATATCCATTTGCAATGAAATGATTTCTTCGTTGGCCCCCAAAGAAGAACATTTCATTGAAAATGATATTATTTCCTTCGAAACTCAATCTCCATGCGATGATGATTCATCTCATGAGTTTGAATTTCCTTTATCCCCATTTTCATTCTCTGTTATCACACCGTCACAAGTACCCGATGATTCGGTTTCAAACTTTAATGTTTTAAACCTTTTCGTCGATGAGGAGTACTTGCTCGATTCTCCCTCCACAATCGCATCTTTGCCTATGTGTGCGCCACCTCCCATACCGCTTGCTAAATCCTTGGGAGGTTATTCGGCTTTTCTCGATCCCCACATGTTTTTGTCACCCGTTCAATCCAAACCCCCCATCGTCCCTCCAAAACTTTTAATTGACGATGGTTCGTTTCTTCCGCCTTACACATGCCTTCCGTTTTTCAAACAGAAATTATATTTTTTGGAAGGCATGCTTGTATGTGAGGGTACACCGGTTATCCTCCAAAGTCAAATCGTTCTTATGGTGGACCCTCAACTATTTAGACTTCTAGTTTATAGTTAGTGTGAAGCCTAAATAATAGGTTATATATAGTTAGCTTTTTATTCTTTCTGTCTTTAGATTTTCTTTCTTTTAAGCCAGTCTCTTCTAATTAGTTAAGTTTTTGTTATTTGTTTTTGCTATGCTCGGTACTAACGTATTGTAGATTCTTTGGACTTGTTCTTATGGGGATCGCTACAATTTTGGGTAATATCGCTCTTTTCCTCTCTTTGACTTGGTTCTTAATTTACATTGAGGACAATGTCCAGTTTTAAGTTAGGGGGTGTGGGATATTCTATCCATTTCTTTATTTGGTCCATGTTTTTGCTCACATGTTAGTTACTTAGTATGCTTTTCTTAGAAAAATTAAAATTTTCAAAAAAAATTCTTTCTTTTTTCTCCTTTTTTGGGCATTTTGCCTTTGTTTTCGATGATAAATTTTAATAAATGCCTGATCCATTAGACAAATCAATGATGCATGTTCTCAATTTTAGAAGTTTTTAGACTTTAGTCCTCAATAATTGGTATTATGAATAACTGCATGAATTAAACTTTAATCCCATGAGCACATGCACTTTTCTTATTTTATTGATTTGTTTTAACATTTTTATAACTCGATAATCTTTTGTTGCATTGTATATACTTACACCGAGTAAGCTTTGTACCTTTCGTCATTTTTGAGTGTTATACACTATTCTTTCCTCTTTGAAAACGTTGAATTCGTTGGTAATCTCACTGTTCTTTCATTGATCGTTCATTAATTGAGTTCATATTTGAAATGTGTTACTTGATCATGATTTTCATATATTGTTTTGACTCGAGAATTGCATAAACTTTGTGAAATGATCATAGGCCATCCTTGTTATATCACCCATATTAACCTTGACCTCACCTTATATGTTTACCCTCGTCAACCCCTTTGAGCCTAAATATAGCCTTTCGTTTCATAACCCAAATCCCATAACCAACTCTAAATTGGAGTTTTAGCCCATACATACACTTTCCATACCTTTGTTTGGAATGTTACATGGGTTTGAATGATGTTGTTATGTTGCAGTTTGCAATTTAGGCTTATGAGAGTTTGAAAAGTAAAGAAAAAAAAGTAGTGAAAAAGAGTGAAAAAGAGAAAGCAAAAAGCAAAAGAAAACAAAAGAAAAAAATGAGAAAAAGAAGAAAAGAAAAGAAAAGAAAAAGTTGTAAATGTTGTGTATATAGTTCAATAAGCTTTGATTACTCTCCCCGATGATATATCTAATGCCTTTTGGAACTTGTTTTCTAATTTTGATTTTTTCCCGCATTGTCCCATTATCCCAAGTTTTCATACCCAAACACTTTGAATCCGTACATACATATCCTTCATTTCGTACCCTAGCCTAGCCTACATTATAATCCTATACAAGTCCTATGTGATCTTAAGTAGATGTAATTTAAAGGTTTAAATAGATTTGATAATCTATGAAAATGCACTTCACCTCTTTTAATGTGCGGTATCTTTCATTGAGATTATAATTTTTCAGTTTATATATAGCGTTCTTCATTTTTGACATGTGTTCGGCCTAGTTTCCATTTACATTTACTCTTTATGCCCGCATGTTCCGTGTGTTATCTCCCTATTTTGAGTGAATTCTCTTGATGAGTGTAATGCCCGTAAGGACTGAATTTATGCTTGCTTTAACGTTTATCCGGTTTATATAAGTTTTTGCCAAATCACACTTTGCATGTGCTCGCTCCCCTCCCACATTTTAAGCTTTCAATTCTATGAGGTGCATTCTATAATGTTAATGATTTCGAACTTTTGTGTGAATTCATTCACTTTGCTAATAATGCGTATGAAATCCTTTTCGCTATTGTTGGGCTTATCGCCTGTTGGTTTGGGCATATTTTAAGGAAACCAAGTGATGTTTGTGGGTATCATCCCTGAAAACCCTCACGAGACGACATCCGTCCACCAGGGTGACCTAGGGATTTAACAGCTTATTGCATATGCTAAATGCAATCGTGCTCCCTATGAAAGTGGCATTTATATTTCGATGCATATATACATTTTGTACCGTCCTTTGTGGTCTAGTTTTGTTTGTTTCATTACTAGGGACTAGCAATGTTTAAGTTAGGGGGTGTGATTCGTATCAAATATTGCATATTTTCGCCCATTATCTTTATGTATTCTAGCGCTTTTACGGTCCTAATGCCTATATTTATGCTCATTAACCAGATAAACTTGGATTTGGCTATATACATGTTTTGCAGGGGTTAATCGTGCTTTTGTAGGTATTGGAACGCTAAAAGTGAGGATCCGTTACATTTCGGAGAAGTTTCGTCGTTGGACGCTACTTCAAGCAAATTTTAGTCAATTAACATTTCTTATTCGGCTCATGGAAATTCCACGGATTGGTAGTTCGTTGAGTTAGCGTCGCGTGGCCGCAAACGGTGAGTCGTTTGGAGTTCGGACGAAGTAGATATGGTCGTTTCCGTTATTGGACTTTTCCCCCTCATCATGGACCAAGGATTGCAGGAAACAGAGTACCGGTCGACCGGTCCCCTGGACGCGGTCGATCACGGTTTGGATTTTTTCCTACGAATGGAGACAATGGGCTTTTACATGAAGGACCGGTCGACCGGTCCCCCGGACGCGATCGACCGATGATGCCAGATATTTTGGGATATTTTATTTTCTTTTCTTTTATTCCACTTACTATAAATACCAATTTTTGTTGTAATAATCAGATATTCTAGTTTAGGATAGATTTTTGCTTAGAATTACTTAGGGTTTGAGGGTTTTGGAGAGTTCTTCTTCAATTGTTCTTGGATTAACACCCCATTTGGGTTGAATGTTGCACTATTCATCATCCTCTCCATTAATATAGTGTGTATTTACTTATTTCTTGCTTTGATAATTAGATTTACATGCTTTCCTAAATAGTTTACATGCTTTGATTTACTTGCTTTGTAGTAGAGATTTACCGCGTTTTTACCATGCTTTCAAGCTAATTTATATTAGGTTGTGTTTGAATGGAACTCACTCGGGTTGACGCGTTGCTTTGCTTTGGTGATGGTGTTTACGGGTTTATTTCGGGTGCATTGTCCTAGTTATTGCGCCTAGGAGATTCGACAGGGCATATCATGTATGTCCCATGCTTACGACCTTTCGTTCGTAATTTTCGGGATATTTGTTGACGCCAAAATCATATTAGGCTTTTATGCGGATTTAGGGGCGTGACAACCCTTGGTTCAAATAACTGTCGAAACGAGACGCATTCTAAATAACCCGTCGACCCATATGACCATTTTATACAAATTAACTCGGGTGAGGGATATTCGACGCAACCTATAGTTTTACTCGCTTTGTTAATCTAATTTCAATACACTCGCCTAGATTAATATTTCCCTTTTATGCATCTTTTCCTTTTTAGTTTGTAATCACCTTTTACACTTTTATTTCGGAGTATTAAATCTTATAAACTCTAGCAACTTGTCTCTGTGGATTTTTGATACCCGACTTACCGCTATACTCACCAGTTGAGTGTAGTCGTAATTTAGGTTTTTGTATAGTTCAGGTGAGCCGAATTCAAAACGACCAGCGCGTAGGTGACTCTCGCGCCGCGGCAAAACCCCGTTTATCAATTTTAAGTAATCCGATAGTTTACTTTTTGTTAATAACGTTATAATTTTTTTATTTACTTATTTTACTAATCATGTGCTTTTTTTCGTTTCAGGCAAAACTTTAGGAAGTGTATGAGTCGCAGTCTAATGCTGATAAGGAATCTTTGTCCACAGACGCACTCAACCAAGTGCTTGGCATTGATCGCAAGGGGAGGACAAGGGGTGAGCTCGCGTGTGGCCAAATCTAGGATCATTGGATTCGAGATGAGCAATACCGAGTTGGCTAGAACGGTGGACTCGCATGACGCAAAGTTTTCCCGTTTGGAGGCGACGGTCCAAGATATGTTCTCATTCATCCGTAAGGGGAAAGTGAAGGATAAGGTGATGGAGGAGGAGGAGGTGCAGGATGACGAGGATGTGGACCTCACTGCTTCATCGCCGACACATGCGAACTTTGATGATCCACTCCCCTATTTGGCTCCCTTCAACCTACCGATGTCGACACTTGGTTAGTCGAGCGTGTTTATACTGGACATAATTGATGGCCAGCGGATAGGGAAGGGGTTGAGGGACCCAAATAACGTCCAGGGTATGCCAGTTCATGGATGTTTTCTTCAAGACATTGAGTCCAAGGTGCGGGAAGGAGAACTCCCCCTTGTGGTTATGCGAACAATGCAACACGATGTACATTGGTGGGTGTGTTAATTCGTATATCGTATGGCCTACTCACCTCCTCAGAGTTAACCTTACCCCAGACATTTTGTGACATTATTTGAATTGAATTGTTGTTTTATGTTGTTATATTTGAATTTTATTTGGATTATATCGTGATGCATATTGTTTTGAATGTATATTTGCATTATCTCTATTTTATTTGGATATATAATGTTTGAACAGGTACAACGTTGATATAACAGGTACAAATATACTGCTGGGCAGTGGCAGTGACCATACTGCCCAGCAGATTTTTTTTCAATTCTTCCCAGAATTGTCACGGTCATTGACCGTGATAATTTTTTTATTAAATGTCACGGGTTTGTCATGGTCCTTAACCGTGACAAAACTTGTCAAGGTCAAGGACCGTGACAAGTCCATGACAACGAAAGTTGTCACCCCCAGAATTGTCACGGTCATTGACCTTGACAAGTCCAACTTGTCAAGGTCAATGACCGTGACAATTCGGAAGATTTGGTGTAGTGATTCCAAAGGTTCTTGGACATGGAAACCTTATTCTATATTTCCAAGTTCTTAATGTTTAATCCCCCCTCTTCATAGCTACAACACATATCCTCCCAAACTACTATGGCTCCTGAATGTTTGAGATCATCACCATTCCAAAGAAAGTTCATTATTATCTTTTCCACCACTTTGATCACACTCTTAAGCAGGATAAAGAGGCTTGACTAGTAGACTTGTATGCTAAAAATAACTGTCTTGATGAGCTAAAGTCTACCAGCATAGATCAATAGTTTGTTAGTCCAATTCTTAACTCTAGTTGTGATCTTATCGATTAACAACTTATAGTCCTCTTTCTTCAGTCTAGAGGTGATAAGAGGGACCCCTAGATACATGAATTAGGGTTTAGTGTGAGGAATACCAAGGATAAATTATAGTTTATGGAAACCATCCTCTCCAATACTAGCAATGTAAAATCCACTTTTGTTGATATTAACTTGAAGGTCATAAATACTATTGAACAACTTAAGAGCTTCCTTCACAATCACATATGATTTAACATCACCACAATTAGCCTAATAAGATCATCAGCAGCGAAGGTGGTTAATAGACACCTCTTTGCATGTCTGATAGAAGGTGAAATGGGGGTTTAAACAAGCTCTATTTGAAATGCCAAAAAATAACTCCATCATAATAAGGACTAGGTAGGTGAAAGGGAATTCATTATATGAATCCTCTTTCACCTTAAAAAAAAACTATTTAACTCTCCATTCAGTCTTATAGATAATCTGGGAGTGGTGACACGTCCTTTAATACAACCAATAATAATAGGGGACAAAGTAGGAGAATGCAGAATAGGAACTCCCAATTGACTATATAATAGGCAATAAGGATATCAATCTTGAGAGTGCTTCTATGAGGACTCAAGTCTCTCTGATAGTTTCTTAACAGTTCTTGAACAATAAAATGTCATCAGAAATTGATTTTCCTTCCACAAAAGAAGCCTGCTTATCATTAATGAGGTGGAGCATCGAAGGCTTAATCCTTACAATAATAACTCTGGATATGCATTTATAAATAGTGATGCGATACGAAATAGGTTTGAAGTCCCTCATACTGTTAGGAGTCTGAACTTTGGTAATAAGAGAAAGAGTAGTACAATTCCAGTATTAGAAGATATGACCATTGAAAAAGAAAAAAAGAGATAGCATTAGTAACCTCTTGGCCAACAACCTCCTAGTTTTTCTTAAAGAAATGAGCATTTAATTCATTTGATCCAGGGGATTTATCTTAGCTAATAGAAATTATAGTCTTTTTTATCTCCTCTACGGTAACTGTACTGGATAAAGAAACTACCTTGCTCCTTAGTATTCTTCATAGTAATCACCTCATTAAGGGTGGGATAAGGGTCACTAAAATTATAACTTTTACCTAAAATATTGGTCTAGTAGTCCACATCTTCAATAGCCACATCAGTGTTGCGTTTAACTCTCATACCATTGGAGTTCTCAATGCTAAGGATCTTTCTTCTAGATCTATTTTGCTTAGCTTTCTTATGGAACAAAGCATTGTTTTGGTCCCCCAACAGTAACTATCTCACCCTTTCCTTTTGTCTATAAAAAGACTCTTTTGCATACCTCAAATCTTTGTATTTTATCACCATCTCTTTTTCCTCTAACAGGAGGACACTATTAAAATGATCCTGATATATACTAATCTATATATCATCCATCTGTTGGTTAGCCTCCTCTATTCTCTAGGAAATTAGTTTATAAAACCTCTTGTAAAAACCTTTAATATTGGCATTGAGTTTGTTGAGTTTATTGTAAAGCCTGGACATGGGATTACCACTATCATCAACACCCCATGACTCATGGAGAATAGGTAAGAAGTCACTGTGGTCCATCCAAAAATTAAAAAAAATTAAAAGTCTTACGCTTTCTCTGCTCAGAAGTAGCAATGACTGTGATGATTGGAAATAGTTAGAAATTCTTTGAGGGAGAATAGTGGCTTGGGAGTTAGGGAAGAAACTAAGCCAATGATCATTCTGTAAAGCCCTATTAATTCTAAATTGAATGTTATCATCTTTAGTATGATTCTTATTTCAAGTAAACCAAAGGCCATAAGACACCATGTCATCATCATTAATGTCATAGATATAGTTATTAAACTCCTTGGTGGCAATCACATCAATACTATTAACACCTCTCTTTTCATCCTTCCTTTTAACAGTATTAAAGTCTCTCATTAAAACCCATGGACTATTGTTAACAACCTCATTATCATCTCGAAGAAAGTTCCATAAGTCCCTCTTATTATCTGGGAGATTATCCTCGTAAATTAAGGAGGCCAAAAAGGTAGTCTCAGTACCTATCACCCCCACTTTACACAACGTGGATTGGTTACGAGAGGAGATCACAATAACAAACTAAATAGTGGGATTCCACCCAACTAAAAATCTAGCAACACCCGCATTAGCATGACATTTATGCATAAATTTCCAATGAAAAATAGTTATTCTTCACATTAAGAAGTTATTCCTTCTCACCTTAGTTTCCATTAAGCTTATGAGATCAAGTTTGTTATCTCTAATGAGTTTACTTACTTCTTGGTTATGGATTTCTTCTTCCCTTTACCAATTCTACTGTGTACCTGCTGGATTATTTGCCTTACCTCATTATTGGTTTGAATAATCTTATGAGAGTTCTTATCCACCAGCTCATCATCTGCTCTAGATCTCAAATATAGGCATGTTGGTTCAAGAGTGACATCAAGTTCTCTATTAATATTTTCAAAGGCACCAAAAGAGTTAGAAGTTCTTAGAGTTAAAGATTTAGGATTAACAGTCTTTACTTGAATTGTGTGGACTGGAGATTCTTCATTATCCTTGCTGCATTATCCATCCAGGTCTTGAGTGGTATTGGGATCACTCATCTTTGTGTAACCATCATCTTCCTCAACACAAGGTTTTTTATTGTGCTTCCTAGAGATAAGAGTCCATGCTTTATTAACAACTCTAACACCACCATCAACATGGGTGTGAGTGTATCCCATTGTTAAATCTCTAGGGCTATTCTTTTTCTCTATATAGACCCTCTTAATCTTAGTGCATCTGGCAATGGAGTGACCAAAGGTAAGACAATATGAGCAAGAATGGGGTAGACTTTGTTACTTAACTTTAACACATGTATGAGTGTCATCTTCTAATAAAAGATCAATATCTATTGGGTAACTAGATTTTGGTTTAATTTTAATGTAAATATGAGCATGACTAATCCTATTCATGTCTTCAATAACATAGTCAACATAAATGGGGATACCGATAACACTAGCAATGTATCCTAGCCCTTCCCCGATCCAAAACTGCATGGGAATGTTATGAAAAAAACCCACACAAGTACTCTAATGGAAGTGCCTCTAGATAAACATAAATTAGGATGCCATTTCTTTATAATGACAGGGTTCCCAAAAAAATTCGATGGTCCATTATCCACCACATCATCTCTGCAACTTTCACTTAGCAGAGGCCGAACTTATCCCAAAATTTATGGGCAATAATATTCACCAGTGTAAATGGTAGTTTCCTCCCCAAGAAAAATCAAGCACTACTGCTTTCCTATTTTTCATATCCAAGCTTATCCACATCAGCCGGGGGTTCACTCGAACCCTATCTTCAATCATAGAGGGTTTATGACATGTGAGTTTGAATTTTAATTTTCTCTTCTCAGCCGCAACTAAGCTCCAAGTCTTAGTATCACTGTTTGGTTTCCCACTTAGCTTAGATGTGGTAGCTTCTTCCACAGCATGGGTTATTGAAACCCAACTCTTTTACTGCCTCATGGTCTTGTTCGCGGTGAGAATGATAAAGGTAGTTCCAATTTTTTGCATAGAGCTGACAACAACTATCCTATAAATATTATTTTGTTTGATAGATAAAGAAGACTTAGCCACCAAGTTTAGAATTGTGTCCTTTACCAACTGGTTTTATAGGTACATTAATCACATTGTTCACCACTGTAGCATCATCTCTCACCTTGTATCCGTTTGATTTCAGACTACTAGTAGAGGAGGATTCAGTAGCCAGTTTGAAATTAAGGATATCCTCATGAGAAAAACTGTTGCTTTTGAAGAAGTCTAAGTACACACGCGTCTCCTCATTTATCTCTTAAATTCTTCTTATATTGGAGTTGGCTCTAGCAATGGAATTAATGGGACCCACAATCTGACATTCTTCAATAGTTACATTAACCTCAACCAAAGTGGTGGAGGCTTCAAAGGTATTACTAGTGGGTAAAGTAACATGAGTCTTCAGTGGTGTCAAAACCATGTCATATACATGGAGAGGAGAGGCTATAACACTCCCCACAATAGGAATCATCTTGAAGGAAGTCATGAATGAAGCTAGTAGGTGGGTGATAAGGAGGATAAGTAAGAGGAGGATATGTATGAGAAGGATGAAATATATATAGAGAGGTTTAAAGAGAATGGAGAGCATATTTGTAACCCTTGTATTATTCAAGAAAGTGAATTGATTATTACAAGATTCATATTTTAAATAACCTATTCTAGTAACCAAACACACATTCTCTTCTAGCCAAACCTACGTCCACACATTATCTTCCAATTTTTTTGGTAAGTAAAATATATATTATAATAATGGATTTATAAAATAAGATAGGGCATAGCCTCCAACTATCCAATCAAATCTAATAAAACAACAACAAATAAGAAATTATCCTAACCAGTTAAGCAAAAGAGTTTTTGGCAATCGCTAATAATTGCATGCCATCTAGTTAACAAAGCATTTCATTTCCTTATTATAAGTCACTGCCTTGGTTTTAACCGTATATACAATATCCCTAATCAAAGCACTAGTGTATTTATTCCTTTTGTTATGAGATTTATTGTTCCTCTATATCCAAGATAGTACACAGTAGTTGACAAGGATACGATCCTTAACTTATTGATAACAGTCTTCCCTTTAAAATTATGTGTATCAATTGCTAGTTGATTTTTCCAGGGTCCTATTTCTCTAAAAATCTGATTCCTCTAAATGATATCATTACCCCCTTTAAAAGAATAGGGACATTCACAGTAAAGGTGATCAATTCATTCACCACTGGAATTGCAGAGGTAGTATATATCATTGTCAATCCACTCACAATCAAGTAGGTTATCTTTGGTATAGAGAGATCCTCTTCATGCCATCCACATAATGAATGAGGATTTTTTAATATTATAATTGGCCCACACTAACTCTTACCAATCAGCTATAAGAGAATGAGTTCTGATGGCTTCTAAAACATAAGAAGAAGAGTAAGTCCCATCTTTGGATGAAATCCATCTAAAAGAACTTGCTACATTATGGAGGATAGTTGGGAGAGGGGAGTTTTGGGATCTCATTGAGCTCCCAAGTGATTGTAATGACCCAAAACCACAAAAGACCGTGGCCATAGTTGAAACCATGACCTTAAACTTATTGTTCACGGATATTATGTAAAGATAAGGGAACGTAACAAAGTCCACGACTGAAACTCTTAAGTTGTGGCCAATATTTTAAGACCACGGAGTTTATACCTCGGAGGTATAGAGAAAACTCGGAACGTGGATTAATGACGTGACCCAATCATCTTATTTCTTTCAATCCAAGTTTTAGAGCTTCTAGAAGCCTCTTTTGAGGGGCTTTTTTGAAAAAAGGTGGCATAGTTGGAAACCCCACATGTCTCTTATTTTCTATAAATATCACACATGAGCTCCATTTCCAAAGCTGCTATAAAGCCATTGATAATACTTTAGAGAAAGAAAGTGAGAATTTGAGGGCAAAAAGCGGTGTTGCCATACTAAGGCCAAGAAGTCACACAGGTCATCGGTGGAGGTGGTTTATTAGGGTGGAGAATTGCTACTATTCATCGTCAAACCAAGTCTTTTGGTAAGGGATACCCTCCTCATATTTTTCTTTTGTTTAAACCCTAGTTTCCATATTTTATTAATTGATACGAACCCTTTAATGTATATCTGAGTGTATGGGTAAATGGCCATGGACATTTAGTGTTAAGCTTACGTTCTTGTTATGAAGCCTCTTTCCTTCTATGGAATGAGTTTTGAGTGCCCAAACTATTTTTGGAGTCATTCAAGATTTTTTAACAAATTTCAGGAGGATTTTCCATTTAAATCTTTGAAAACCTAGGTTATGGATCGTTTCGGAATAAAAATAACTTTTTTTTAAACTAAAATACCCCTTGTTGTTTGGAGAGCAGAAGTTTTAACTCCTTCTTTGAGGCCGCGGACTTCGAAAGTATACTATTATCCCTTATTTTGTTATGTGATTCAATTGATTCTAATGTTAAGGTTGTGGCATTCGATGCACCAGGCTAAGGTATTATATGTGGAGTGGCCTTCTGCTTTGTGCTTTAGGCTAAATGATTAGTTTAGTTGTGGATAGTGCTTTGTTTCATTTTGTTGAATTATAAAGCTTATCATGTATTGAAACATGTAAAATATCTAATGAATATTGTAAGGACCATGGTTTATTATATTAGGATGAGATTTATTATTATTGTTTTACTATTTGTAGTGAATGAGAAGAAATATCAACACTAATTATGAGGTTGACGTCCACTTAGGGGCCGCGATATTGCGTTGAATTATTATTGCATTAGATTAAGGGAACCAACCCTTAGACCTGATAGAGCAAGGTTGGGGCATTACAAATGGTATCAGAGCATTCATTTCTAGAGATTATAGGTAGACTTAGACTTAGGAACTTTATACTCAGATATTAGTCTTATACATGTGTAATTCTTTCTAGGAAGCCGTGACAAGAAGTTATAGTCGAGTAGTCAGAGCAGCCTCAGGGACTACTATCCCTAATGAAGAAGTTAATGGAGAAAAATGGCCACAAGTGGTGGTTGGGTTTGTGAAAGCTTTAGAAAAAGAAATGTCAATAAGAATACCCAAGGAAAGGCCGATTGGTTACACCGTTGAGCGCCTCAAGACATTGGCGGCACAACCCTTCAAGGGGATCCTGACCCCGTGTAGGCTGATGCCTGTATAAGAAACACAAAGAAATTTGAAGTGTTGAATTTCATTAAGGAGAAAAAAGTGTCATTTTCCGTATTTATGTTTGAGGTATAGTTTGATCACTGCTGGACGATGGTCAGAAGGACCCAACTTGGATATGAGCTACGAACATTGGGTGAATAAGTTTTAAGGAAATATTCCTTGAGAAATAGAGCTTCTAGAGTTAACTTAAGGATAGATGTTTGTGGATCAATACGAGGCCAAGTTTTTATAGCTTTTGCATCTTTCTCCTCATGTAATTAGTATATAGGAAAATAATGATAAGAAGTTTGAAAGGGGTTTAAAATGCGGACTCACACCGATTGGTTAGCCTAAGGCTGCGAATGGACTTGGAGTTAGTGGAAGTGTCCTATATCATGGAACAATATTTTGAAGAGGGAATGAAGGCTAAGGTTGAGAAGATGAAGGTAATGGATAAGGAAAGTAAGAAACATGATAGACCAAGGCAACAGGCACAAAGGCCGCGACCTATTAATGGGGCCACAAAAAATAAACAGTTCGAAAAGGTAGATACCACATCCATCACATGCTTCAATTACGGAATCAAGGGGAACTTTACCAATAGTTGCCCTTTATAAATGAGTCATTAAAATTGCGGTAAGCCAGGCCATCAGGTTATAAAGAAGGCCGTCCTATGAAAACTCGAAGGTCCTGAACTAAGATTTATAACAATTTAAACAAGTAGGAAATATTTATTAATATCATCCTTCAGATCCAGAAAAATGTTGAAGGTAGGAATCCATAACTATATATCTTATGTAAAGTATCTTGAAAAGATCGCAGTCGTTATAAGGGATGTACTAGTAGCTACGGAGTTTGAAGATGTTTTTTCCTGAAGAACTTCTAGGATTTCCCTTGAATTGGGAAATTAAGTTAAACATTGACCTTACGCCGAGGATGCGCCTGTAGAGTTGAAGGAGATAAAGGACCAATTATAATATTTATAAGGTCGTGACTTCATTAAACCTAACACCTACTCTTGGGGTGCCCCAATACTTTTGTCAAGAAGAAAGATGGGTCTATGAGAATGTGTATTGATTATAGAGAATTAAACAAAGTAATTATGAAGAGCAAATATCCTTTACCTAGGATTGATGATCTTTTTGACCAATTAAGTGATGAGATATTTCTCTAATATTGGTCTAAGGTCGGGGTATCTTTTGACACCTCGATTTGCAATCAAGGTTCGGGGATGTTTCTTCCTGTCCTAAATAAAACCCGGACATGAAGCCCGGAAGAAACTAAGAGAAAAACTAACTTTCAAAATGGGGATAAAAATAAAAGAAAAGTATATAAGGCCAAAGTAAAAATAGCTAAAAACCCAAAAATCCACTTAATCCATTAAAAAAACCAATAAACCTCCCCTCTTGGACCTTTGGATGATCGTCCAAAGGCCTCTGACACGAAATCTTATCTAATCTTTTCTTAATCGTTGATAAAACATCAATGGCTATAAACCTTTAGTCGATCGACCAAATCCACCTCGAAAACCCATATAGATAGAGGTTCCCACCAACCAAGGGCACCAAAACCCATCGTTGATATAATTTTGTAAATTTCTTAATCCCGAGCTCCTGAGATACTCGAGATCATTTTTTGAAAAGTCCCTAAGGGATCGTACTTTAAAAAAGTCATTTTTTTAAAGGAAAATCTCGTACTTCCATCGAGTCTTCCCCAAAATAGGTTTGTAATCTTAAAAATTTGCCTCCGAGAAATAAATAGAGTCAAACCCTTATATAAATTTTGCCAAAGTCGGCCATCCCAGATGAAGCTCTCCCAGAAAATTGCATTTAACATTGGCCTTCTAAATTATAAGCAAATTCTTATCAGGATGAATAATGAGGAGGATTATGCCTGATTATGGATGAGAGAATCATGGTATATTAGAAGATATCCAATGAATTTTTTTAAGTGGACTCTAAAATTTAGGCCAGACATTGAGAGTAGTATCACTCCAATAAGGATGAATTTCCCTCAGATTCCCATTCACCTTTTCTCTAAATCATCTCTCTATTCGATTGCTCAACTAATAGGAAAGCCTCTTTTGGTAGATTCATCCACTGCTGATATGAAGAGACCAAGTCTTGCACGTGACCTCTTGAAGACAGTCCCAAAGAGGGTATGGACATGTTATGGAACAGGAGGATTTTGGCAGGAAGTAGGTATCGAAGATATTCAAATATATTATTCATATTGTGCCAAGAAGGGGCACGATATCAATGAATGCATTTTCAAAAATCCAAACCAAAGAAATGTAACCAAGAACAAGGAAGAAAAAAGACACAAAAAAGACAATCAACAGATAAAACAAGTCTATAAGTAGGTTCTAAAGCCAAATCAAGAAATTTCCAAAGAAGTAAAAAACCAAGATCTAATAGAGCAAATAATATAAGATAAATAAGAAGACAACTTAGATCAAGAGGAAGTTGAAAGAACATTACAAGAAAATCTGGAAACTAATGAAGTTGAAGAAGGACTAGTGCAGGTGTTGGAGGGGAATTCAAAACTATTCAATCCAAAAGCAAGAAGAGGAGAAATATACAAAGGCCAATCCAAAAGCAAATTAAGAGATTTCACAATGAAGATTTCACAAATGCAGTGTTTTATCTCCAAGGGCAATCAATGATGCTGATAGCAATGATGCAGCAAACTACCTATATGTAACTGATGGGGATTTTAAAGAGGATGAAATAGTCCCTAATATAGAAGACCTCCTGATGTTTTCTCAAAGACTGGAGTTCAAGTTAAATAAGAAGAGACCAAAGAAGTTATTAGTAGACATGAGCAAGAAGCCTAAAAAAGGGGGGAGTGAAAATAGTTCCAGAATGACAGATCCCTTATTTTAGAGAATCACCAGAGCATCTAACAAAGGTAAAAATCAATTTACTCCACTTATCTCAAAATGATCTCATGCCTAGTGTGGAATATA
Source organism: Sambucus nigra (assembly GCA_949130495.1). Classification (NCBI taxonomy): domain Eukaryota; kingdom Viridiplantae; phylum Streptophyta; class Magnoliopsida; order Dipsacales; family Adoxaceae; genus Sambucus; species Sambucus nigra. The sequence goes on along the minus strand of OX422223.1, from coordinate 32,595,146 downwards.
AGGGGTGTGGAAAAAAATCCTCATCAAGAAGAATTAAAAAGATTATGAAAATTCATAAAACTCCTTTTATTGCTCTGATAGCGCCCAAAATGGATAAGAAGAAGATTGAATTTCATAAAATGAAATGGGGTTTTGAAGGAGCATGTAGTAATCAATCTGGTAAAGTCTAGATCTTGTGGAGATTTGAAATGGATATTAAAATAATAGTTGATGAAGAACAAGAGTTAATATTTGCATTAAATCGTCACTCCCTGACTAATGACCTTATTCTTTCAGTAGTCTATACAAACTGCTCTATGGAGGAAAGAAGATCTTTATCGAGTCAAATTATAAATACTTCTCAGAGATTTGAAACCAAACCATACTGTGCTGTGGGGGACTTTAACATAGTCTCTAATGAAACTGAGAAAATTTAAGGCAATACAATAGATTTTCATGCTGTCAATGAATTTAACCAAGATTTAGATGGTAGTGGACTATCTAATTTGGGATTAAAAGGATCGAGATTTACTTGGTACAACAATAGAGGAGCAGATGAAGTGATTTTAGAGAGGCTGGATAGAGGGGTGATAAATGTGCAATTGATAAATACATATCCAAACACAATAATATCTCATCTAAACAAGAGCACATCAGATCATGTTCCTCTTCTAATCACTATCAAGTCTGAGTTAGATATGACCCCAAGAGCCTTTAAGTTCCAATCTATGTGGTGAAAATATTATAATTTTGAGGAGGTTGTTAGAAATTCTTGGTTGGAGCCTATAGAAGCCTGTGGTATGAAGAGTTTGGTTTAAAACTAAAAAGACCAAAAATTGCTTTGAAAATATGGAATAAAAAGGAGTTTAAATACATTTTCCAAAATGTGAAAAACTTGGAGGATGAAGTGATATAGTTAGAGGTAGATTATGATCAAGACAGAAGTGAGGATAAAAGAATCCAGCTTCAAAGATGAAGATCCAATCTTTTGAGAGCTATGCAAATAGAAGAAAAATATTGGAAACAAAAATCCAATATCAAATGGCTTTAGGCAAGGGACTCAAATACTAACTTTTTTCACGCTCATGTGAAATCTAAGCATAAAAAACTAAGTATTTACATAATAAAGACTCAAGTTGGACATGTTATTGAGGATCAAGGCCTTCTTAGCAGTCACATAGTAGATCACTTTCATTCGTTACTCACAAATGAGGTTGAAAGAGGCTCAGTTGGTGAAGACATGGATCAATTTATTCCTTAAATCATTTCTTCAGAGATGAACCATTATCTCCTAGAATTTGATACAAAAGAAGAAGTACTAAACGCTATTACAGACTTATGCAAAGATGCAGTCCCTGGTCCAGATGGTTTTGGTGAAAATTTTTACAAAAAATGTTGGGAAATCATTAAACCAGATTTATTAAATGCTACTAATCATTTTTTTGCAGGTCATGATCTTCCCAGAGCTGGTCAAGCACTTCTATAGTGCTTATTCCTAAAGTAAAGAGGCCCAAACTGTGCAGTGACTACTGTCCAATAAGTCTATGCAATTTCTCATATAAGATATTATAAAAAATCCTTGCCTCTAGACTTGCTAATTTTCTTCTATTGATAATGTCCCAAAATCAAAGTGGACTTGTTAAAGGCATGTGTATATAAGATAATGTGCTTTTGGCTCTAGAGATGACTCATAACTTGGGCAAGAAAAGCTATGGAGGTAATGTGATAATCAAGATTAACATGGAAAAAGCTTATGATAGACTGCAATGTGGATTTCTAATCAGAATGATGAGACAGTTTGGGTTTGGTGAAAGGTGGATAGACTTTATCTGGAGAATGGTATCTAATAACTGGTTTTTTATTATGCTTTATGGAATTCCGAAAGGATATTTTAAATCCTCTAGACGATTGGGTCAAGGGGATCCCATATCCGAAGCCTATTCATAATAGCTGCTAAATACCTTAGTAGAGGCCTGGACAAGCTGATGTTACATGGTGGTGCTAATCCCTATTATCTCCCTAGTGATACCCTTATGATAACTCATCTTTCTTTAGTAGATCATGTAATCATTTTCTCCAAAGGTGACAAGAAGAGTTTAAATTCTATTATGATGTTTTTTAACAAATATGCAACTACCTCTGGCTAAAAAATTAATTTTTTAAGCATTAATTGAACAACTGATTCTAAGCCATCCCGTGGGAAGATTTCAAAAATTAAAGAAAGCACAGGTCGAAAGCACAAAAATCTTCCAATTCAATACTTGGGTTATACTCTATTTAAATGAAGGAATAAAATCATATACTATAGGAGGCTTATTGAATCTTTGAGAAGCAAAATTTTAGGATGGCAAGATAAACTTCTATCTATTGAAGGTAATTATATTTTAATTAAGCATGTGCTCTCATCTATTCCAGCATATCTTTTAGCCTCTGAATCCTCCCAAAGCTATACTTAAAAGTCTTCATAGCATGTTGAGCATATTTTTCTGGGGAGGAAATAAAAGCCAAGGTTGGAAGCATCAGTGGAAATCTTAGGAGTCTCTTTGTGAGGATAAATCAGAAGGGGTTTAAGCTTTCCGAATTTGAACCACTTGGCCAAAGCTTCATCAATGAGACTTTTTGGAAGTTCAAAAGAGAGAACACTTTATGATTAGCCTTTATGAGAAATAGAAATAAACGAATTAATAACAAATTGGGATCTTTAGCCTGGAGAAGATTGATGGATGTGAAAGATTTATGTGAGTGCAATATGGAAAATATAAGAGAAATCTGGATCTGCTAGCCATCGATTTCAGGGAATTTCTCTTTAAAGTTGGCAATTGAGCAGTGCAGAAACCACTATGATTCCTCTATAGTTTCGTCTCGGGTATGGGACAATAACCTTCTTAAGAAAATATCTATAAATTCATGAAGAATTATTAATTCTTTCTTACCTACTGATGATGTTGTTCAAAATTTGGGAATTTCGATAGTTTCCAAATGTTAAGCCTGCTCTAATCATAGTGAGTGCCTTAATCACATATGTTTACAATGCTCCAATGTAAGACCTATTTGGGTCTATTTTGCAAATCTCATGGGAATTAGGATGGAAATAAATTCTTTAACGTTGATTAGTTGGTGGTATTTTGACAGAGCTAGTGATTACAAAAAGTTTTAGGGGAAAGCTATTCCTAATGTGGTGTGTTGGGAGATATAAAAAGCTAGAAATAACTCATTATATGATTCTTTAGAATTTAATCATATCAAGGTTATTTCTCAGCCAATTAACCTTATTGTTGATATTTGCAAGGCATCAAATTCAAGTCCACATATAGGTATTTGAATTAAGAATTTGCTAAAAGACTTCAATTCCCAAGCTTATAAAATGGTGTCTTCCTCCTCAAAACTGGTTCAAACACAATGTGGATGGTGCTTCAGGAGGTAATCCAGGTAAAGGTGGATATGGGGGTCTTATAAGAGATATAGAGTTTAACTTTGTTTTAGGCTTTGCTAATTCAAATGGCTGCTCTACAAAAAATGAGGTGGAATTATTAAGCATTGAACAAGGGCCTGCAATTATGTTTGATCTATTATATAAATTTCATTCAGATAGATATGGATTCTCTATTAGTGGTGAATTTACTTAACAAGGGTTGGAAACCACCTGGAGACTCAAAGACTGCATGGAAGAAATCATGGACAACCTCAATAGACTTAAATTCTCATTGAATCATTGTTATAGGGAATCCAATTTTACTGCTGACTGTTTGTCCAATAAAGGAATTCAACTCAATCAAATGAAAGTTTATCTAAATGTAATGGATCTTCCCAAGAAAGTGAGAGGAATAATCAAATTGGATAAGATAGGTTTTAAATATTTAAGAGTTTTATAATTGTTCTTGTAATGGGGCTGATATAAAACCCCAAGTTTCATTTCCTGCACTATTAGTTTGGTTTTGACTCCTCAAAGTCTTCTATTGAATATGAAAGTGCCACTAAGGAGAGGCTGGTTCTCCTTTAATAATATAAAGTGGGGGTCCTATCCCTCTTATATATATATATAGTTATAGTTATAGTTATATAGTTACAACTTGTACATATTCGTGTACCCTCTCTAACTTGGCCCCTGTTTAGGGTATTGGGTATGCAATTTACAACGTTTATATTCGTTTAAGCCTGGTTTTTAACCCAACACCTCCACTTGTGTCACGAATTGACATAATTATATGCTAAATAATACAAATCAAATGCCATAATTCCAAAATACAAACATGAAAATATACATTTCAAAATACTTTCTTAGAAGAGTGCCACTGAGTTGCGTTAAGTGTGAAACTATGCAGGACAAAGTCTAAAATTCGGCTACACTCACCACTTTTTCGAGCAAACAAAGCCCGTCAGTGCACGGCATCCAGAATATGGGTTTTCATATTTATACTTTTCAAACATCTGTATTTGATCAACATATTAAATTATCATATAAATATATCAATCCGACACAACAAAATTGTTATAATAAGGACTAGGCTACATAAATATCGCATTGTTGTACCTTATATACCTGCTATCTCGTTGCCTACACATGTAAATATATACCGATTGAACTACATTGTATTTGATCAAGATAGGCTCTATATCGAGATAAACTCATGAAGCGCAAGCCTCGTAATATGTCTCCTGATGTAATGTCCCCTAGATATGCCCCCATATCTAGTCTTACACCCATATATATTATCCAACCCTGAGTGAACTGTGCTGTCTTTGATCTCGAGTCTTCTCGAGTATGTAGGTCCTATACCGAGCTAAACTCATGAAGCCCAAGCCTCACAATACGTCTCCTGGTGTATTATCCCCTAGAGATGCTACCATCTCTAGTCTTACACCCATATATATTATCCAACCTCGAGTGAACTACATTGGCTTTAATCTCGAGTCTTCTAAGGTATGTAGGTGTTATACTGAGCTAAAATCATGAAGTCCAAGCCTCATAATATGTCTCTCTGCGTATTATCCCTTATGGATGCCTCCATCTCTAGTCCTATACCCCTATATATTATTCAACCCTATTGTTGGAACTACACTGTCTTTAATCCCAAGTCACCTTGGGTACGTTGGCATTATATCGAGATAAAATCACGAAGCCTGAGACTCATGATACATATATTAACTTATTATCTACTATGGATGCATTCATCCCCTATCCAAACGCCCCCGACTTCTACCTCTATGTCCATAGCGACTTATGTTCAAACATGACATCCTTAGTGCTACACCCCCAAACTAATTAGAAGGATAACACATTTTGGCTAGTAATCACCTGGCTAATATAAGATTATGTGCCAATATCGAATATCTTAGAGTCAACTCATATTCTGATATTCCATAAACTATCCATACCCATCCCAAGCCAAGTCCTACACTTGCACACACATCACATTCGAACACATGATAGACCCAAACTATGTAGGATTTGATCCTAAGTCCCCTTAGGTATGTATGCGCAACATCGAGTCCTTCTCATGAGCTTGAGCCTCGACAATACGTCTCTCAGTATATTGTTTCACCGAGATGCATCCACCGGTAATGTTTATCCAGTTCAAACAAGATATAAAACTATCTTAAGACGTGATCTTACAGATATACATATACAATTTCTCAAATAATTATACTAACTATGCACCCGAACTACATGGTTTTTTATCCTAAGTCCCTTTGGGTACGTAGGTGCATCACCGATTCCTTCTTATGCGCGCGAGCCTCAACAATATATCTCTCGATATATTATTTCACTGAGATGCATCCAAGTTTAATAATTATCCAGTTCAAACGAGATATCCAAATATTTCAAAGTCACGATTTTTATCCTTATAAGTACTCTTAATCACACAAAATGAGCTATCAAACTATCTCAAGACGGGGCCTCCCCAAACATATTCCTACATATAAACGTGCAAACACGTATACACTAATCATAACAGAGATGTAACCATCATTAACCTTTCTATTTCTCCTCATAACATGAACGAGATATCAAACTATCTCAAAAGCTAAGCTCTCTCAGATGGTTATATACACATTAACGGCCACCTGCTATACGAGCAGAGATTTCTTGCACACTTACATACTTAATAATGATCCGTTATATACATAAAAGCATGGAGTCATGCAAAAAAATATCGTGTACCTGTACTGGATGAAGTGATGTTTCTATACGTCTCACTGATACCATTCTTCAACCTAAGCACCTATTTACATTTGTTAGGGACCCTCACGCTATGGTCTCAAAAAAAATTCTAAAATAATAAAAAAGTAATCAATTAATGTAAAGAGGAATAATAAGCTTAAAATTAAGGAAGAGTATAAAACAAGTGGGGTGCCTAACATCTTCCCCACTCATAACCTGGTTCTCGAACTCGGATAATAGGAATCTGGATCAACCACAGACTTTTAAAACCAGCCTTTGGATTAGCTAGAAACCTTTTTGTTTGTTTTTATATTAATCAAATTGGTGACTCTGAACAACCAAGGAAACCCCCTTTTTCCGCATGAAACCCAGACTTAGTAGGGGCGTGCACTAAAAAATGGATATGACGTGAAACAACATCCAGGGGAAAATTATCAACACCTAAATGTCGAATCGATAACCTAATCTCAAGGGGATGTGATGAAAGCGGTAGACAAGCACCCCAACATCCTCATCACTAGTTCCCCCAGGCGCAGCGCACATTATCATCCAAAGCTCAGCTCGGTGCCCGCAACGCCAAAATGGCAATTCCGCTGGGACTTTTTTCGTCTATCAGAATACAACATTGTGTATCATAGATGGACCTCTCCAACCAAGTTATAGTGGTGACTCCACCGAAGATAAATCCAGAGAACCGAAATATCTTTATGCATCTTTTATACTATATTTAATATTTCTCTCTCGCATAACTACTTTACGTTAATTTAAGAACTTTTTAGCTTCCTTAGTTTAGGGTCCCTCACAACGTAGATGCATGCTTAGGTTCCAATGTACATTTTATCAAACCTATAGGTGCATGCGATGGATCTCGAGATAAGATTAAATATCAAAGCATATAAAAATTAAAGATTACCTATTTTCATCACATACTACATAGTCTTGATTTATTTTTTTACCCCTTATACCTTTGAGGAATTCTAAAAGCAACTAGTTAGGGAAGTTTGTACTTTTGGAAGGTCAATATATCCATGGGAATTGTAATACCCCGTATTCTTGATGATTTAAATAATTATATGATTAATTATTATTGTTGGATTAATTGAATTAAAATGTGAGATTTAATGGTTAATTAATTCGGATTAAGATATATATTAACTAGCGTGCCAGGGTTAATACTTATTGATTGAATATTACTGTGTGATATGTAATATGGAATTATGAATTTTGATAAATTGTCGAGAGTGAGAAATACGACAATTGGTAATTTAAGTCAAACGCGTGTGTGAGTCGTGTCGGGACTAATTAATGGGAATAAAAAAAAGAGAATTTATTTTTATTAACTCGTATGGCCATTTCGAGTGCACCGTTGAGTCCAAAAGGGTCGAGATAGTCAAAATAGTGTACCCAGAGGTTTAGTTTCGGTCCTGGGGCAATGTTAGGCCTAACCAGCGTCCCGGGAGGGCGTTTTGGTAAATTGTATTTTTGGGGATAATTATTGGACGAAAATGAGAGTGCTTTAATATTTCTTACGTAGTTACAGTTAGGGTTCTATCTGTAAAAGAAAAGAGAGAGTCCCAGAGGAAGGAGAAGAAGAGGTTCCTAGGAGTTCCAAGGCCAAACCCAGTCATCTTTCACCAAAAACATCATCAACGCGTAGATCGAAAAAAGTACAACACATCTATACAAATTTCAAGCGACGAATCAAGACTTCGTAATCAGGCAAGTGTTTATTACTTGATTTACTTTAGCAATACTTATGTTCATGTTAGTATAGGAATGAAATACCCATGTATTGTTAATAAAAGTGATGAAAAATTGGAGATTGGATATACATGAATTGAATTTGAGATTAATTTAGGTTGAACCACTTATGTATATAGATTTTAAATCACATATAGATGACTTTCTGTGATGAACAGATCTGGAAATTTTATGTTCTTGGATGATAATGGGAAGAACTAGGGTTTTATTACTTATTTGGGAATTCCAGATTACATTGATGATTGGTAACGAATTAATGATGTTATATTCGTGCAAATAATTTATACATGTTAGGAATTTGATTTAGAAGGATTGATCGGTGATTAGGAATGATCCGTAGAGGTTATAGGTGTTGAATTGGTGGTGAAAAAGTTTTTGGGTAAAATCTGTGTCGGAAAGGGGAGCGGTTCAGACTGTTTTCCATAAAAAGGTCCGGATCATTTATTTAAAAAAAAAAGGGTCCGGATCGTTTTCTTAGTGGGTCCAGACCGCCCTGCTATATTTTCCAGAATTGAATTTACGTACCTTTAGGGCATCTTTCGGGACTTGTAATGCGGGAATCTTAATGAAGTACACTGAGATTTGAAGTGATGTTATATTAAGGCAAGTGTGGCGTAAGACTTGGGCATAAGTGTGATGTATTAATCTTAGGAATTCGAGAGAGAATACTTGAAATAATTATATTCAGAATAGTTATAAGGGATTTCAATATGTGGAAAATATATGATTAGGTTGGGTGTATACCTATGGATTTTAATAGGATGTGTGTATGCCTATTATCTGATATTATTGTTAAGTGCACTAATGGGTGCTAACCTGGGGGTGCAGGAATATTATTGTTAAGTCAACTAATGGGTGCTAACCCGGGGGTGCAAAAATATATTATTAAGTGCGCTAATGGGTGATAACCCGGGGGTGAAAGAATACTATTAATGAGTGCGCTAATGGGTGCTAACCCGGGGGTGCATGATTAATATGTTAGGTGCGCTAATGGGTCTCAGCCCGGGGGTGCATAATTAGTATATATATGTATAGGGATGTTGTGACTATATTTATATATATACAGGAACTTGTGAATTATTCTACTGTGTGTCATTTGTAGATTAGAAAGTGGTTATATAAAATAAATCTTAATGTATAACAGATTTATTACGAATTGAGAAACATGTTAAGTAGCTATTTCGGTATAGACTAATTTAATAGCGTATTGTATGGGCGATACGGAATACTAATAGTGAGTATAGTTAGTATCATTATGACTTTGAGCTAGTTAGATTGGGTTGCATAGCTAGGTTGGATTAGATGTACGTTATGCGTGCACAATAGATGGGAGGTGAGAATATCATGTGAGAGTTCGATATCTAACATGCGCGTAATAATTTCTTTAATGTAGTTTTAAATACTTGCTAATCATTTTTAAAACATCGGGCTTTGACCCGTCTCTTGCATCTCTTCTCTCTTTTGCTATATATGTACTATATCGGGTACTCAGCCACAGGGAAACTAGATTTAGAGACTTGGAGTATTTGGCGTGATGCAGCTGTTGTGGTAGCTGTAGGTCCTTGCATTAGACGCCCTTATCATTTCGTTCAGTTCTATCCAGACTTTTATTTAGGGCATGTGTCTCCCATTGTAAGGACGTATTTTATAAGTTCATTATCAATTTATTATGTCGTATACCGTTACAACCATCGAAGAAGTTCAAGAGAAATCTACATCAAGACGGATTCGAATTAATCAAGTTCTTCATCAAAAAGACTTCGCGAAGTTTACTTTGGTAAGGTTATGTTTTAAATACGTTAACTTTGCACTTAGAACTTTTGGGATATTTTTAAAAAATATATTCTAAATGTTGGAAGGGACTTTTTCGTCAAAATTTGAGAATGAGTATTTTTTCTAAGTATTGGAACGGACATTAAAAAATAATATTTTCTGACGTAGTCGTTCGAACGACATTGCATTGTCACGCGATGTCGTTCAAACGACACGCGTATCTCGTTTGTGCGAGACCTCTTTCTCGTTCGAACGAGCTCGACAACCGAGTCAGCACGTTTTTTAATAAATATGCATTAAATGGTTTCATTTTCATTAAGAAGTCCCAGCGTTTTGAAAGACAAAAAACTGCGAAACTGCAGAATCCTTTTGAATTCTTCTTTTAGGGTTTAATCCCTTTTTATTTTCAATTCACAAATATCCCATATGCTTTAGTGAATTATTTTGGTGTTCAAGAACACTACTTTGCGTTTGTTTATTATTTGTGGGGAGAACTCTACAACCGAAGATTTGCGTGCTATTTTGGAGGAAGTCTCTACGGAGTTTTTGGGTCGCGATCCTTGTGGTATAGTTGTGCGTGAACCACTGCCGATTTCTAGTCGTTGCTTTGAAGGTTTGACGAAGACACCATGCATTACACACTTGTGGGCGATTATCAGGTTGAATGTAAGTCAATGGTCTTGTAAACTTTTCAAAGTTCTAGAAATAAAAGGTTTTGCCCTGCGAGGATTTTTCCTTAATTTTGTGTCACATGCTTTATTTAGTTATGGGTTGACACACGCACACACGTAGTTGTATGTTTAGGGATTAAATTGATTCGGTTTAAATAGACACTAATTAAATAAGTGTGTCAAGTTAGAAATTTGCGAATTTAATCAATTATCACACCGTCACACGTTTTACAAATTGGTATCAGAGCAGGTTGCGCTAATTTATCGCATATTCCTATTTTTCGCAAAATTTGTGTGATATTGATTTTTTTGAAAAATCAGTTTTGTGAAAAAATGAAAATTTTCTGATGGAGCACTTATGTAATCAGATTCCCTCCTTTGATGACACAAGTTAGAGTTTTGATGATATAAATCATTTGAATTTGACGTTTGCTAAAAGAATTGACTTTTTGGAAAAAGAAAATTCTTGTTTAAATCCGCGATGGATCTTTTGCAAACGGTTCAAAATCAAATAGATTTTTATCGTGAGAAACTTGTTTCTTTGGACCGAGACTTTAATGATTTAAAATTGTCCAAGAAGGAGAGTGATGATAGGGTCCTATTTTTAGAGGACCTTAAAATTTGATGGTTTATGTTTGTGCCAAAGATGACAAAAATATTTTAATCAATGAGTTTGTGGCACGTGGAGAGAATCTTAGCAAAAAGTTTGCTTTAATTGAGGGGGAGAGAGATACCCTTTTAAGAATTGTTGAAAATTTGAAAAAGGCATCCCTTAAATTGGAAGAGTCTAATTCTTTGCTTGAGTAAAAAAATTTAAGTTAAAAAATGATTTGACAGACTCGAGTAGGTTTGATAGTGATGGTAATGGCTCATCCTGTTCTCATGCTTCTAGTACTAAAGCCAAAACCATTATTTATTTTAGAGGGTCAATTAATCCCAAGAACGTTAGAAAAGATCACACTTTAGGTAACATTCCTCCATTTACACATGTTCATATTGTGGTAGGAAAGGTCACCTTAGGCGTTTTTGTTTTGATCTTGACAAATGTCCTAGGAAGTTTATGTCTAGTGTTCCCTTGGTTCCTAAATCCCCCACGCGACGTTTCACATCTATTTGGGTTAAGAAATCACTTTTAGAGGCACTAGATTTTAGACAAGTTGATTCTCATTTGCTTGCACATGACTCTTCTCTTATCATATCATATAGATGATTATGCTTTCATGTTTGTCATACACTAGTTGTGGTTTCATGATATATATGTTTGCTAGTGTTATGACATGTGTACTTTTTGTATTAAGTTTTTGTTTTGAAATTTTTTGAAAAATACAAAAAAAAAAATTATTTTGATAAAATTTTGAAAAATCCAAAAAAAAAGTTTGGTATTTTGTTTACATCGTTTATGGATGGACACTTAGGATGACCGAATCACAACATCATTCCATTTTTTCATGTGACTATTTGATAGTGTTTTGAGACAATATATCATGTCATCTTTGTGCTTTATAATGTTTGGAGTCATTAAGATGAAATTAGTTGTTACTTCCTACATGTTTGACTCATGATTTCCTTTATTGCACACATGCACGGATTTGTTTGATTATTGTGCTTGTCTTATCATATGTTGGTTGGGTATTTTCACTTAACTACTGTCCTTAAAATGAACCGAGCGCGATAAAACTTGATAAGAAAGTTGTGCATGTAAGAGCCGTTTGTGAGGTTGTGTGCTTTATTTGAAAATGAGGAAGGGTTGAGAAAGGTTTATTTGGCCTTTGCGAATACTAAGCCACCGTTTAAATTGGACCTAAAAAATTAAGGAATTTTATTATCTGGGGTCCAAAGAGATTTAAAAGAACCCGAAAAAATTTAAAGGCAATAAAAAATTTATGCCAATTATGGACCAACTAGGTTTTTGCACCAATTCTCCAATGTTTGAGAATTTAAACTACCTCTAAAAAGAAAATATATATGAGGGAGTTTGGTTGGTGTAATACCCCGCATTTTTGATTGAATTGAAATTGAAAAAAAAACTATGCCAGTATATATATATTCGAAATGTTTGGAAATGAAAAGTTAAAATGAATTCATTGAGATACGAATGTGCGACTTAAATATTAGAAGCGAATTAACGCGTAAAAGGATCGAGAGGGTTAAATTTTGGGTAGTGGCATTTTTGTAAACAAACTAACCCTAGGTATAAATAGAAAAGAAGAGAAGAAGTCTTCATTTTCCCATTTCACAAAAGGAGGCTAGGGTTTGGTAGAGAGACAAAGAGAGAGTAAGAAAAGAACAAATCTAAGAGGATTTCAAGAGGATTCAACTTCTCCATACAATCCAAGGCAAGTTAATAACTTATATGTGTATAATATGTATCTATACTGAAATTTCACATGAACATGTATTTAAATCCCTAAATTAATATGTAATTGATTTTAAAAATGATATGCAATGTATTAGGATCACCCTCCATGTAGATTCAAATGCAATAACATTATTATAGGGATTGAGCTGTGGAACAACCTCTTGTATTTGATAAATATATGAAATTGAGTAAATCGTCATACTAAAAACTATTTTGACCTGTTTTGGTTTCGAAGATGGATGTTTCGTCCGCATTGCCTTGTAGAAAATCATGTTCTGAACAATTTTATAGTTTTAAGTGTTCTTAAAAACGGATCAAAAAATTCTCGAATATGCGTTTTACAGTTCTACGCAGAAAGTTGTCGTAAACTTGGGCGAACTGTATATGTTAGTTTCGAGTCTATTTTAAGCAGGCTATGGTAGCATGATCCCTTGTCCTTTTAGAAAACCACGTTTCGAACAACTTTTTAGTTTTAAGTTTTTCCAAAAACGGATCGAAAAAGCCTCAAATCGGCGTTTTATATATCTGCGCAACAAGTTGTCGTAAACAGGAGCGAACTGTATATGTTAGTTTTGGGTCTGTTTTATGCAGGATATGGTAGCGTACACGAGTGTCCTTGTAGAAAATCACTTTCCGAGAAACTTTATAGTTTTAAGTTTTTCCAAAAACAGATTGAAAAAGCCTCAAATTGGCATTTTACAATTCTGGGCAGAAAGTTGTTGAAATAAGAGTGCTAATGTTTTTCATGTTGTCAACAAGATAATTGTGGTTTTGTGCCTAATATCCTAACTTGATCACATACTTATGGTTATTAGGGTATATAACCTTGAAATGATTTGATGTTGAATTAGTAAATTAATGGTGTAAATTATGTTATATTGAAAATAATGACTATAATATAACTCGAGTAAGAGACTTGACACAATTGTATATATACATAAGCGTGAAATTGTTTTACATGTATATTGTCGAGTATACATTAGACTAGTACTCCGATTGACGTAGGCACATGTTGAATGCCATTTTTTGTGATTGATCCGGTTAGGTTTCGCTCGAGTGCCGTGTTGGAGATAAACCACCAGAACCGGACACATGGTTGTAACGCGGGTCGGATAGAAAGACCTTGGAATGCCATGTGAATTAGAACTTAGTATGATTGACCTTGCCATGTAATATTGGATAATATTCATATGTAGGCCTTGTGTTACGGCTTGTTCCCCCGGGTAACGATAGTGACCCGATATGACTTGTTGTGTGAGATATTATGCTTGTGTCTTAAAGTAATATCCTGAATCGATGCATTTAATATTATACTTGAAGGAAATATTTGATACGTTAAATACTGAAATGAGATTAATAATGATTAATCATGATACGATGTGAGGCTCCATGTTACTCGAGTTTGGGTTGGGTAGTCACGACATAGGAGCATTGGTTGGGTAATTAAACCACTTAATTACCGGAGACGAGTAATGACTAGTGTGCTTTTATTATAAGTACATCTTATAATATTATAGCTTGTTTTCTTGCTTTGACGTTCGTCTATCTTACTTCTTGCTCCTTTCCTATATATATAATATATGACAGGTCCTCGTCCCGATGGACAATAGACTATGGAGCTTAATGAGATCATATCAATCTTAGGATTCCTGTAGCCGTGGAGTTATTCTATTTAAATTTATGTCATTTGTTCCCTTTTCTCGAGGGTGGTATCAGAGATTAATATCACTTTGTTTATACTTAGGATTTGAGAGAATTGTTGTATTACTCTTTCCCGTTTTGTGTTGGGCCGCATGTATTGGCATTTTATATTTTCAGTTTGATATTATTGATGGATTATTGCAGTTAATAGTTATGAGTTGGTTTCACTTGTTATAGTTGTTATTATATGATTTGGTTACACGTATGAGAGTGTACATGTTTACTTTATTGCATTTATTTAAATTCTGTTTCTAATGCCAACATATTGACGCTCTGCTTTAATTTAATTTTGCGTAGCTAACCGAATTAGATATAAAAATCAGGGTTGTCACAGTTGGTTTCAGATCACGATTTTAGAGCCTTTAGGGATCTGAGGGCGTCCGTTACTGTTTTCGCACATCTTTTCTTTGATACGTAGAACCTTACGATTAGGTCTTGTATTCGATGACTTGGAAGATCTTCACGCTACGATTTCGACGGGCGATTCAGAGCTAGCCTCGTGTATAGGGAGGGTTCCTTATTTGGATTTCATTCGTGAGACGTCCCACGCATGAGGTAAATCTCCGATCGACCACAAGATAGTACGTGTGATGTCCATGTATGAGTACTTGTTGTAATTATGACTAGAGCTCCACTTGAATAATGTTTTTTAGGATACGTGTTCACTTACTATCTTTAAAATGGTGATTTGATGAGACGTGGACTCTGGGAGGGCAAAAGATCCAAGAATTTTAGGAGACCGCGATTCGCGTGCAACTATCGTAGTTTCATCGCCCACCAATAGGTGAGAGCACCGATGTTGAACTAAATGATCGAGTTGACTTTTGGTGCTTTAGGGGGAGGAAACACCCGTATATTTATTGTACATTATCAACTTTGAATATCATCGCTCTTATGGCTGTAAAGAAGTTGGTATAAGTTATAGCCCACCCTCTAGTACCACTGAGTTGTTGGTACCACTTGCGTGTGTAGTTGTCTGAAGTTGTTTCCAATGTGGAAGGGTAGAGCTTTAGATATGGAATACCTCAAAATGATGTGGTCCACTTTTTGTTGTGACGTTTTCCTGAGAAGGAATTATCGTGCTCCACCCGTGATGGACAGACTGCTAAGGCATTCGATGGCGTATTAATAAGTGAATGGTTAACGAAGTAAGTCTTATGGTAATAAGAGTATATTATTACTCATGAACATGTAAAGTAAGGGTTGTGATTTGAGAGAGGACTACTCCAAATTGGTGTATGTCCCACCCGTCAAAGGATGACCCGAGTGGTCCAATTTTGGTGTACACAATAGTGTTATCATACTTGTGAAAAGTACAAACTAGATTCATCCATTTGATGATGTTTAATGGGATATTTCACGAGTCTGAATCTGGAATGGATACGTGATTATCCTTGAAATATTGTGTTGGTATCAGGGAAGTTTGGTAGGCGTGTAAACTTACACGTTGTCCACACAAGCGATAGATGTCGTAGTGTTCTGATCGAAAAAAAATCCATAATAGAATGAACTTAAGGCCGATTAGGTGTGTGTTCGGTCATGTACAATATATGTTAGTGGGTTGGGTACTCACATGTTCAGAGTGGAATGTTTCGGTGAGTTATTCCGAACAAGCTCGTGAGAAGGTATCACTAATGTTATAATGTCTTGGCCATGAACACTAGGGATGGGGAAATCCGTATCGCAAGGTCATACGAAGATTGACATTAGAGAAGTCCAGAATTATCAAGGGAGTCTTCTTTCCATATTTGGAGTTCAGTGTTCATCATAAAGACCTATATTAGAATGGGTGTTCGATAAGATGTGGTTATCTTGATTTGTAGCACCAGTATATTTGTTAAAAACTGCTGAGAGCGGGACGTGAATATGGGTGTGCTAAGGGATGGACTTGAGATGGATTTACCAGTTGTGAACCCTACAGTGATAATCTCGAGGGACGAGTTATCGGGTGAGAACATCACGAGGGAGTGTTCAACATGCATTTCATTTTTTACGAGTGTGATCACTTGACTTGGTGATATATCCACGAGTTTGATTTTATGTTATCACCCGGTGATTGCGGGTACTAATTTATTGCACCGTGATAGTGGTGCCTTATTTTGAATCCATCAGATATGGCAATGTGGATATGTTGTGGCCCTTGTTATGTATTAATGTGAATTAGAGCACGAGTGAGTAGTTAGTGACATGATGTTTAATTAAAATGTGTGTGATTAAAGATGCGTTCCGAAACCAAGAGTAACATGTTCGATTTTGGTGATGTCTAGACTAGTGAATAGTTATAGAATGGTCTTGATGGTCTTTTGATAATGGTAGAGTCGCGTATAGCTCAGTCAGTTTTTGTGTGATTGATGATAGTGTTGCCAAATGAGTGTCATCGTTAATGGCAAGGATTGAGACATTTTGGGGTTCCAAATGTTGGACCCATACATTGAAATGGTTATGATAACCTCCACTGTAGGGGGACAACAAGATAGTGCGTTGACCATTGTTGAGAATTTTTGTAAGGATGGTGTGTACTCTTGGGCAAACATCCTCGAATGGGTTCATAAGATAGTTAATTTTTACTTCAGTTATGTATGGAATCCTGAGTGTTAATTTGGGTCACGGTATGTGAAGGTACCCGCTACCTTGTATTTACGACCTTTGACTTGTTTGATAGCACATCGTTCTTCATAAAGATGAGGTAGCGTTGGGGTGATGGAAGATGAGTATCCGGATGGTGAGTGTGCCAAATCCGATATTCTGATTTAGTATGATGAGTGGGAATTTTAGGTCTTACCTCGTTGCTTGGAAAATGTACAAGCCTTATTCGTGGTTTGAAGAACCAAGCTCATTTCATGTTTGGTGAGAAAATTCTAATATACTCACAGTCCAAGAAAAATCCTGTCGAAGAGGTTGAATTCCTATACGTGTTTTTAACAAAAGAGCGGTAAGTCGAATCTAGCGAGGGTTTGTCACCTTGGGTTAGAGCGACCAAACCGTGAGAAGTGGGGGTGTCCAAGGAGGAATATTACATCTTGGGTTAGTTCGAAACCTTTAGGCGAGGTATTGTTAACTTCCTAGAATGCAACTTTATCGATGTTATCTTGTTCAAGAGAGTATGAACCTTGATGATATTATTTACCTAACTCCAGACTTGGAAAGATGGAACAATATTCGTAAGTGCATAGAAGTTGTATGATTATGCACATGTGCAACATTAGTGGATCATAAGGGTTTCCATATCGGTTAACTCACCATCAATTTAAGTGAAAGGCAAGTGTTATTGACAACTTGTAGTAGAGTTGGCTTTTGAGCTTTCAATACGATCTATTCGATGTGGTATCTGATGTCTAGGATCGCGACTCACAGTGTAGCTGTGGCAACATTATTAGTCGATTATGAGTTGAGTATCGAGGCATGATTGATGAATAGTGACATCTGTATTGAATAGGTGAAGTTGGATTATTTGTTGTGTGATGAACCATTGAGTCCAGAGATAAGTGGTTTTTTGGAGTTAGATGATTCTTGAATCACTAGGGTTCTTGAGTAGACAAATTCCTTATCTCAACAAGCTGGTAGTAGTGTATCGGAGGGGTTCCTTGTTTGGATTTTTCTTGCGGGACACTCCACGCACGAAACTTAGAGAGTCGGGACTTAGGGGTATTGATTTATGGATCATCTTAGTAGTTCAGTTATGTTAGGCTTCGTGATCATAGTTCGATTGTACAGTTATAAATGGGAAAGTATCTCCATGGATTTCATTATTGGGTTGCCAAAATCGCAGCGCGATCATGATTCGATTTGGGTCATCGTCGACAGATTGACAAAGGTGGCTCGTTTCCTTTCAGTGAGGACGGATTATACGGTAGCATAGTACGCTATAGTGTTTATTAACGAGATTGTGAAGTTGCATGGGGTACCGCGTGATATCGTGTTCGACCGTGGAAGTGTCTTCATCTCGCACTTTTGGGGTGATCTCCAGGAGGAGATGGGAGTTCATTGGAGTTTGAGTACTACGTTCCACCCTCAATTTGTTGGTCAGACGGAGCGGGCAAACCAAACTTTGGAGGACATGTTACGAGTTTGTGTGTTGGACTTCAAAGGTAGTTGGGATACACATTTTCCAATGGTGGAGTTAGCATATAATAATAGTTATCAGCAGACTATTGGCATGGCACCATACGAGGCTTTATACGAAAGGCCTTGTCCATCCCCTATATGTTGGTTGGAGTTTGGAGAGCACCGGATGCTGGGTCCGGTTATTGTTAGGGAGACCTCGGAGAAGGTTGACTTGATTCGTGCATGGATGAAGACCATGCAATATCGTCAGAAGACTTAAGCTGACATAAGACGGAGGAAGTTAGAGTTCGTCGTTGGGGACCAAGTGCTGTTGAAAGTCTCACCCATGAGAGGCGTTGTTCACTTTGGTGCCAAAAAGAAGCTTTCACCGCGATACGTGGGTCCGTTTACAGTGTTGAACAGGGTGGGGTCAGTTGCCTACCGTTTAGCCCTACCCGACCAGGTCCAACGGGTACACGATGTTTTTCTTCTATCCATGTTGAAGATGTTCTTACATCCCGAGGACTCACACCTACACATAGATTTAGACGGGGTTGAGCTGCAGCCCGATGGGAGCTATGAGGAGAGGCCGGTCAGGATTCTAAATCGTCGTGAGCAGCAGTTGAGATAAAAAATCATTCCTTTTATTCGTGTTATGTGGAGTAATCATGATGAGTCCGAGGCCACTTGGGAGAGAGAGGATGACTTGCGAAGTAGTCACCCATATCTCTTCATGGAAGATACGTGCGAAACTACCTTACTTGACTTGAATTGATTTGTTTTATTTTGAATTTCGAGGACGAAATCCCGTTCGTAGAGGGGGAGAATGTAATACCCCGCATTTTTGATTGAATTAAAATTGATAAAAAAAACTATGCCAGGATTTATAGTCGAAATGTTTGGAAATGAAACTATGGCAGCATATATATTCGAAATGTTTGGAAATGAAAAGTTAAAATGAATTCATTGAGAAACGAATGTGAGACTTAAATATTAGAAGCGAATTAACGCGTAAAAGGATCGAGAGGGTTAAATTTGGGGCAATGGCATTTTTGTAAATAAACTAACCCTAGGTATAAATAGAAAAGAAGAGAAGAAGTCTTCATTTTCCCATTTCACAAAAGGGGGATAGGGTTTGGTAGAGAGAGAGAAAGAGTAAGAAGAGAAGAAAGCTAAGAGGATTTCAAGAGGATTCAACTTCTCCATACAATCCAAGGCAAGTTAATAACCTATATGTGTATAATATGTATTTATAATGAAATTTCACATGAACATGTATTTGAATCCCTAAATTAATATGAAATTGATGTTAAAAATGATATGCAATGTATTAGGATCACCCTCCATCTAGATTAAAATGCAATAACATCATTATAGGGATTGAGTTGTAGAACAACCTCTTGAATTTGAGAAATCTATGAAATTGAGTAAATCGTCATACTAAAAACTGTTTTGAGCTATTTTGGTTCCGAAAATGGATGTTTCGTCCTCATTGCCTTGTAGAAAATCATGTTCTGAACAATTTTGTAGTTTTAAGTGTTTTTAAAAACGGATCAAAAAATTCTCGAATATGTGTTTTACAGTTCTGCGTAGAAAGTTGTCGTAAACATGGACGCACTGTATATGTTAGTTTCAGGACTGTTTTAAGCAGGCTATGGTAGCATGCACACGTATCCTTGTAGAAAATCACGTTCCGAACAACTTTGTAGTTTTAAGTTTTTCCAAAAACGGATCGGAATAGCCTCAAATCAGCGTTTTATATATCTGCGTAGTAATTTGTTGTAAACAGGGGCGAATTGTATATGTTAGTTTTGGGTCTGTTTTAAGCAGGATATGGTAGCGTACACGAGTGGCCTAGTAGAAAATCACGTTCCGAACAACTTTGTAGTTTTAAGTTTTTCCAAAAACAGATCGGAAAGGCCTCAAATTGGCATTTTACAATTCTGGGCAAAAAGTTATTGAAATAAGAGTGCTAATGTTTTTCATGTTGTTAGTAAGATAATTGTGGTGTTGTGCCTATTATCCTAACTTGATCACATACTTATGGTTATTATGGCATATAACCTTGAAATGATTTGATATTGAATTAGTAAATTAATGGTGTAAATTATGTTATATTGAAAATAATGACTATAATATAACTCGAGTTAGAGACTTGACACGATTGTATATATACATAAGCGTGAAATTATTTTACATGTATATTGTCGAGTATACACTAGACTAGTCCTCCGGTCGACGTAGGCACATGTTAAATGCGATTTTTTATGATTGATCCGGTTAGGTTCCGCTCGAGTGCCGTGTCGGAGATAAACCACCGGAACCGAACACATAGTTGTAATGCGAGTCGGATAGAAAGACCTTGGAGCGCCATATGATTTAAGACTTATTATGATTGCCCTTGCCATGTAATATTGAGGAATATTAGTGTATACGCCTGGAGTTAAGGCTTGTTCCCCCGGGTAACGATAGTGACCCGATATGACTTGTTGTGTGAGATATTATGCTTGTGTCTTAAAGTAATATCCCGAATCAATGCATTTAATATTATACTTGAAGGAAGTATTTTGATACGTTAAATACTGAAATGAGATTAATAATGATTAATCATGATACGATGTGAGGCTACATGTTACTCGAGTTTGAGTTGGGTAGTCACGATATAAGAGCATTGGTTGTGTAATTAAACAACTTAATTACTGGAGACGAGTAATGACTAGTGTGCTTTCATTATAAGTACATCTTATAATCTTATAGCTTGTTTTCTTGCTTTGACGTTCGTCTATCTTACTTCTTGCTCCGTACCTATATATATAAAATATGATAGGTCCTCGTCCCGATAGACAATAGACTATGGAGCTTGATGAGATCATATCAATCTTAGGATTCCTGTAGCCGTGGAGTTATTCTATTTTAATTTATGTCGTTTGTTCCCATTTCTTGAGGGTGGTATCAGAGATTAATACCACTTTGTTTATACTTAGGATTTGAGAGAATTATTGTATTACTCTTTCCCATTTTGTGTTGGGCCGCATGTATTGGCATTTTATATTTTCAATTTGATATTACTGATGGATTATTGCAGTTAATAGTTATGAGTTGGTTTCACTTGTTATAGTTGTTATTTTATGATTTGGTTACACGTATGAGAGTGTACATGTTTACTTTACTGCATTTATTTAAATTCTGTTTCTAATGCCAACATATTGACGCTCCGCTTTAATTTAATTGGGCGTAGCTAACAGAATTAGATATAAAAATCTGGGTCGTCACAGTTGGAGATTTTATAACGGGTTTGCACGTCCTTGAAAGTCTTGAAAAATCGTTAAATAGTTTTGGACGTTATTGGTGTGGAAATCACTTTGACTTTGATTTGTTGATTTGCATAAGACGATGTCATCTAAATTCAACAATTTTTACACCTAAGGATACTTTTGATGTTCATTCATTAGGAGTGCACGTATGCATCATGCACATATGATTGATTGAGTTGATTTACCTATCGAATGTGTTCACACCCATTCATTCCATTTCCACGACTTAGTTTTTTGAGTTTAAATCCATGGTGTGATTTTTGGTATCTTAGTTTTGTATGAAAATTTTGAAAAATCAAAAATAGTTTGTGAAAATTTTGAGATACTCCTTTTGCGCGTAGTTTGATTCATGTTTTCTATGCATTTTATCGTAACACTCCATGTTTTGATTTTTTCTTCTTATCTACCTATTTGGGGACATCATAAAGGGGGGGGGGGGGAGAAAGAATTATCATGTTATGGGGGAGTTTTCACATTATGGGGGATCTTTAATTATATTGATTGATTTATTCTTATATCATTTCAAACTAGATGTGTCACGAAGGTTTTTTCTTTATCTCATGTGTGTAGGTAAAAAGATTGAAGATTTTTATGTTGAACACCCTGATGAGAAAAGCTTTGAGATTTGATGAAGAATTTTTGAAGAACAGTTTGAGATATTGCAAATTTATTCATGGGAGGGTAGATTTGTATAGGCATTTTGGTATTTGATAATTCAAATGTTTTTTTGTTTGTACCGGCATAGACATAGGGGGAGATTTGTAAGGACATATTTTATAAGTCCATTATCAATTTATTATGTTGTATACCGTTACAACCGTCAAAGAAGTTCAAGACCAATCTACATCAATACGGATTCGAATTAATCAAGTTCTTTACCAAAAAGACTCCGCGAAGTTTACTTTGGTAAGGTTATGTTTTAAATACCTTAACTTTGCACTTAGAGCTTTGGGATATTTTTACAAAATATTTTCTAAGTGTTGGAGCGGACTTTTTCGTCAAAATTTGAGAATGCGTATTTTTTCTAAGTATTGGAGTAGACATTAAAAAATAATATTTTCTGACGTAACAGTCGTTCAAACGACTTTGCACTGTCATTCGAACGACATTGCATTATCGCGCGATCTCGTTCAAACGACACGCGTATGTCTTTGGCACGAGACCTCTTTCTCGTTCGAACAAGCTCGACAACCGAGGCGACACATTTTTCAATAAATACTCATTAAATGGTTTCATTTTCATTAAAAAGTCCCAGCGTTTTGAAAGACAGAAAACTACGAAACTGCAGAATCCTTTTGACTTCTTCTTTTAGGGTTTAATCCCTTTTTGTTTTCAATTCAAAAAAATCCCATATGCTTTAGTGAATTGTTTTGGTGTTCAAGAACACTACTTTGCTTTTGTTTATTCTTTGTGGGGAGAACTCTACAACCGGAGAGCTGCGTGCTATTGTGGAGGGAGTCTCTACGGAGTTTTTGGGCTACGGCCCTTGTGGTATAGTTGCGCATGAACCACTGCAGATTTCTAGCCGTTGCTTTGAAGGTTTGACGAAGACATCGTGCATTACACACTTGTGGGCGATTATCAAGTTGTATGTAAGTCAATGGTCTTGTAAACTTTTCAAAGTTCTAGAAATAAAAGGTTTTGCCCTACGGGGATTTTTCCTTAATTTTGTGTTACATGCTTTATTTATTTATGGATTGACACACAAACACACACGTAGTTGTATGTTTAGGGGCTGAATTGATTTGGTTTAAATAGACTATAATTAAATAAGTGTGCCAAGTTAGAAATTTGCGAATTTAATCAATTATCACACCATCACACGTTTTACACCCATCCTTAGTTATTTTTATCATAGATTGTATTCAGTTTACTTCCAGTTAATTGAGTTGGATTGGTTTTTATTATGGTTCTTTGGTTTGAGGTTTTGAACTGAAATGTTTTATCCAGTCTTATTTATTTTAATAATTGATTCGGACTCAATATTTATTATATTCATGTGTATGGTGAATGGTTTGTATTTTATTAATTGTATTGGAAAATGAAAATATTTTGTTATATTAAAAAGGAAAATCTTTTTGACACCAGCTTAATTTATTATTAGGTGGTTTTATTTATTAATTATTTTTTGACAGTGATTCTAAGAATGAACCAACCGAACATTTTATTTTTAATTTAATAAATGACGATCATCAGGTATTTAATTGGGCGGGGTGTTATAGGTGGTATCAGAGCATCAGGTTCTAGAGTCCTTTAGGATCTGTACGACTTGTTATGCTTCAGCTTAGCGTCCTTTGATATAGATCCCTATCTTTAGGACTATTGTATTCTTGTTTATGTGATTACGTCTTCAGCTATTTGAAATTTAGTAATAATTGTGGACTAATAAAATTATTTCTCGTCTCAGATGCCTCCTCGACGTGCACCACGAGACAAATAGGTTCAGCCTGAGCAGCCAGGAGCTCCGGCTTAGGGAACCATGAACGCAGCAGAGGTTGCCACCATAGTTGCACAGGCGGTAAATGCAGCTTTAGCTGTGGTACCACATGCCCCACCCCATATTCAGGCTGTGGCACCAGCCCCAGTTCAGGAGTTCCCCATTACTTAGGAGAGGGTTAGGGAGTCCTTTCAGAGGGAACATCCCCTATAGTTCTCTAGCAGTTCTGACGTAGTGATTATGAGTCAGTGGAAGAAGGATATACAATGACACCTTCGTATGTACGAGTGCACTGAAGTTCAGAGGCAGGTTTTGGCTACCTTTAAGCTGACAGGGGCAGCCTTGCAGTGGTGGGAGTACTACTACTACTACTACTACTTAATGCCGATTGGCAATTTCTGGGTGCGGTTCAATCGCAAGTACTTCCCTTCTGCCGTCAAGACGGAGATGAGGCTGAAACTTTTATACCTCACCTAGGAAGGGAAGACAGTTGTTGAATGTGAGGAGGAGTTCATGCGATTGACTAATATGGTACTGAGTGAAGGTCCCTACTGAAGAGAAGTGGATCCAGATGTTTATGGATGGCTTGACTTGGAGGATACGACAGCATCTACTTGGTAACCTTTCCCTACAGTCTTATATAGATGTACTGAATGCAGCCTTGCTACACTATCAGGACCATCGCTTCCATGATAAGGGAATCAAGAGAGGTGGAGAGTCTGTCCAGCAGGGTATGACCGGGGGGAAAAGTGCCAGTGGGGCTCCAGTAGAGCAGAGTCAGTAGAGGCAGGGATCCCAGTCGGGGGATTCTTCTAAGAGATTTAGATCGTTTGGGTTCAAATATGGTTAGGGAGGCTTCAGACAGGGCCAACGGGGCCAATAGCAGGGCCATCAAGGCCAAGGTAGAGGTGGTAACGGCCAGCAGGGCCGAGGCTATCAGGGACAGAGGGGAGGAAATTTCGTTGGAAAAGGTTATACTTATGGCAAGATTGGCCTATAGAAATAGGATTGCCCCGATAAGGGCAGGCTCCTCTAGCAGTAGGGTGCTCACCAGGAACCCCAGAGACCCATCTTTCCCGGTGCCCTATTAGCAGCAGCACCAGCCCTAGCTTTGCCCGCCCCACCGATTCAGCAGGGACAGTTACAATATGGGCGTGTCTATAATGTCCACCAGGCAGCAGCTGTCCCACATGCACCACCAACAGTGATGGTAAGTTCTCTATTCATGGTACTATGGGGCGCATTTTATTTGACACTAGGGCATCACACTCCTTCATAGCCACTTGCTTTGCACGGGCCACATGGTTGTTAGACACGGTCGATAGCACAGTGACTTGTGTAGACTCACCGTTGGGTAATGGGTCATTGATTTTCTTTATATTCCGGGGTGTGAGTATTGTGATTGAGAGTTTCATTTTATTGGAAGATATACGTATTTTAGATATACATGAATACGACGCCATTATTGACATGGATTGGCTAGTTGCTTATAGGGCCATGATTGACTGCTTCAGTAGGAGTATTATGTTAGCTATCCTGGGCCACGAGATGTTCCTAGTGGCGATGCCTCTCCTCGAGGGAGGGTCGTCCACCCACCTATTTTACATAAAGGAGGATACCACTACGGTAGTAGCGATCCCACTTAATTCAATTCTGCTCGTATGCGAGTTTGCTGATGTGTTTCAGGACATATCGGGGTTACCGCCGAGTAGGGAGACTGAGTTTATGATAGTCATGACACCGGACACCCGTCCTATAGCACGTGCGCCTTACTGTATGGCTCCGACAGAGATGAGGGAGTTACAGTACCAGATTGAACAATTATTGGGACATGGTTTTATCCGTAGGATTACCTCGCCTTGGGGTGCTCCAGTTCTGTTTGTAAAGAAGAGGGGTGGATCCTTACGACTTCGTGTTGATTATCGAGAGCTAAATAAAGTCACGATACAAAAAAAATATCCGTTGCCTCGCATTGATGACTTATTTGACCAGTTGATGGGAGCAGCCTACTTCTCAAAGATAGATTTGAGATCCGGTATCATCACCTACGCATCAAGGAGCAGGATGTGTCGAAGATTGCTTTTCTGATGAGGTATGGGTCATTTGAGTTTTGGGTTATGCCGTTTGGGTTAACCAACGCCCTAGCAGTATTTATGGACTTGATGAACAGAGTCTTCAGAGAGTTCCTAGATCAGTTTATCATCGTCTTCATAGATGACATTCTGATTCATTCTTATATCGAGGAGGAGCATGCCGAGGACTTACGTAGGGTTCTGCAGACCTTATGGGAACATGAGTTGTATGCCAAATTGGAGAAATGTGAATTTTGGCAACGTGAGGTATAGTTTTCAAGGCACATTGTATCTGAGAAGGGGGTATCTGTAGATCTTAGCAAAGTGTCAGTGGTGAGGGAGTGGGGACAACCCACGACACCGACGGAGGTACGGAGTTTTTTGGGTTTAGCTGGTTACTATAGATGGTTCATTAGGGGATTCTTAAAGATTGCGGGTCCGATGACGAATCTGACTCGTAAGGGCGTGCCGTTTGTTTGGGATGGTTTGTGTCAGTTGTCATTCGATGAGTTGAAGGATAAGTTAATGTTAGCACCCGTAGTAGCACTTCCCAGAGCAGGTGTGGAGTAACTAGTGTATACTGACGCATCTTTACAGGGGCTTGGGGGAGTATTACAGCAGGAGGAACATGCTATAGCTTTTGCTTCCTGAAATCTTAAGCCTCATGAGAAGAACTACCCCACCCACGACTTAGAGCTGGCAGCAGTCGTGTTTACGCTCCGAATTTGGAGACATTATTTGTTAGTGGAGCAGTTTTGCCTATTTACAGACCACAAGTCACTACAGTGCTTGTTCACGTAGAAGTAGTTAAATATGCGTCAGCATAGGTGGCTTGAGTTTATAAAAGATTATCAGTTTGGGATACATTATCATCCGAGAAAGGATAAGTAGTTGCTGATGTGTTGAGCCGTAGGCCAGTAGATGAGACGGTCGACGTGTGGAAGGCAAAATGGAAAGATCTGGGACATCAAGAGGCGGTTGCCAGGTCATTCATGTCAGTTATGACTATCACACCATAGATAGTGACGAGGGTGGTTCAGGCCCAGGCATCAAATTCATTTTGTCAAGAGCGGATTAGACAACTCTTAACCGGTGGAGCCGAGTCCTACTCAGTGAGTTCCGAGGGTCGCTTGCACTTCAACGGGAGATTGGTTATTCGAGAGGGAGAAGACCTACGACATGCGA
The DNA here is from genome assembly GCA_949130495.1 of Sambucus nigra. Lineage (NCBI taxonomy): Eukaryota > Viridiplantae > Streptophyta > Magnoliopsida > Dipsacales > Adoxaceae > Sambucus > Sambucus nigra. The sequence goes on along the minus strand of OX422223.1, from coordinate 32,567,687 downwards.
TGATGACAGAGTCGCATGGGTACGATTTGTGGTACATCCCAACAGGGATAAGATGTACCAGGATATGAGGCAGTAGTACTGGTGGAGTGGGATGAAGAGATACATCGCAGAGTTTATCTCCAGATGTACCACTTGTCAGTTAGTGAAGGTGGACCATCAAAGACCTCCAGGTTTACTTCATCCGTTAGAGATCCCTACGTGGAAATGGGAGGGTATTTCCATGGATTTCATTACTGGGTTGCCTACTTCGCAGAGGGGGCACAATTCTATATGGGTTATTGTGGACCAGTTAACAAAAGTAGCCCATATTCTGCCAATCAGGATAGACTACACAATAGGACAGTATGCCCATATATTTATTGCAAAAATAATGAGACTGCATGGTGTGCCTTCGGATATCGTGTCGGATAGAGATAAGACTTTTGTGTCTCATTTTTCCAGGAGGCTATGGGTGTTGAGTTACGGTTGAGTACGACATATCACCCACGGACCGATGGGCAGACTAAGCGCATTAATCAGATGCTTGGGGACATGTTGCGCATGTGTATCCTTGACTTTGGGGGAGGTTGGGAGCAGTACCTTCCACTGGTTGAGTTTGCTTACAAGAACTCCTATCAGTTCACAATTGGCATGGCCCCGTTCGAGGCGTTATATGGTAGACCTTGTCATTATGATTCTTGTTGGCTAGAGGTGGGGGATAACAAACTACTCAGGCCAAATGTAATTCAGGACACGTCGAGCAGGATTGAGATGATTCGCAGTCGCATATGAGTAGCCCAGGATAGATAGAAAAGCTATGCTAATGCTAGGAGGTCCTTCAGAGAGTTCGTTGTCGGGGACTAGGTTTTGTTTAGGGTATCTCCTATTAAGGGGGTAATGAAGTTTGGGAAGAAGGGACAATTGGCTCCGAGATACGTAGGACCATTTCCTATCATTGAGAGGATCAGACCAGTGTCATACATACTTGGGTTATCGGAGCACTTTCATCGTATTCATGATGTGTTCCACATTTCATCAGTGAGGAGGTATCTTTAGGATGAGTTGGCCCACACCCACATCGCGATAAAGGAGATTGATTTGCATCCTAATAGTTCTTAGAGGAGTGGCCAATGGCTATCCTAGACCATAGCGAGAGGAGACTGAGGTGAAAGGTACTTCAACTTGTGCAGGTACAGTGGCAGCACCACAATTTGGAGGAGTCTACTTGGGAGCGAGAGGCAGATATGCGGGAGAAGTATCCAGACTTATTCGTGCTAGGTATGCCTTATTTTTAGAATTTTGGGACAAAATTCCGTTATTAGGGGGAAGTATGTAATACCTCGTATTCTTGATGATTTAAATAATTATGGGATTAATTATTATTATTTGATTAATTGAATTAAAATGTGAGATTTAATGGTTAATTAATTCGAATTAAAATATATATTAACTAGCGTGCCAGGATCAATACTTATTGATTGAATATTACTATGTGATATGTAATATGGAATTATGCATTTTGATAAATTTTCGAGAGTGAGAAATACGACAATTGGTAATTTAAGTTAGACGCACGTGTGAGTCGTGTCGGAACTAATTAATGAGAATTAAAAAGAAGAGAATTTATTTTTATTAACTCGTATGGCCATTTCGAGTGCACCGTTGAGTCCGAAAGGGTCGATATAGTCAGAATAGTGTACCCGGAGGTTTAGTTTTGGTCCCGGGGCAATGTTAGGCCTAACCAGCATCCCGGGAGGGCGTTTTGGTAAATTGTATTTTTGGGGCTAATTAATGAACGAAAGAGAGAGTGCTTTAATATTCCTTACGTATTTACAGTTAGGGTTTTATCTGTAAAAGAAAAGAGAGAGTTCTAGAGGAAGGAGAAGAAGAGGCTCATGTTCATGTTAGTATATGAATGAAATACCCATGTATTGTTAATAAAAGTGATGAAAAATTAAATACTGGATATACAAGAATTGAATCTGAGATTAATTTAGGTTGCACCACTTATGTATGTAGATTATAAATCATGTATAGATGACTTTCTATGATGAACAAATCTGGAAATTTTATGTTCTTGGATGATAATGGGAAGAACTAGGGTTTTATTACTTATTTGGGAATTCCAGATTACATTGATGATTGGTAATGAATTAATGATGTTATATTCGTAGAAATCATTTATACATGTCAGGAATTTGATTTAGAAGGATTGATCGGTGATTAGGAATGATCCGTAGAGGTTATAGGTGTTGAATTGGTGGTGAAAAAGTTTATGGGTAAAATTTACGTCAAAAAGGGGAGCGGTCCGGACCGTTTTCCATAAAAAGGTCCGGATCGTTTTTCAGAAAAAGTTTCAGATCGTTTATTTAAAAAAAAAGGGTCCGGATCATTTTCTTAGTGGGTCCGGACCGCCCATCTATATTTTCCAGAATTGAATTTGCGAACCTTTAGGGCATCTTTCGGGACTTGTAATGCGGGGGTGTTAATGAAGTACACTGAGATTTGAAGTGATGTTATATTAAGGCAAGTGTGGCGTAAGACTTGAGCATAAGTGTGATGTATTAATCTTAGGAATTCGAGAGAGAATACTTGAAATAATTATATTCAGAATAGTTATAAGAGATTTCAATATGTGGAAAATATATGATTAGGTTGGGTGTATACCTATGGATTTTAATAGGATGTGTGTATGCCTATTATCTGATATTATTGTTAAGTGAACTAATGGGTGATAACCCGGGGGTGCAGGAATATTATTGTTAAGTGCACTAATGGGTGATAACCCGAGAGTGCACGAATATTATTGTTAAGTGCGCTAATGGGTGATAACTGTGACAACCCGCTCCAAATAATAACGGGTGGCCAACCTTATACTACATAAATCAGGTATCTCAGATGGTACAGTCTCAACATTAACAACTAAACACCATAATATAAGGCTAACTACCCACAATCATTTAGTGCAAATTGCCAATAATTTAAAACTTTTATTTTTAACAATAACAACAAACCCATAATGCACACAACCAACAATATACATCTAACTATGATGTGAAATGTGCATGCTCCAATAATAAAAAGAGTACAATACATTGTACAACAAAAATCTCAACAATGAAATACCCGAATATGCTGTCGGGCAACAGACAATTCTATAATCTGATAAATAAAATATGAAAGTGTTAATCTACAACACTTGAATACTAACTCAATACAACTGAATCCTAATCTATATGTACAATAGATAGGAGTCGACTAAAGCAAAGTGCCGCAACAGTCCACTACTGCCACAGCTCCACGAATCCTGAATGGAGGAATATCAAAGGCGTCCTAGCGGAGGAACACCTGAAGTAATACAATATATACATGGAGGAGGAAAATATAAACGGGTCAGAACCCGAGTTTGAAAAATAGTTTATAGCAAGTGTATTAAAATGCATAATAATTATAAATGCATTATTACATGATTTAGTTGGAATCGAACACTCCAACAAAATCCAACTCACCTCTCATCTAAAGCGCGCACTAAGCGTATGCACGTGTCTCCAAAAGGATGTCCAATTCTAATTAGGTAAGAGGATTCTAACTTAAACCCAAATAAAGTATTTAAGTGAAACCATATAACCTATCTCCCAATTCTACATTTCTTTCTATACTTTAAGTTATATACATTATCTTTAATGCAATTGTTATAGTTATCTTTATAACATTCATTTGTTGAACATATAAAGTTACATGATCCAATCATGTCCACATCATCGCAATACACCATAAATCTCAATTACTAGAATTTATATTCTAGTGATACCCATATAGGGCATGAAACCATTTATATAATTATTATAGATGAGTTATTAGCATCAAGAGTTAAGGACTAAACTCCTCCCGATTCTCAACACGGTACTGCGTTTCGTGCGTGGGACGTCTCGCCGAAGCGAAATCCAAACAAGGAACCCCCCCGTTACACTACTCCTAACCGTATCGATCCTCGAGGCTCATTATGCCCTCAATGCAAGATGCATGTAACCCAAATGATTATTATCCAATTTTAATTAATTAATATTCCCAATTCTCAACAGTACACGGTGTTTCATGCGTGGGACGTCTCGCCGAAGCGAAATCCAAACAAGGAACCCCCCCGTTACACTACTCCTGGCACTGTCGATTGTCGGGATAGGTGATATATGTATATAATATAATTATGAGCATTAAGGACTAAACTTATCCCCAAGTTCCAACATTACACTGCGGTTCGTGCGTGGGATGTCTCGCCGAAGCGAAATCCAAACAAGGAACCCCCCCGATACACTAATCCTGGCAATGTAGGTCGTTGAGTTCCATTATGCCCTTGACACTCAAATACAAGCACAAGCAATAATAACCATCCAACCGAGCTATAACTCGAAGGACGCAGGCTCACATGCTATCATCTTCCAGCAGCCCATATACGTAGCAAACTGGGGCCACCTGGTGGGGTTCAACGGCACCCACCTCGTGATCAACTCACGCACACAACGTCCGGGAAGCGGTCATAGCTCCTAACCGGCAGGTGAGAGCGACACATACCCACGACCTCTCACCCCCAAAGTAATAAATATATATATATATATATGTCATATGATGACCACCATGGACGACTATGACCTGGGGAATATCCACATCCTGCTTTTCGAGTCAGGATGCTCACCCACTACGCACGAAACTTCCCAATGATAGCAAGGAGAGGGTATGCCTAACATGTATATACACCATCATATAAGGTATACATACATCCCACATAATAAAGATATACCATTTATATAAGGTATACCTGCAACAATATATTCATTTTCATTATACGCTCTTAGGCGCAATTGAATTTGTGTCATTGTTTAGTTTTAGTATATCTCTCTCCTGATACACTAATCGCTAAAACTCACACATCTTCCCCACTTAGTATACACCATAATTTCTAATCGGTATTCCTCAAATTTAGTCTATATGACTCCAATAATTTCTTATAAGGGAAACTCACTAAAAGTCTCGAAAACATACTTCAAATGTCTCCTATAGAGATCCCCATTCGATAACCTCGAACCAAACGGGATGAAATTCTCCTTAGAAAAACAATCCCACAAAAGCCCTGTTTTCGAATCGATTCGGGCCTATTCCGAATCGGTTCGGCCCAGCGAATCGATTCGGGTCATCAGACCTGGGACTCTGTCTCAGGACGAATCGATTCGGCTGGGGTTCGAATCGATTCGGTCACTCAGACCTGGGCACTTGCATACTTCCGAATCGATTCGATTAAGGGGCCGAATCGATTCGGCCTACCGGAAGCCACAGATTTGGCTATTTTCCTTAAAAGTCAAAAATCTTAAGCCTTCATTTAAATTATAACTCGGATTTTATTTTACGAACCCAAATTTTTCCCATCTCCTCGAGTTCTTTAGATGTTCTAACACCCTATTTGGGAATCCACTAATATTTATCTCCAAATAATTTTAACCTTAATTTCTGACTAACGATTTCGATCTTGGATAGCTTTTCGTAGAAAAATCATTAAAAATCCAAAAAAAATCAGAAAAATATCCAGTCGGCGCTCACGCGACCGTATAGAAAAGATCTACAATTTTCATTTTTTGACCAAGAGCCGAATCGATTCGCATCATGGCCGAATCGATTCGGAAGTGACGCTGAAGTACTATTCATCATCTTCTCCAAAATTCTAAAATTCATTTTAATCATTTTCTCTTCATTTCTCTTCAACCCAATCACATATATAACATCAATACTCATCCAAGAACACATATAAACTAGTTTCTAACCTTAAATCCATTTCTATACTACAAATCTAAGATTTTCCCAAAAGTTAGGTTTTAAATAAACTAAACCTAAAACCCAAAAATCAATCCACAAATCATGCAATAAATGGTACACAACAATTATTTAGCAAGTTTAATCACTTGCCTCGGGTTCGTAGGGTCTGAATCCGCCTCTAGATCGCGAAATGGCCGGAGAATCCTCTTTCTCTCTCCTTTTCTCCTTCCTTTCTTCTTCTTCTTTTTTTCTCTCTTTCTTTCTCTCTTTCTTTCTTATTTCTTCTTCTCGCTTTTGGAGAAATGAATCTCCCGTAGGCTTTTTAAGCCTAAATCCCAAAATACACATATTTAAATGATAATACACACTTTAAATGACTCGGTGACTTGAATTCGAGTCAAACGGTCCTAATTTATTTCGGAGCCTAAATAGACCCCAAGTACAGTCATTTCGACTTTCTCGACCCTTCCGGAAACAATGGTACCCTCAGAATTTCCATTCGAGACACTTTTCGACGACTCTAAATTTTGACCTCAATTGCCAATTTAATTATTCTCCAATAAAATATTATTTATTTCTCCCAAAAATAAAATAATTACTGTTCCGAAAGTCTTGGGTTGTTACAAACTTCCCCCCTTACAAAAATTTCGTCCTCGAAATTTAGCTAAGCCTAATTATCCCAAAGCTCAACTATTTCTAATCTACCCATCATCACTAATCCTATCTCCAAAAATCTAACCTCCCACGACGAATTAATTTAATTTATTTTATTTAAGTTAATTATGCATTAAATAAAACCAATTTCCACAACAAGGGCGCCCATAAACCCTTTAGAATTGAGCTTTGTGCTCATAGCAATCATAATGAGGCTTTATTTTCCTCCAAAATTTCACAATTCCAATAATATAAGTAATACTAAAAATTTTAATTGAACAAAAATTTGAATGGTCCAAAGAAATAACTCCTCTCAATTCCTGACAATCGCCACTTTCGTGCGGGGGACGTCTCGCAAAAGCGAAATCCAAATAAGGAACCCTCCCAATACACTACTATGTGGCGACGTCGGGGATTGAGAGTTTGTTAAATTCGGACTAGAGTTTGAAAATATTTTAGTGAAAATATTGGTTTGAAAGGGCCCGAAGGCCGATAAAAGTTTTACTTTGAAAATAGTTTATTTTGAAAACGGTTTGTATAATCTAATATAATATAAAATGCCTTATGTCCAACACAAGGTCTTTTTTTTTTGATCACCATCTATATAACATGTAGCTCAGAAATATTATCACATTCATGAGCTAATATTTTACCTGCGTCCCATCAATCCACAATCTCAATTTCAAACATAAACAACATCTCACATCATTTCAATATATATAGCCTTTTTATAAGGCACGTCCATAACTGGAATACAACCATCATAATAGTATATCATGACTATATAAAAGAAGTAGCTTTATCATTACTACTTATCACCATAACCATTCTTACATTTACTTCAACGTTTAATGCTCTTTATGAGCACCTTGCAAAATCACCAATCCTTTTACAAAATAATATAATAAGATTTTCCCTTTAGGGTCATTACATCCCATACATAAACAAAAAGGGCTAAAGCACTACCCAATTTATACATATCTCTCATGCGATATTCCAAAACTTTACCTCTTAATAATCCTATTTATAAAGGAAAATTAACTTACATCATCCATCTCTAGTCCGATTTCCCATCCTCATCAATGGGCTCCCAAACATAGTCCCCCGATCTAAAGCGACCTCGAATCTGTTGTAGGGGTTGCACTTCCAAAATTTCATCAAATTATGGTCATTGACCTCTTTTAGGACAATTTCTCTTTTTATGACCTATTTCTTTACAAAAGAAACACTTACCCATAAACCCTTTCTGCCCACTCGCATTACTGGCACTTTCTTTGCCAAACTTACTTGACGAACTCGAATCACCAAAGTTCTTACTCTCTTGAGAACGAAAACGATATTCACGACACTTTAATAGTGCCGCATTCACAACCTCGACGAAAGTCATTAACTTAGGACTTTCTAACAAATGTAGTTGGATTTTCCCATCTAAACCTCGAACAAACTTCGATATACGTTTCTCTTCCGTATTTACCTCATTAGGTACTAATCTCGCCCATAGAGAAAAATCTTCTTCATATTCCGCCACAGTTCTATTTCCTTGAAAAATAATCCCCATATCCCGAGTAGGGGAAAGCAAATACCATCGATCAAAAAGTTCCCAAAATTCTTTTATAGGTAAAGTATCCCTCTGTTCAGATGTGGTGACAGACTCCCACCAATGAAGAGTTGCACCCGATAACTTAAAGGTGGCTAAAAATTGTTTCTGCACCTCATTACACTCAACCATACGAAGATGCCACTGTATAACATTTTTCCATTGACTTGCAACCATTGCATCAACTCCCCATGCAAACTCGGGAGGATGCCCTTTACTAAAATCTTCTTTCACTCTCTCCCATAAAGACAATCCTAAATGGGGTGGGGCTGCTCGTGCGGCAGATTGCTGAGCCATCGTAGAAACGGCAGCAGTGACCGCTTGTGCCACAATATTGGCAACATCATCCGTAGTCATGTTCCTTTGAGGCATTTGAGGTTGCCCTTTGTTTCCCCCGACTGAACGACCTCCCTTCGGTGGCATATGAAACAAGAACAATTGTATCAGAACGCCTTTCAAATATTTTTGAATTGCAGAAAGATATCAACGTATGAATGTAACCGTCCTAGCAATAAGGCTCTATATCAAGAACGCTTACGGAAGATCGTAGTAGCGCACACAGATCCTAAAGACACTAGACCTGATGCTCTGATACCATCTGTGACAACCCGCTCCAAATAATAACGGGTGGCCAGCCCTATACTACATAAATCAGGTATCTCAGATGGTACAGTCTCAACATTAACAACTAAACACCATAATATAAGGCTAACTACCCACAATCATTTAGTGCGAATTGCCAATAATTTAAAACTTTTATTTTTAACAATAACAATAAACCCATAATGCACACAACCAACAATATACATCTAACTATGATGTGAAATGTGCATGCTCCAATAATAAAAAGAGTACAATACATTGTACAACAAAAATCTCAACAATGAAATACCCGAATATGCTGTCGGGCAACAGACAATTCTATAATCTGATAAATAAAATATGAAAGTGTTAATCTACAACACTTGAATACTAACTCAATACAACTGAATCCTAATCTATATGTACAATAGATAGGAGTCGACTAAAGCAAAGTGCCGCAACAGTCCGCTACTGCCACAGCTCCACGAATCCTGAATGGAGGAATATCAAAGGCGTCCTAGCGGAGGAACACCTGAAGTAATACAATATATACATGGAGGAGGAAAATATAAACGGGTCAGAACCCGAGTTTGAAAAATAGTTTATAGCAAGTGTATTAAAATGCATAATAATTATAAATGCATTATTACATGATTTAGTTGGAATCGAACACTCCAACAAAATCCAACTCACCTCTCATCTAAAGCGCGCACTAAGCGTATGCACGTGTCTCCAAAAGGATGTCCAATTCTAATTAGGTAAGAGGATTCTAACTTAAACCCAAATAAAGTATTTAAGTGAAACCATCTAACCTATCTCCCAATTCTACATTTCTTTCTATACTTTAAGTTATATACATTATCTTTAATGCAATTGTTATAGTTATCTTTATAACATTCATTTGTTGAACATATAAAGTTACATGATCCAATCATGTCCACATCATCGCAATACACCATAAATCTCAATTACTAGAATTTATATTCTAGTGATACCCATATAGGGCATGAAACCATTTATATAATTATTATAGATGAGTTATTAGCATCAAGAGTTAAGGACTAAACTCCTCCCGATTCTCAACACGGTACTGCGTTTCGTGCGTGGGACGTCTCGCCGAAGCGAAATCCAAACAAGGAACCCCCCCGTTACACTACTCCTAACCGTATCGATCCTCGAGGCTCATTATGCCCTCAATGCAAGATGCATGTAACCCAAATGATTATTATCCAATTTTAATTAATTAATATTCCCAATTCTCAACAGTACACGGTGTTTCATGCGTGGGACGTCTCGCCGAAGCGAAATCCAAACAAGGAACCCCCCCGTTACACTACTCCTGGCACTGTCGATTGTCGGGATAGGTGATATATGTATATAATATAATTATGAGCATTAAGGACTAAACTTATCCCCAAGTTCCAACATTACACTGCGGTTCGTGCGTGGGATGTCTCGCCGAAGCGAAATCCAAACAAGGAACCCCCTCGATACACTAATCCTGGCAATGTAGGTCGTTGAGTTCCATTATGCCCTTGACACTCAAATACAAGCACAAGCAATAATAACCATCCAACCGAGCTATAACTCGAAGGACGCAGGCTCACATGCTATCATCTTCCAGCAGCCCATATACGTAGCAAACTGGGGCCACCTGGTGGGGTTCAACGGCACCCACCTCGTGATCAACTCACGCACACAACGTTCGGGAAGCGGTCATAGCTCCTAACCGACAGGTGAGAGCGACACATACCCACGACCTCTCACCCCCAAAGTAATAAATATATATATATATATATATGTCATATGATGACCACCATGGACGACTATGACCTGGGGAATATCCACATCCTGCTTTTCGAGTCAGGATGCTCACCCACTACGCACGAAACTTCCCAATGATAGCAAGGAGAGGGTATGCCTAACATGTATATACACCATCATATAAGGTATACATACATCCCACATAATAAAGATATACCATTTATATAAGGTATACCTGCAACAATATATTCATTTTCATTATACGCTCTTAGGCGCAATTGAATTTGTGTCATTGTTTAGTTTTAGTATATCTCTCTCCTGATACACTAATCGCTAAAACTCACACATCTTCCCCACTTAGTATACACCATAATTTCTAATCGGTATTCCTCAAATTTAGTCTATATGACTCCAATAATTTCTTATAAGGGAAACTCACTAAAAGTCTCGAAAACATACTTCAAATGTCTCCTATAGAGATCCCCATTCGATAACCTCGAACCAAACGGGATGAAATTCTCCTTAGAAAAACAATCCCACAAAAGCCCTGTTTTCGAATCGATTCGGGCCTATTCCGAATCGGTTCGGCCCAGCGAATCGATTCGGGTCATCAGACCTGGGACTCTGTCTCAGGACGAATCGATTCGGCTGGGGTCCGAATCGATTCGGTCACTCAGACCTGGGCACCTGCATACTTCCGAATCGATTCGATTAAGGGACCGAATCGATTCGGCCTACCGGAAGCCACAGATTTGGCTATTTTCCTTAAAAGTCAAAAATCCCAAACCTTCATTTAAATTATAACTCGGATTTTATTTCTACGAACCCAAATTTTTCCCATCTCCTCGAGTTCTTTAGATGTGCTAACACCCTATTTGGGAATCCACTAATATTTATCTCCAAATAATTTTAACCTTAATTTCTGACTAACGATTTCGATCTTGGATAGCTTTTCGTAGAAAAATCATTAAAAATCCAAAAAAAATCAGAAAAATACCCAGTCGGCGCTCACGCGACCGTATAGAAAAGATCTACAATTTTCATTTTTTGACCAAGAGCCGAATCGATTCGCATCATGGCCGAATCGATTCGGAAGTGACGCTGAAGTACTATTCATCATCTTCTCCAAAATTCTAAAATTCATTTTAATCATTTTCTCTTCATTTCTCTTCAACCCAATCACATATATAACATCAATACTCATCCAAGAACACATATAAACTAGTTTCTAACCTTAAATCCATTTCTATACTACAAATCTAAGATTTTCCCAAAAGTTAGGTTTTAAATAAACTAAACCTAAAACCCAAAAATCAATCCACAAATCATGCAATAAATGGTACACAACAATTATTTAGCAAGTTTAATCACTTGCCTCGGGTTCGTAGGGTCTGAATCCGCCTCTAGATCGCGAAATGGCCGGAGAATCCTCTTTCTCTCTCCTTTTCTCCTTCCTTTCTTCTTCTTCTTCTTTCTTTCTCTCTTTCTTTCTTATTTCTTCTTCTCTCTTTTGGAGAAATGAATCTCCCGTAGGCTTTTTAAGCCTAAATCCCAAAATACACATATTTAAATGATAATACACACTTTAAATGACTCGGTGACTTTAATTCGAGTCAAACGGTCCTAATTTATTTCGGAGCCTAAATAGACCCCAAGTACAGTCATTTCGACTTTCTCGACCCTTCCGGAAACAATGGTACCCTCAGAATTTTCATTCGAGACACTTTTCGACGACTCTAAATTTTGACCTCAATTGCCAATTTAATTATTCTCCAATAAAATATTATTTATTTCTCCCAAAAATAAAATAATTACTGTTCCGAAAGTCTTGGGTTGTTACAATAACCCAGAGGTGCAAGAATACTATTAATGAGTACGCTAATGGGTGCTAACCCGGGGATGCATGATTAATATGGTTAGGTGCGCTAATGGGTCTTAGCCCGAGGGTGCATAATTAGTATAGATATATGTATAGGGATGTTGTGACTATATTTATATATATACAGGAACTTGTGAATTATTCTACTGTGTGTAATTTGTAGATTGGAAAGTGGTTATATAAAATAAATCTTAATTTATAACTAATTTATTACGAATTGAGAAACATGTTAAATAGCTATTTCGGTATAGACTAATTTAATAGCGTATTGTATGGGCGATACGAGAATACTAATAGTGAGTATAGTTAGTATCATTTTGACTTCGAGCTAGTTAGGCTGGATTGCCTAGCTAGGTGGGATTAGATATACGTTAGGCATGCACAATAGATGAGAGGTGAAAATCTCATGTGAGAGTTCGATATCTAACATGCGCGTAATACTTACTTTAATGCAGTTTTAAATACTTGCTAAATTATTTTTAAAACACCGGGCTCTGACCCATCTCTTGCATCTCTTCTCTCTTTTGCTATGTGTACTATATCAGGTGCTCAGCCATAAGGACACCAGATTTAGAGACTTGGAGTATTTGGCGTGCTGCTGTTGTAATGGAAGCTAGGGGTGGCCATAGGCCCGAGGCCCGCCAAGCCCGCCCAGCCCGCCCAATAAAAAAATAGGGCTTGGGTAAGGTGAATATGCCCGCAAAGCGGGCTTGGCAAAATTTTATAGGCCCGATTTTTTTTCGGGCGGGCTTGGGCATGAGTTCTTAAGCCCGATGAGGCCCGGCCCGGCCCGAGGCCCGAAATATATATATATATATATATATATATATATATATATATATATATATAGGGGAGGAACTTTTATAAATATAAAAACGTATACCAAGTCTTTTCATATAGAGTAGGAAACTTTATATATGGACTTTGTAATATATGGAGTTTAAAACAGATTTTTAATTAAAAAAAAACGTCTTTAAATAAAAAAAAATAGGTATTTTAATTTAAAAAAAATATTTTAATTAACATAATAAGGCCCGATCGGGCGGGCCTGGGTAAAGAGCTTTCAAATCTGGGCGGGCTTGGGATTACATAATAAGGCCCGATCTAGGCCCGAGCGGGCTTGGGATAACACTTAATTTTTCAAACCCGGCCCGAGCCCGACCGGGCCTGCCCAGGCCCGGCCCACGGCCACCCCTAATGGAAGCTGTAGGTCCTTGCATTAGACACCCTTATTATTTCGTTCAGTTCTATCCAGACTTTTATTTAGGGCATGTGTCGCCCATCTTTAGTTATTTTTATGAGAGATTGTATTCAGTTTACTTCCTGTTAATTGAGTCGAATTGGTTTTTATTATGATTCTTAGGTTTGAGGTTTTGAACTGGAATGTTTTATCCAGTCTTATTTATTTTAATAATTGATTCAGACTCAGTATTTATTATATTCATGTGTATGGTGAATGGTTTATATTTTATTGCTTGTATTGGAAAATGAAAAAATTTTGTTATATTAAAATGGAAAATATTTTTTACACCAGCTTAATTTATTATTAGGTGGTTTTATTTATTAATTATTTTTCGACATTAATGCTAAGAATGAACCAACTGAACATTATGTTTTTAATTTAGTAAATGACTGATCACCCGGTATTTAGTTGGACGGGGTGTCACTGGAATGTTTGTACTTTAGTGATAAGCAGCCAAAAATATATATTTTATACCCCAAATAGATTAGTTTTAATTGCTAATTCTCGATAAAATTGGGTCTTATGTGCGTAATTATTTATTGTGCACGCTTGATTGCAGTTGCGATTTCAAGAGCTATATTCGAGGCAATTTGCATTAAGAAATGACTAAATAATCAATCTTTTAACCTTAACCTAGCCCAGACTGACCTACACATATCCCGTGCCCTGTGTGCGTTGAGTTTGTACTTTTATTAATTTTTAGATTTTTTATTTGAGTCGTTTTAATTTTTAGATTTATTTAGAATTTTTTAGAATTTATTTTCTATTTCTTTTTATTTAGTATAATTTTATTTTGATTTTGATTAGTTTTTAGTTTTTATTTTAGTTTATTTTATTAGGATGAATTTTTAGGAATTTATTTTTCTAGTTTTATTAGTTTGTATTTTTTAGGACTTTAACTTTTTATTTTATTAGATTTTTATTTTTCTTTTCTTTAGAATCTTTTTAGTTTAATAGATTTTATTATTTTATTTTATTTTTTAATTTGATTTTTTAATTAAAATTTTATTTTAATTATTTATTATTTATCTTTTTTAGTTCAAATAATTTTAATTTTTATTTCCTTTTTGTAGGACACAATCACAACACCACACACCCGTACACTCACATACACCAAAATTAACCCACCCACCCATCTTCTACCTCTCACCTTCTTTCTCCTCTCACATCCAACCACCATTAACACACGTAAACCCCCTAACCTGCTAACCACCAAAATTAACCAAGTTCTCTCTCTTCCATCAATCCACCCGCCACCTCCAACCAAAATTGGACCACAACCTGCTCCACCCATATCCGTTCAAACCAGTACCTGGACCTCCGACCTTCTCAACCATCATCTCTGCAACCACCCAAATCCAAACCGACTTTGATTCTGCCATGGTCTTACCCGATCACAAACCCGAGAACCCCCTTGTCACAACCCAGATTCCACCTACACCTGCCCCGACTCCCACCAGCCATACCCATCAACCTGAACCTCCTCAATACTCAGACTCAACCCGAATCCTGTCAGAACCGACCTCATTCTCATCCAGCAGCCTCAACCCATTAGCCTTTACACAATAGCCCCAAACCTACTTAAATCTCCAAAGTCATCAAATACCCAAAAACCAAAGAATAAAAAAGGGTTTTTTACCCATCAATCCTATCTACTAGATTAATAGTCTAATAGGTCCCATGATTAAGATTTACTCTCATAAGTCCCATTTCAAATATTTTTTGGTTCAATAAGAAAACGTTGAGTTTTTTAAGTTAGTTTATTTTCTATTTTAACCCTCCCAATAATCGACTTTGCACTTTTTTTATACGACTCAAAACCCCGTCAAATGTCAAATCTCACGAAATCAATGATTCGTAACCTCTCAACTGAATCGATTATCTGCAACACATCTCCCATTTCGAACATGTTTGATGAACGGATGTGTCTCCACCATTAATCCATTTCAATCAAACAAGGTTAGACAACAGGTAAATGGTTTTCCTTGTTTTTGTTAATGGTGCAAAAATACATGTCCACACACACACACACACACACACACACATATATATATACACATACATACACACACAAGGTGTCTGATCAAGATTGGTACTCGCATAAAATAGGGAATGCTTAACAAAAAACGATGTCATTAAATCCCCTGTTTGCACTATCTGTTGATACTCGCAAAAATTTGGGTAAAAAAATGATTTCCATTTCGTTGATACAGAGTAAAAACAAAACGATGCATTGAAATTATGACTGTAATTGCAATGTCAAAATAAACGATGTCAAAAAAGCGCATATATTAGGGAATGTTTAACAAAAAAATCCTAAGGGGTTGTGCACTGATGATTGTAGAAACCCATATCCATTATATATGATGTCAGTCCGCGCTAGAGAGATTAACTAATTATCAATCTAAATTATCAAAGTTTGATATCTTTATAATTTTTTTGGGGGGTCATATTATGGATGAATTCTGAGTGGTTTATAATTTTATTTCATGGTATGACTTCATTTGTTACATTCTGTTGTGCTTACATCTATCAAATGATGTCGGTCTGCGCTTTTAATGCTCATTCAGTGAATATTCAATGTTGGGTATTACATGCATTTGGAATGTTTATTGTTCCAATTATTAATTGTAATTGCAAGACATTGAATATTCACTTTTTGAACACCGATTGTCCCCTTTTCAAACCCAATTTAGTGAATATTCAATCATTTGGAATTTCAATTTAGTGAACATCAAATAATAATTCGGTGAATGTTCACTGTTTCACCACGACAAATTCCAACTCAATGAATATTCAGCGATTGAACAATAATACACACTTTTAATCGTCGTTTAGTGAGTATTCACTGTTTGCACTTTCCGCAATTCAGTGAATATTCACTGTTTGAACAACAATTTTCACCCCGTTCAAACCCAAGTTAGTGCATACTATGTTAAAAGAAAAGTATACATGTATTTCTATTTTTTTTAAAGTTGCTAACGTAATTGTTGTTTATGACAGCGATGACTTCATTTGTTACGTTCTTTTGTACGTATATGGATAGCACACTTGTACGTAATGTGAATGAAACAACAACACTGAAGGATATACATGAGTCCATTCGTGCTCGTTGGGTTAACATTGATGAGGATTATATTTGTTTACTTTATGATTTGCCTGGACATTCTTCTTGCATGTTGGATTTCGAAGAGGATTTAAAATTTTTGATAACATATTGTCAAACACACAATGTACGTTCCATAAGCCTCACGTTACTTACTCAAAGATGTGCAAGTACTAATAGAAGTGATGTTGTTGATGGGATGTTTGATGTCAATTTTATCGATGCTTTCGAATTAGAGGTTGGAACATCGCAATACAACTCCGTTAAACCACTTTTATCTTCTAGTTGGGAAAAAATTATCATAAAAGTTGGTCAAAAATATGTAGGAGGCGTTGTTGAGTTCAGGGATGCACTGTGAAAATATTCGATAGAAATAGGATTCGAATTCAAGTATTTGAAGAATGATTCCGTGAGAGTTACTGCTGAGTGCAAGCATAGGTTGAGCACTAGTTGTCAGTGGTATGTTCATGGTAGAGTTCACCCTATTAACAGATTTTTTTACTTGAGGCAATTAGTCAGCGAGCATTCTTGTGGTGTTTGTTATAGAACTTCAAAGCATTCTCTTATGAATTTCGATGTAATAGCAAGTGAAATTAAGAATCGTGTTCGCACCATGCCATTGACACGCCCTATTAACGTGGTGCATTTATTTGGGTCTGAATATGGGCAAAATATAAACTACAAATGTGCTTGGAATGATTTGGAGAAAGCACACAATAAAGTATTTGGTGACCATACATAATCGTTTGATAGTTTACGGTGGTATATTAATGCGGTGAAAGAGACTAATCCTGGAAGTCATGTGGAGTTAAAGTGTTACTCTTTATCTAAGAGGTTCAGGAGATTTTTTATTGCATATAAAGCATGCATTGATGGTTTTAATCATTGCCGACCATTAGTATTCTTGGATGAGACATTTTTAAAGGGTCGATTCAAGGGAACTTTGTTAACTGCAACTGGAAAAAATGGCAATGAAGGTACGTTACACATTTCCACATTTTTCGCATTGGACTAATTGTAAATGCAACAATAAAAAGTAAAACTTTACGTGAGTATTTAATACACTATGAATATTGGAGTATTATGTCATCTTAGAGGAATTAATCTCCCATAAAGAATTTTCACTTGAAAAAAATGAATTTACAACGAATGCACGCGTAGAATTGGTTCACTATGTAATGAATATTCGATCCCTATTCTGATTATGTACTATAGAATGTTACAGTGCTTATATAGTATTCATGATATTGATGAATACTGAATACTTTCTATATGCTCAAATATTGCATATTAGTGTTTAGACCCAAGTGGTGAGTTTTTTCCAACACTGAACATTCACTGAATGCCCATGCAAATTCACACTTTATAAAAGAGAATATTCACTGTATGCACCAAATTTCAAACTTTGAAAAAAAAACAATCAGTGAATATTCAATGAATGCCCGTGCAGATTCACGACACTTTCAACACACCCGTTAAGTGAATATTCACTGAATTGGTAAAAACTCAACTACAACAGTGAATATTCATTAAACGTCAAAATTAAGGTTTAAATAAGTTTAACTGAGTTATTCAATCGATTTTCTTATAAAGGCATTGCTGATTGTTAATATTTGTTTTTTTTTATCATAGGATTTTTCCACTTAGCTTTTGCGATTGTTGACTCAAAAAATGATGAGAATTGGGAATGGGTTTTAACAAATTTGTCTTTTATTTTGGCACAGATGGAAACCACTTTCATTTCTGACAAAAACAACGGATTATTAAAATCCATACCTAAAGTTTTTCCCAATGGGAATCATGACTTCTGCTAGCATCACTTGAAGGAAAATTTAAGGGATAAGTTGCCCGGATATCACCATACAGTTAAAGGAAAACTTATCGAACAATTTTGATTGTAGTTTTTAGGTAAGGCTCCTTTTTCGCATTATTCTCATCTTTCGTCAAAAATAATTTTGATTGTATTTTTAATAAAAATTATGAGAATAATGTTGAGAATATCATAAGAATGTATGATCCGGTGCTGAGGAAGTTAAAATTGGGGGGAAATTTCTTATATTTACCCCGATGGACATTGCACTTATCTTTGGTATACCATTCGGTGAAGAAGATGTCAAAATTCCTTTTTATGCCACTAAGCCAACGTTGTCATTCATCAATAGGAGGTTTAGTGATGTGACGGGAATGGGTTCCATAAATGTAATTAAGAATGCGACCATTAAAGGCGTGTGGGAGGATTCCCTTCAAGGAGATATGGATGTGTTTATGTTATTATGACTTTTCACAATTGGAACTTTAATCTTCCCCACCCGAGGTGTAAAAATTAGGTGGGCATTCCTTAATTTTGTTGAAGATATTGAATCTATGGGAAAGTACAATTGGTCGTCCATGATATATCGAACACTAGTTGATTCGATCCATTCATCGTACACTAATCCTGGATCAGTTACAGGATGTGTGATTAATCTCCTAGTTAGTCATTTAAACTTTTATATAAATATGAATAAAATACTACTTATTGTTGTGTTTTTCGCAGTGTGTCACTTATCTTGTTCATCTTTTGTTTGTTAATAAGGTTCTAAAAAACGCGGGGCGTGATTGAGGCGTGGAGGCCAAGCCTTAAGCCTTAGAAGCCTAGGCGGGCCTAGTCGTAAAAAGGCGTGAAAAGGCGTTTAGGCCTTCTTAATATATTTTAATATTTTTTAACCATAACAAGGCTATTAAAATACAAAAATTGCACATATTATAAAAATATGTCTGAATATATGCAAATTAAAATATTATTTGATTATTTTGGATGAGATAATAGTTCAGTTTGTAAAGAAATTCTTTAAAAGGCGACATCGTTTCACTAAAGCATTGTTGTTTTTAGAAAAAAGTGCGCCTTAAGGGTTTTACCAAGAATAAGGCGTGAAAAGCGTAAGGCGAGGCGTTTCTCCCAAGCCTTAAGCCTAGGCGTGCCTAGGCGGGTTTTTTAGAACAGTCTTAATATTAGTATTGGTTGTGTGAGCACACAACCATCATGCAACGCGATGGGTGCCATGGATCGTTCCTGAGATATCAAAAATGGTCTCTCACCAAGCTTAGTGAACAATTTCCACAAAACATTCATGTAGCAAATGATGCGGAATTTGAGGTAACATACATTCACTTGTCAAGTTGTCTATATTCACTACATTTTGAATATTCACTGTTTTGTATTAACATCACACGCGGACCGCTTAAAAAATGATATTATTTCTTTGATGTGACATTAACCATTTCAATACACGTACTTTCATACCATTTGGATGTGTAACAATTCATCGTTTGAATCCCAATTCGTAGAAGGATAATAATAGCCATTTCTTTCTTGTGTTAAATTGAGAATGTTCATTGAATTGGGATTAATACCTAAGAGCAGTGAATAGTGCATATACCAAACAGTGGATATTCATTGTATAGGTATTTTTCAAAGAGTGTGCATATAGTGAATATTCACTGTATGACTATTTTTCAGCAGTCTGAAATTTGGTGTGCATACCGTGAATGTTCACTATATGGGTTGTTTAAAGTGGATTTTAAAGCAGTCATATAAACGAAATTTTGGTGCTTTGCAAATGGTGAATATCCACTATATGGGTATTTTAAAAAAATAATGTAGAGCGGTGAACATTCTCAGTGCGTATATCAAACAGTGAATATTCAGTGATTCATATTGTAATATTCACTGTATTTGTTTAAAGAGAGATTTCATTGAATAAAATATTCAAATTGAATATTACATACAATGCATAATATAGTAATTTCAACTATTCATTACACGCAGGTAAATGATGAGATACTGTTGATGACTACCTATGAACAAAGAGTGTTTGGTGTGGATGAAATTTCTATAGCTGGTGATGTCGGTATGGGCAATGTTAATGTAGGAGATGGTGGAAACAACGATAATGAAGCTATTGGGAGGGTCGATGGTGAACATTCAAGTCTTGCACAAGTGGAAGAAAATAAAGTTTTGAAAGAAAAGATTCAAAAATTTGAGGATGATTTGTTTAAATCCGATATGGAGTATATAAAAATGTGCAAGGAAATAGAGGCATTAAAGAGTGACATGGTTAATATGGTTGAAGACCATAGGAGGAAAATCGAAGAAAATGTTAAGGAGATTGAACGGTTGAATTCTATTATTAAGAACTTATCGTACCTCAAACGATAGGAATTGAACATGAGTTGACACCCCTACGTGAGAGGATTTTAGAAATGGAGAAGATGGAAAATATATATGAAGAAGAAATTGAGTCTCAGGATGGAGTTATTAAGAGGATGCTTAAAAGATTTCAAGAAGTACATGGTGCAAAGAGAGAGCTCAAAGACAAGGTCGATAAACTAATGGCACATCCGGTAGAGCGACACATCGAGCAATTGAATACATGAACGATACCAAGTTCTTGTTCAGATAAGAATGATAATTTAACTCCGATTGGAAAGGAAGTGAAAGTTGTTGAGGGATCATTAGTTGTTGAAGAAACACCTTGCCATACCACTTTGCATTTGAACAACTTGAAGATGTTATGAATTCAATGGTGAAAGGAATAAAGCGAAAAGGGGATAGGAAGGTGAAGAAATCGAGTGCATATGAGTATGATTCTATAGGACATGACAAACGTAAGAGGATGGCTACGCGATTATCGAAGATATCAACCAGTCCAACAAAGCCAATTATTAAAAAAATGAAAATGATGAAAAATGCGCTCACCAAAAAAGGCGTTGTCGGCAGATATATGGGGGATTCAAACTTGGCACATCTGCGAACCATTTACGACATAGAAGGATTGGGGTATGTACATTAGATATATGTGAATATTCAACATGATATTTCTTGTGGTGAAAAATACCCATACAGTGAATATTCACTGAACGAGTGGTGTGCAGTGAATATCTGCATAGCATTCAGTGAATATTCACTGATTGTTTTTTTTTTCAAAGTGAAATTTGATGCATACAAATCTTTTTTAAATTGCGAAATTTGATGTGGACAGTGAATATTCATCGAACGAGTGTGTTGAAAAGTGTCAATGAATCTGCATGGGCATTCAGTGAATATTCACTGATTGTTTTTTTTTTCAAAGTTTGAAATTTGGTGCATACAGTGAATATGCTCTTTTTTTAAAGTGCGAAAATCTCCATGGGCATTCAATGAATGTTCACTGATTCTTTTTTTTTCAAAGATTAAAATTTGGTGCATATAATGAATATTCTCTTTTGTGCGAATTGGGTGTGGATAGTGAATATTCACTTAACGAGTGTGGAAATTGTGCAGTGAGTATATGCATGGGCATTCAGTGAGTGTATGCATGGGCATTCTATGAGTATACGCATTATTCTCATGCATATACTCACTGAGGAACCCTATTATTGTGGTGCTTACTTGATGATTTTGGTACATACAGTGAATATTCGCTTAACAAGCCTTTACTGGGCATTCAGATATTTGTGTATGCATGAGAATAATGCGAAACCCTATTATTGTGGTGCTTACTTGATGATTTTGGTACATACAGTGAATATTCGCTTAACAAGCCTTTACTGGGCATTCAGATATTTGTGTATGCATGAGAATAATGCGAATACTCACTGAATGGCCAGTAAAGGCTTGTTAAGCGAATATTCACTGTATGCACCAAAGTCATCAGGTATGCACCACAATAACAGGGTCCCTCAGTGAGTATATGCATGAGAATAATGCGGATACTCACTGAATGCCCATGCATATACTCATTGCACAATTTCCACACCCTTTAAGTCAATATTCATTGTCCACACCAAATTCGCACAAAAGAGAATATTCACTTTATGCACCAAATTTTAATCTTTGAAAAAAAAAGAATCAGTGAACATTCACTGAATGCCCATGCAGATTTTTGCACTTTAAAAAAGAGAATATTCACCGTATGCACCAAATTTCAAACTTTGAAAAAAAACCAATCAGTGAATATTCACTGAATGCCCATGCAGATTCATTGACACTTTTCAACACACTCGTTCAATGAATATTCAATGTCCACACCAAATTTTGCAATTTAAAAAAGAGCTCTGTGCACCAAATTTCACTTTGAAAAAAAAAACAATCAGTGAATATTCATCGAATGCCATGCATATATTCACTGCACACCACCCGTTCAGTGAATATTCACTGTATGGGTATTTTTCACCACAAGAAATATAATGTTGAATATTCACATATATCTAGTGTACATACCCCAATCCTTCTGTGTTGTAAATGGTTCGCAGACGTGCCAAGTTTGAATCCCCCATATATTTTTCGTCATATTCATTTTTTGAATAATTGGCTTCATTGGACCGGTTGATATCTTCGATAATCGCCTAGCCATCCTCTTACCTTTGACATGCCCTATAGAATCGTACTCATATTCACTCGATTTCTTCACTTTCCTATCCCCATTTTGCTTTATTCCTTTCACCATTGAATTTATAACATCTTCAAGTTGTTTCAAATGCGAAGGGGTATGGTAAGGTGTTTCTTCAACAACTAATGATCCCTCAACAACTTTCACTTCCTTTCCAATCGGAGTTAAATTGTCATTCATATCTGCACAAGAACTTGGTATCCCTCCTGTATTCAATTGCTCGATGTGTCGCTCTACCCGATGTGCCATTAGTTCATCGACCTTGTTTTTGAGCTCTCTCTTTGCACCATATACTTCTTGAAATCTTTTAAGCATCCTCTTAATAACCCCATCCCGAGACTCAATATCTTCTTCATATATATTTTCCATCTTCTCCATTTCTAAAATCCTCTCACGTAGGAGTGTCAACTTATGTTCAATTCCTATCGTTTGAGGTACGATAAGATTCTTAATAATAGAATTCAACCGTTCAATCTCCTTAACATTTTTTCGATTTGCCTCCTATGGTCTTCAACCATATTAACCATGTCACTCTTCAATGCCTCTATTTCCTTGTACATTTTTATATACTCCATATCAGATTTAAACAAATAATCCTCAAGTTTTTGAATCTTTTCTTTCAAAACTTTATTTTCTTCCACTTGTGCATGACTTGAATGTTCATCATCGACCCTCCCAATAGCTTCATTATCGTTGTTTCCACCATCTCCTACATTAGCATTGCCCATACCGACATCACCAGCCATAGCAATTTCATCCACACCAAACACTCTTTGTTCATAGTTAGTCATCAATAGCATCTCATCATTTACCTGCGTGTATTGAATAGTTGAAATTACTATATTATGCATTGTACGTAATATTCAATTTGAACATTTTATTCAATGAAATCTCTCTTTAAACAAATACAGTGAATATTGCAATATGAATCACTGAATATTCACTATTTAATATACGCACTAAGAATGTTCACCGCTCTACATTATTTTTTGAAAATACCCATATAGTGGATATTCACTATTTGCAAAGCACCAAATTTTCGTTTATATGACTGCTTTGAAATCCACACTTCAAACAACCCATATAGTGAGTATTCACTGTATGCACACCAAATTTTAGACTGTTGAAAAATATCCATACAGTGAATATTCACTATATGCACACTTTGAAAAATACCTATACAATGAATATCCACTGTTTGGTATATGCACTTCACTGCTCTTAGGTATTAATCCCAATTCAATGAACATTCTCATTTTAACACAAGAAAGAAATGGTTATTATTAGCCTTGTACGAATTGGGATTCAAACGATGAATTATTACACATCCAAGTGGTATGAAAGTACGTGTATTGAAATGGTTAATGTCACATCAAATAAACAATATCATTTTTTAGGCGATCCACGTGTGATGTTAATACAAAACAGTAAATATTCAAAATGTAGTGAATATAGGCAACTTGACAAGTGGATGTATGTTACTTCAAATTCCGCATCATTTGTTACATGAATGTTCTGTGGAAATTGTTCACTAAGCTTGGTGAGAGACCATTTTTGATATCTCGGGAACGATCCACGACACGCATAGGGTTGCATGATGGTTGTGTGCTCACACAACCAATACTAATACTAACAAACAAAAGATGAACATGATAAGTGGCCTACTGCGAAAAACACAACAACAAGTAGTATATTATTCATATTTATATAAAAGATTAAATGACTAACCAGTAGACTAATCACAAATCCTGTAACTAATCCGGAATTAGTGTACGATGATTGGATCGTGTTAACTAGTGTTCGACATATAATGGACGACCAATTATAATTTCCCATATATTCAATATCTTCAACAAAATTAAAGAATGCCCACCTGCTTTTACACCTCGGGTGGGGAAGAGTAAAGTTCCAATTGTGAAAAGGCGTAATAATCTACACACATCCATATCTCCTTGAAGGGAATCCTCCGACGCGACTTTAATGGCCGCATTCTTAATTACATTTGTGGAAACCATTCCTGTCACATCACTAAACCTCCTATTGATGACGACGTTGGCTTAGTGGCGTAAGAAGGAATTTTGACATCTTCTTGACCGAATGGTATACCAAAGATAAGTTCAATGTCCATCGGGATAAACGTAAGAAATTTCCCCCCAATTTTGAACTTCCTTCGCACCGGATCATACATTCTTATGATGTTCTCAACATTATTCTCATATTTTTAACAAAAATACTATCAAAACTGTTTCGACTAAAGATGAGAATAATGCGAAAAAAGGAGTCATACCTAAAAAAGCTTCTTCCCTAAAACTTAATTTGATTTATTTTAGGAGCTTCACTAAGCCATAGGGGTTACATTTATATTGAAGTATGTGCTCTGTTTGGTCTATCATGTCTAGACCCTCATTCTCATTTAATCTTGTCTTTGTCCTTTTAGTACTCTTAACCATCTGCCAGAAGGGAATATTTGTACTACATATTATTATATGAATATATTCTAATAAAGTCGACATACACCTTCACGCAAAAATAAATATATGAAAAAATAAGAGTGAACATTAACTGTTTATAATCGTAGCATATATCAAGTAGTGTATTTTCACATTGTAAAAAATACGTACTTTTTAATTGTATTCAAATACTGAATGTTCACTTTTTTTGGATTTTAGTCGGTGCATGTGTATTAAAACAATGAATATTCACATATCATAGGACAAATTTTTTTCAGAGAGAGCATACTATATATAAAGTCTTCAAACAGTGCATATTCACTAAATGAATGAAAATGTCGAGTCAAAATTCATTATGTAGTGTAATAAAGTTCAAATTCAATGGTGTAACACTGTTTTCAATGAATATTCACTGAACGAGGATTAAAAACATTGCGTACTTTTTTAATTGTATTGAAATACTGGATGTTCACTTTTTTTGGATTTAAATTGGTGCATGTGTATTAAAATAGTGAATATTCACATATTACAGGACAATTTTTTTCCAGATACAATATTTGAAGTCTTCAAACAGTGCATATTCATTGAATGACTGAAAATGTCGAGTCAAAATTCGTTGTGTAGTGTAATAAATAAGTTCAGATTCAGTGGTGTACACCGTTACAGTGAATATTCACTGAACGAGGACTAAAAACAATGCGTACTTGTTAATTGTATTGAAATACTGGATGTTCATTTTTTTTGGACTTAAGTCGGCGCATGTGTATTAAAATGGTATATGGTCTTCAAACAGTGCATATTCGCTGTATGACTGAAAATGTCGAGTCATAATTCATTGCGTAGTGTAATGAATAAGTTAAAATCAGTGGTGTAACACTATTTTCAGTGAATATTCATTGAACGAGGATTAAAAACAGTGCGTACTTTTTAATTGTATTGAAATACTGAATGTTCATTTTTTTTTGGATTTAAGTCGGTGCATGTGTTTTAAAATAGTGATTATTCACATATTATATGACAATTTTTTTTAGAGAGATCATACTATATATGGCCTTCAAACAGTGCATATTCACTATATGACTGAAAATGTCTTATATTGTTAGGCATACGGCTAAATTAAATTCTTGAATTACGCATATTTCACCCTAATCATGTAAAATAAAAAAATACTTGAACTATGACAACTACAAATTTCTATATATCTCAAAAAAGTACATGCTCACCCAAAATTCTTAGCCATAACCTATGATCTGCAATAAAACCACAAACCTAAGCATATATCATTTTGATGAATTAACCCTCATTCTCCCAAACCCAATTTCCTTTATCCCTCAAGTCTTTCCTTTATCCCTCAACTCACCAACCCCCTTCCTCTTCTCTTTCTCCACCATCGGCTAACCCCTATCCCTAAACCCCTGCTTCCCCGTCAATTTTTTCCCAAACCACTAACAGCCCCAAATATTCCATCTTCTTCTTCATTTAATTTTCTTTTTTTATTTATACCATGGATGAACCTTAAAATCTTGTGTATCTATATGTATACATATTGATTTACACACACATACATGCAGACAAGAGTATTTGTTAAATACCTTATAGATATGGGGTTTCTCACATGGCAGCAGATGAAAAACGAAGATGGGTCCTGGACTTTAAACGTATTTGCTGAATTTTCACAGATATGAGGGAGATAACTGGGGTTCTGAACAGTTGAGAGAGAAGCGGGTTTTTGAATATCAACAGAGATTGTTGATATTCTAAAGATATGAGTGGGGAAGTTGGTTCCTAAAAAATAGGAAGGCTAAAATGGGCAATAAAATGAAGGGAAAAACGTGTATTTTATTAGTAGGATCTAATAGGGAAAATTTTTTACTTACGGAACTAATTAGGAAAAACATCTAGTAAATGGGACTTAATAGGAAGATCCCCATTAAAAAAAGGGCCTTTATAAATTTAGTCCCTATTGTGATATGTATTTTGAAAATCGGACAACAAACATTTTATTTATAATTTTAGTCTTTATTTTTGAATTAAGTCGCTCGCGCAGACCCATATTCATAAAACGTCAATCAATCACAGCATGCCACATGTCCCTTTAATTCGAAAATAGGGACTAAAAATGGAAACGAAAAGTTTGTTATCCTATATCCATAATTAATATTATTTTAACTCCTAAAAGTACATAATCTATAAAAGGAAGCAAACCTACGTGTGTCTTAAACCCATTTACCCCATGTGTTAAATACCCCCAAATATCTTTTAAACACCAATTCCAAAAATATACCCAACACCTTATTTACCCCTTTTTCCATTTTACCCTCAACTAACTCCCTCACACCTTCACAACCCATGCACACACGTGCTTAAATTTTCCCAAATTACCTCCTATCCTTTTGCACAATATAAAAGGAAGAAAACAACCCAAATTAAAAAAAGGGGGAATTCTAGAGTTAGGCTAGAGAGAGTTAGAGGGAGAAATATTTTTTATTTTTAGTTTATTTTGTTTAGAAATAAAAACAAAAAAATAATAATTGAGTGTTTGTAATTGATTTGAGAGATTTGGTGAAGAATTGAAGATCATTGCAATACCTAGTGGAAATTTGGTTAGATTACTCCTCTCCAATTTTCATTCTATGCTCTTATTTGATTTCTATTTTTTATTGGATGATGATTATGGAGGGCTAATCTTCCATTCAAGGGAGGAATTGAAACCCTCATGAATCCAAGTTTATTTGATTACCAATTTTAATATTGTTATTTTCCTTTGATTAGAAAATTTAATTCCTACTTTATTTTCACATTGAGAAATTAAAAATCATCCTCGAGATAGGATTGAAAATTCTATTATCATTTGTTCATTTGATTCAAACTAGAGATAGGGTTATCACTTGTTTTAAATGCTAGTATAATTTTCATCTACTCTTGTTTTTATTATTGTCTAATTAAAATTAGTTGGATGAATTGATCCTAGCGGGTGATTTGTTTGATTAATTTTAATTCAATTAGAGTAATGTGTGTAGGAATTATACTTACTTTTCTAAAAGAATATTCAATTGATTCATTAGTGTAATTAGAATTACCTTTTGAATTAAATGAATGTTTTGGAAATTGATCAAATTAAAATTGTGCAACCTAAATTAATTTGTGTGAATTGAGGTTGGATTTTCCATCTCTTGAATATATTTCTCTCATTTAGTTACATCTCACTCATTTTCATCACACACTAGTTTATATATTTCAACTCTCATTCTAGTTCAATTACCCCATTTTATATAGTTCTTAGTTTAAATTCACCTTCCTATCAAATTTTTTTTAATATTGAAAAAGCTAAAAAAAAATTAAAAAAGTGAAAACTCGAAAAAGAAAATAATAAACAAATGAATTGCATTATTTCTCATGTGTTTCATCCCTTAGATTTGGATTGACACCCTTACTTACCTCTATATTTTAGTTTATTACATTTTTTAGGTATTTTAAGGTTTTGATTAGCTCGGTTCTCACAACAACGACAATATATAAAAGAAGTAACTAATCTTTTAGAAAAGTCAGCTCTCCTCAAAAGAGAGGTTCTTACTTTCGAGATGTCACTTCCTCGGATAGAGATCGTACTTTCGAAAAGTCACTTCTCTGAAAGGCTAGTCACCAATGATCATCCTCACTCTTTTCTTCACTTATATGGTATGTCAAACAACTTCTCTATTGATCCCAAAGTCTCAGTGACAAGGAACGTTTGAAGTTTATTTAGTACTGCGGTTTATTGAATAGGCACTCACAACTATTTAGTACTAGGGTAAAGTGGTGTCACACGTATCTTAGAGGTTGCTCTGTCTAAGCAACCCGGCATATCGTGATCCATGACCATGAAAAGAGATCCTCCAGTAACCGAGTCGTATCACCCCCTTTGCATATAGAAAAAGATTTAGGAACACACCTCATTGTACAAAAAGAACAAGAAGCTTATGGGTAAATTACTCTGATGAAATTTCTCAAAAATTATGAGATAATCGGAAGCTGGTCCTAAACCCCTCAGATTCCAGGATGAACGTTTTTCCCTTCTACGATGAAGATAAACAGTATGAATGTGCAAGCCATCTTAAAAACATAGACCCCTTACGTTGGATTCTCCTACCCATATATTTATTTTAAGAAAATAGTAGACCTTAGTATATTATTTCCTCGCTCCTTGTTCAAAAAATGAGAGCTCACTAATATTCACTCGAATCCAATGGGACTTTTTTTAGTTCTTCCCATTTGAAGATACTACTAAACATAAAATAATATCATCCTAATACAGTTAAAAATATAGAAAATAATTTCATCAGATTAAGTCATTGCATACGTGAGTACTTCTCCTCCTATGTATTGTCCTTCTGTCTGTCCTTTTGTGTGAGAAAAAAAATCCTAAATGAAAGTGCTCGAACTTTTTCTATAGTTATCACTATCAGTAGAATAATTCCGATCTTTAGTCTTCATCAGTGTGTTCCCTATCCATAATTGTCATATTTGCACTGCCGTACGATCCATGTCCGCCGAAGAAAACCAAGTCACGTTAGCTATAGATTAGATTCTGAGACAACTAGAGCGCATCCATGCTTCCAGAACACCATGTAGTCTGAGACTAGGGCATTAGGATAAACCTAATCCCGCATGCAGGGAACCCATACCGTAATAAGAGAGAACATCCTTCCTCCTCCAATCCTGCCTGCAGTGGTCGTCGAGGGCATGCCCACCAACCCCTAAGATGCGCCTTCTCCAGTTCCAACTCTGGCTCCTTTTGCTAACATCGATGCTCCCCACTTCTAAGTAACATTTCTCCCGTATGGTTACTTAGAGCCCTACCATCAGTACGTCGAGTACATGAGCACTGCTTTCTATGGTCTCCCATGGGCTGAATTGAGTTCCCCTCCTCAAATCGAAGAGCTCATTTCCCCACCACCGAACTCAAAAATAATGTAAGTCTAATCTGAACTATGTCTCCTCCTCGAAGCCATCGGTAAAATTCAAACCACTAGTGATCTTACAAATATCTAGAAGATAACCCTCTATCCTGAAAGGGTAAGCTCCCCAAACACCCACCTATCCAATTACCACGTCCAGATGCAGGTTTGAAACGTTGACCTAGGGGTGTTAGAAAGGATGTTCTCATTGATGTTGATCGGAGTAGCCCTGACCTGGTACATGGGCCTTAAATGTGAAGGGACTGCCAAAATATGGGACGATGTATATCGTGCCTTCCTAAAGCAGTAAGAATATAATGAGGAACCTGGTACCACCCCTAAGGATTTATAAATGTTAAAACAAGAGGAATTGGAGACAGTTGGCATCTTCATCACTCGCTGGAGAGATAAATATAGTCAGATAGTCAATCATCCCATTACGCGTAACAAGATAGAGATCGTAATCAAAAACCTCTGGAGTGAAGTGCAAAGCGAACTTGGGCTCACTTGAATCCTATATTTTAAATCCCTTAGTCATATAGGGTGTAAGATCGAAGAAAGTCTGGTCGCCAATGCCACCAAAACCACTGGGGAATCTAGCTGCACTACTAATCGGTTCTCAGCATGTAAGAACTCGCTAGGGGCTTTGACATCTCATATAATAACCTTCGTAGTCAGTTTACTGCCAGGATCTTGCTTTGTTGTCAATATTTCCCTGACCATGGTATCCACTATTGCGCCCTTCTCATCGGGACCGCTCCTAGAAATTATTAGACCATGCCTCCTCCTTAAGAGTTTTAGGCTCGATCGAGAATCTTCATTGACTTATAGGCCCCCCTCAGTCGGGTCTTCTCCGATTTAAAGTTAGATGGTCATATCAAATCACTTAACCCCATACCAATCCTAGACACTATAGATAAAAATTAGAAATCGATCTCACACTGTGAATATCACCAGCCTGTAATAACCCGCGTAGTTTTTGGGCTATTTTAATTAATTTCTGGAAAATGGAGGAAAATAAAGTTTTTGATAAAATTATTTTTATTGCTCAAATATGTTGGTTATTATTTTTAAAGGCAAGAATTTCAAACGGTTTCAAAAATGGAGTTAAAAAGGATTTTTAAATGTTTTTAACTCTTGGAGTTGTTTTGACTTCCAACTCTTCATTTATTTGCCTTATTTAAAGGAGTCTTTTGGATTCCAACTCTTCATTTCTTTGCATTATAAAAGGAAGTCGCGGGCAACCCTTTTAACCTACTTTTGGCACAAATTTTGGCAGCAAATATATTTTATATTCCTCTTCTTTTTATATACACATTGGCCCTTGAGATTTGTGAGTTCCAACCTTAGATTAGAGGTGTTCTTGGGGCTATTTTGTTGGAGGTTCTTGGAGGAGCTTCTGTAGATATTTTGTGTTGATCTTGAGGATGTGATCGTTGGTTTCTCATCATGATTTGAGGTATGGGGTTTTACACAATATGCTCCTTAAATCTCGCGAGTGTCATTTTCTTTGAATTCTTGTTTAATTGAACTCATATTTGAATTGATAAATTCATTGAAATCTGGAAAATAATTGTTGAAATTATTTTGATTCATGTGGTATCATTATATTGTTGATGAGCACGTTGTCATGATATTTTAATATGGCACGGATGTTGGGCACCCGCCAAAATTCCTGTTTCCCGGGCTATGGCTTGATAAAGCATATACGGATGTGGTGAGGCCTGGTGACCCGGTTAAAGTGTTATTGAGAAATTATATTGATAAATGCTTTGAGATTTGCATTTTGATATTCGTACTCGTGTTGTTACGTTTTATTCACTGTTAATCTATTTGTTGAGCATCTTTCCTGTCGTACTGTGTACTTCCCCATATTTTCTTTTAGTGGCAGGTTAGCGCGGATTTGGGCGCTATGGATTATTGGAGATTGATTTTAACTTGGATATTTTGGGAATAATATTCGAGAATATATTTGGGAAAGAATTGTATTATTTTGATGTATAGAGCTTTGGAGATTTGTATTTTATATTTCGAGTTAGATGTTGTATTTTAATTAGAGAGACTTGTTGTAATTGAAGAGATTGAGATTAGTGGATTTATATTATTATGGGTTTATTTAGATGCTCTATACCTTGTTATATTGTGGATTTTAGTTTAGTTTTATCGCATTAGCGCTCCGTTCACTCTCCCTGGGCGGGTGGGGTGTTACAAATGGTATCAGAGCTTAGGTATACGGCAACCCTCGGGGCTTGGGTTTTGGGTTCATTGCGTGGTTAGCAATTTTTGGAGATAGCAAATTTTAGGTGATATTCGTGATAGGTTTCGGAATTAGATGTGAGGAATTATTTTTGGAGACGAGATTATTTTTGGAGTCAGTGTAGTGGCCTGATTTTGAGAGTTAGGCATTCGGCGAATTTCGAGGGCGAAATTCCATTGTTAGTGGGGAAGTGTAATAACCCGCGTAATTTTTGGGCTATTTTAATTAATTTCTGGAAAATGGAGGAAAATAAAGTTTTTGATAAAATTATTTTTATTGCTCAAATATGTTGGTTATTATTTTTAAAGGCGAGAATTTCAAACGGTTTCGAAAATGGAGTTAAAAAAGGATTTTTAAATGATTTTTAAATGTTTTTAACTCTTGGAGTTGTTTTGACTTCCAACTCTTCATTTATTTGCCTTATTTAAAGGAGTCTTTTGGATTCCAACTCTTCATTTCTTTGCATTATAAAAGGAAGTCGTGGGCAACCCTTTTAACTTACTTTTGGCACAAATTTTGGCAGCAAATATATTTTATATTCCTCTTCTTTTTATATACACATTGGCCCTTGAGATTTGTGAGTTCCAACCTTAGATTAGAGGTGTTCTTGGGGCTATTTTGTTGGAGGTTCTTCGAGGAGCTTCTATAGATATTTTGTGTTGATCTTGAGGATGTGATCGTTGGTTTCTCATCATGGTTTGAGGTATGGGGTTTTACACAATATGCTCCTTAAATCTCGCGAGTGTCATTCTCTTTCAATTCTTGTTTAATTGAACTCATATTTGAATTGATAAATTCATTGAAATCTGGAAAATAATTGTTGAAATTATTTTGATTCATGTGGTATCATTATATTGTTGATGAGCACGTTGTCATGAGATTTTAATATGGCACGGATGTTGGGCACCCGCCAAAATTCCTGTTTCCCGGGCTATGGCTTGATAAAGCATATACGGATGTGGTGAGGCCTGGTGACCCGGTTAAAGTGTTGTTGAGAAATTATATTGATAAATGCTTTGAGATTTGCATTTTGATATTCGTACTCGTGTTGTTACGTTTTATTCACCGTTAATATATTTGTTGAGCATCTTTCCTGTCGTATTGTGTACTTCCCCATATTTTCTTTTAGTGGCAGGTTAGCGCGGATTTGGGCACTATGGATTATTGGAGATTGATTTTAACTTGGATGTTTTGGGAAGAATATTCGAGAATATATTTGGGAAATAATTGTATTATTTTGATGTATAGAGATTTGGAGATTTGTATTTTATATTTCGAGTTAGATGTTCTATTTTAATTCGAGAGATTTGTTGTAATTGAAGAGATTGAGATTAGTGGATTTATATTATTGTGGGTTTATTTATATGCTCTATACCTTGTAATTGAAGAGATTGAGATTAGTGGATTTATATTATTGTGGGTTTATTTTCGAGTTAGTTGTTGAATGTAATTCGAGAGATTTGGTATTTAATTTGAAGAGATTGAGATTTGTAGTTTCTCTTTTGTTGTTGTGGGACTTAGATGCTCTATACCTTGTCACTTGTGGATTTGGATTTATTTTATCGCATTAGCGCTCCGTTCGCTCTCCCCGGGCGGGCGGGGTGTTACAGAACCCGGTCACATCATTGATAATTATTAGGCCTTAAGGTATGCCATCCAAAACCTCATCGACATTGAGATCCTCATCCTGCTAAGGCCTAACGTCACCAAAAACCCCTTGTTATGCCATCCCAACCCTGGCACCAATACCCTCTCAGACGCTCCCTTCCCAAACACTGATCCCTACACTCTGACAGTCCCCATCCATCACAAGATAAGGATAAGGACACATGCCCCCCTTCAAAACAGCTACCCCCTAGGCATGCCATCACCCTCTATTTAAATCATCACTGAGATTGAACCCACCATAGACCATATGACTTTATCCATAATGGTTATACATTTCTTGCAGACTAACTATTGTAGTACATACCTCTTCTTAGTCATGGAATTAATTCTCTCCAAAGAGTTGGGACTTATCGCTCCCTTCCTAGCAGAGACTAATCACTCAACCAAATGGGAGAAGATGTACGATGAATCCCTCCAAGAATCAGAGCACATCATCTTTGCTGTACCCGAGAGGCTTACTTGTTCGCCCTCTCGAATACAGACTCCAATAACTGTACCTTCTCACCTTGCACTTCTGGTTCGACATCAGTTTATTCTCTAGTAAATATTGGAGACACTATAACTTCCGATCATCAAAATAGAAAACCCATGATTCATCTACCCTAATATTCAAGCCCCCTAGTACAAATGAGTGAGGGAAATCTACAGCTCTGATCCAATGATTATATTAGTTGGAGATATAAAGCTCTTCACCCATTATTATATAACGAGGAGGAAAGGATAAGATCCCACTACATTCGAAGAGACATCACTTGAGAAGCTAAACTGAGTGCCAATCCCAGACCTATTAAGTACATATCCAACCCAAAGCTCTCGAAAGAAAGGTGGAACCGACTCAGTGAGAACCAAGGGGTCGTGGTTGCCTAATTCTTATTTGAATCAGAATATGATCGAAAACATGGATTACTCCCCCAATCCTCTCCCCCTGGTCCAGAGATTGAGGTCTACACCTTGGACACCATCCACATGATACAGATCGACTCCAGAGGTGACATTAACCCTTTGCGACTGATATGCCCACAGTCAACACCTTCCCTACTAAACCTGGATTTGGCCTTTACATCGAGGCCGCTAGCACCCAGTCCCAACCATGTGTTATACATTGACCTACCAGAACAGGGGATCACATATTGCTTTGATCATATCCTCATCACCAAAGGAAATACTTCCCCAGGTCACGGAGAAAAGTTCAGACTCAACCATCAAATCTGGGAAATGATGGCGCAGTGGGAATAATCCACACAAAAAAGGCTCGGGTTACATGAGAAAGTACCCACATCCTTCGAAGCCCTTAACCTTTGAGACTTCAGATTCTGGATTAGTTACAAAGCTACAACGAAAGGGCTCAACCAGCTAGAGCAACGCGAACATTGAACCCGTCGCATAAAAAAGCGAGGTTACTTAGAAGACAACCTATAATCTCACCACTCATACGAGGGACCACACCTTTAATTTTTTGATAGTAAGGGGGAGATCCGGCATCCCATCATTGATATGTATCCGAGCATCCGAGCCACTAGGTAGGTCCATATACCAGTAGAAATACAAAATACTGTGTGCAACTTCATGACAGTAGAAAACGACCCCTTGAGATCCCCCACATGAACAAGATCCCATTAATCCTCAGGATGAACAAGATCTGCTAGTGTAAAAGTTGACCTTCAACCTCTTTGTCCTCGAGAACTCACCATGGTCGCACCATCACATAGACACAGGGCCCTGTTACGGGAACTCATACTTAGACATAACCTATATCGTTGGTATCATTAATATTTAAGATGAGATGAGTCATCGAGGTCGTCCCTTACCATAAGGTCATCCCTCACGAAGGTTCTTGTACACGGTTGAAATGGAACTAGTCCATGACTCTCCCCATGACCATGCTTAAGGGAAATTAAATAGCCTATAATACGTGGTAGTTACACTGACTTTCACCCAATTTATCTATAAAATCTCACCCCAGGGGGCCAAATGCACCAAATACTGGTACTACTACAGATACATATTTTACGAAGCCGTTAGAATTGTAAAATAAATAGATCCAGGGGAGACATAACCCCCTACAAAAAAGTATGGGCAATAAGGAATCACCTCGGGTGACGATATCTAGTCGGGATCTTCCATGTTCAAGGAAGACCAAGTCTTTCCACGATATAAGAGATTCCTACTACCACTCCTAACTCATACATATATGTATGGTGGATAGATAACTCCACGTCTAGAGCTTATTCAAAGACTCGAAATGAGGCTCTCAAGAACCCTATACAGAGCCTCATCCTAGACTGGGCAGAGATGATGGACTTAAAGCCAACACTGGCTACTTTCGACCCTACATCCTTGGCTAATCTATTCATACGTTTGGACAAAGATATATAAAAGACTCTGGCAAAACCCACACCCTCTCTAGACAAGGAGGTTAACTTTCTTACCAGGCCAGGTCAATATTTCTCTCCACAAACGTTTTCCAAAAGGAGAAAGGTTCCCCTGAAGTGACCATCATACCGTTTCCTCAGGAAAATAATAAAATCCAGGGGAAAATTCGAAAAGCATCATGTAACATCACCATCTAGGAATTACTTGCTATATCTCGTGAGCACCGAGTTGCTCTCTTTTGCTTACTAGTTTAAGACTTCGTGCCAACAGATTTAACTCTAGTTGGGATATCAGGCGCTATCCGCTCCATCACCATGTAAAAACACATCAGATTCTCTAATGAGGACCTCCCTATGCAAGGACACATCCATCGGTTTGAATTACACATCATTAATGAGACTCCCACATAAATACTACCTTGGTACTAGTAGACAATGATTCCACCATCAACATATGCCCTCTCCATGTAATTACCGGTCTGAGATTCATGTCCTCAAAATTTACACTATCCTCTATGACCATCAGGCCCTATGATAACACTCGTTGAGGAAGTCCCAGGGGCCATCATCCTCACCCTCATCATAAGTCCAATCAAATGTTGTGTTGAGTTCCAAGTGCTCGACGTCCTAACCAACTTCAACCTCTTACTCGGGGGATCCTAGATACACCCAATAAGGGCATTACCCTCATCATTTCACATAAAATTCAGGTTCTCGTTTGATGATGAGGTAATTAACATCTAGGAAGACGATGGTTGGGCCACTGTGTCCAGTACAAACACTACCCCTCTCCTAAACACTCACCATGACATCAACGACATCTGCTTCAACGAATTCTCGGTTGTCCTACTCACTCACATGATAGAAGAGGAAATATATCCACAATATAGCTGCCCAAATCATTCAAAAGATGGGATAAATGCTAGGATTCGCTCTCTAGAAAAACCAACAGGGAATCCTTGAGGCTATCATTGCTATAGAGCACAAGAGAAAAGACGGTCTTGGGTACACCGCTAATGGAAAAGCCCTAGCAGATAACACCAAAGACCCTCATCAAGGGAGGAATGGTAACTTTCGTTTCAAAGGAGAAGACTTACCCTTTCATGGGCTCCTAGAGCCCTGGTGGGATGAGACCTAGAAATCCCTATGGCTCGGAATCGATATCCTTTATGAGGAAGGATTACACGTGAATTATGGGAAAATCCAAATAGTCAATCGGGGAGAACTGAATGTATTAGTGGTCACTGCAGAGGACAAAGAGACCTCCAAACCAGAATTAGAATAGGGAATGCCCATATTATTGCCCTATGAGACTATCCTGGCGGCTATGCTAAGATTTACTAACTCGACCCCTACATAATGCTTCCATGACTAGTACACTGCCTCGGCCGATCGAGATAAAACTATAGAGAAAGTACGATTGGTTAGCATCCCTAAACCCAGTATTTACCTTTGTGTGCCAAATTCCACCATTCCCCCACCTGAAACACCACTTTTGGTCAAACCTCAGGGCACACCTAGAAAACCCGCATGGGACTATCAGTGGAACAAGGAAAATCGCCAGCACTGGATAAAATCCCTATTTGAGGCACCTCCTCACACTAACCTTATTACGAACTTCACTAAAGACACTAAAGCTTCCTTCAAAGAAGAAAGTTCTAGCCCAGGAAACACTACCTATCCCAGCCTGCAAGTACTAAGGTCACAAAATGCCCAAAGGTTACTCCAAAGGTACCTTAACAGAACCCTTATCACCTTATCTCCAACATCAAGGGAACCCAAGTACAGAAGAACTGGACCTCTGCTGGATGCATCCCAATGTCCATCATACTGAGGCATTTTGAGTCTATTATGTTAGATAAAAATTTTCTTTTCCCCTTTCCTAATGTACCCCTCTATAAATCATATTTTTCTGCTATTATCAATGTTAATGTTTGTTACATATGATGATAATGAATCCAGCAATGGATTAGAAGTCGCCCTTAATAATGATAACTTTATGGACTTAAAATACTTAAAACATTGCAAAAACTTTACTAAAGTTAAAATAATCGCATGTCTCCCAATGAGGATGGCACGATTACCATAAAATTAGATACTCTAAAAAATCCTAAGCAATTACAAATAGGGTCTTCCCTATATAAAGATGAATGAGAAGATCTCACAGACCTTCTCTCCATCTTCATGGATTTTTTGCTTGGTCCTACGCCGACATGCCCGGCATTGATCCTTCCATCATCTTGCATGAGATACATACCCTCCCTGATGCCAAACCTATAAAATATAAATTCCGCAAACTCCTACCCGAATGGTTCTTAAAAGTAAAGTAGGAAGTAAAAAATAGCTCCACATCGACTTCATTTGAGTAGTCTAGTACCCCATATGGCTAGCCAACATCGTTCCAGTACCTAAATCCAAATGAAAGGTTCGAATGGGCATAGACTATAGGGATCTCCATCGGGCCTGCCCCAAAGAGGATCTTACCTACCCATACCTATTGGTGTATAGTACAACCAATAATGCGCTGAAGTCCATTGTGGATGGATTCGCTGGATACAACCAGATTAAAATGCAGCCTGACCATCAAGAAAAAACCAGGTTCATCACTGGGGGATGTACTGTTATATAATTATGCCTTTCAATCTAAAAAATGTCGGTGCAACTTACCAAAGAGCGGCCACCACCATACTAAATGACAACATACATAAAGAGGTGAAAGTATACGTGAATGACATAATGATTAAGTATAAAGACCACAAAGCACCTGTCCCAACACTCCAAAAATTCTTGAAAAGGTTACGCCTCTTCAAAATAAGATTAGACCCACATAAATATGTCTTCGAGTTCACTAAAGGGAAAGTATTCTGATTCATCATCAGTAAGGATGAAATTAAAGTTGACCCCAATAAAGTCAAAGCTATTCGAGAAATTCCCTTAACCATACAAAAAAGGAGGGTTTGTAGGCCAGGTACAGTTCATAAATCGATTCATCAACCGGCTTACTACCATTTGAGAACCCATATTCTAAGTACTCAAGAAAGACTCATCGAAGGAATGTACAGATCAATGTCAAGAGGCATTTGAGAAAATAAAAGAGTACGTTACTCATCCACCGGTGCTAGTTCCCCTTTAGCCTAGACAACCCCTCCTACTCTATATAGCCATAACCGACACGCCTGCGGGAGCCATGATAGCACAGTACATCAAAAGCTCTTGGAAATAATATTCCATCTATTATGTCAGCAAAAAACTAGTATCCTACGAGCTCAAAGACACTTCCATGGAAAAGGTTTATGTGTCCCTCATATGGATCACTCGTAAACTCTGACACTACATGATTTCATTCAGCATAAGACTTATCTCGATAATGGATCCCCTAAAGTATTTATTTGAGGAACCCACTATCTCTAACAAATTGTCCAAATGGATTCTCATGCTATCAGAGTTTAAGATCATGTATGTCACGGTGAAAGCCACAAAAAGATGAGCCATCTACGACCTCCTTATAGGGCAACCTCTGTCCGATGAGGAAGAAAATAAAGCAAAATTCCCATATGAGGACCTCTTCACTAAAAAATAGATAAAATTGGGAGATATGTTTCGATGAAGCCTCCAACAAAAGGGATTTGGAATCAGGATGCTTTTTATATCCCCCGGCTCATGATAACTCCCACATCCATGAAGATCACATACGAGTGCACTTACAACATGCACAAGTACGAGGTTTGCCACACTGGTCTAGAAATTTCCCTAGAAATGGGGATCACCAACCTAATAACTTATGGATATTTCCACTAGTTATCTGTCAAATACTAGGTAAATGGAAGATTCGAGACGACAAGCTAGGCCTGACAATTCGTGTTGGTGGGTCGGGTTCGGGTCGGGTCAAGACCCATATATTCTGTTAAACCCCTCAACCCGAACACGACCCGTTTATTAATCATGTCAAAATATAAAACTTGAACACGACTTTTTTAACTAACGGGTTACACGAAATGACCTGGATAACCCGTTTAATAAACGGGTCATGTTCGACTCAAAAACCTGACATGACCCGCAAACCCGTTTAATAAACAGGTCGTGTTAAACTCGAAAAACTAACACGACCTGCTAACCCGTTTAATAAACAGGTCGTGTTTAACTTGAAAACCAGACACGACCCGCATAACCCAACTAATAAACATGTTATTTTTCAACCCATTAACACGATAGTAATAACATGTTTATAAAATATGTTTAATATTTTATAAAATAAGTCCTTAGTCGTACGTAGTACATTATTAACCATTAAGATATTTATTTAACATAAGTCCATACTTAAGATTAACCATTAATCAATTGTCCTATGTCACGGGTGCTTGTCAATTCACATTTATCTTTATGACGCTTTAAATTACTAGTTCCATACCTGCTCTCACAAATGAAGACAGAGCTGCATTTCTTGCACTTACATCTCGTTTTACCATCAATGCCCTTTTGTTTGAGAATATCGAAAAAAGGCCACACATTAGAAGTACATCTCCTTTTACGCTTGCCGCCTTTGATTTGGCCCTTAGCACTAGTAGTACATTTTTTTGCAACTTCTTGTTGCTTTACTTGATCCACTTCTACAACGTCATCATCGTCATCATCATCATCCTCCATCATTACATCAACATCAATAGAATTATTGAGCAAACTGACATTTAGCCCATCCGACTCCATCTACAAAAAAGACATTATTTAATATTTATTAGCAAATATAAAGTGATACTAAGCCAAGAGAAAACTAAATAGAAATTAATGTCATAAAAGTTGGTTAACAGTTTGCGATTTCCCCTATCACTGAATTATTGAGCAAATTGACATTTACCAACGCAAAACTGTTTACCAACACAAAACTATCAAATTACCAATTTCATGAGGAGAACAAAAGGGACTCTACAACTGTTGAACTTAATATATTTTTGGTGTAAAAATGGACTTTACAATTGTTGAACTTAATATATTTTTGGTGTAAAAAATAAACTTAATACTAAGAAAGTGTGTGTGTTAGTAAACGGTTTTTACAATTGTTGAACTTAATATACTTTTGGTGTACAAATTAAACTTAATACTAAGAAAGTGTGTGTGTTGGTAAAGAGTTTATAAATTAAAATTAACACCAAAAATATATCAACAGTTTATAAATTAAATAGTTTATAGTAATAACATGTTTATAAATTAAACTTACCAATTTCATGTGCGTGTTTTGTGTTTTGTTCTGTGTATGTGTTATGTGTGCTGTTGTGCGTGTGTGTATTGTGTGATATGCGTGTGTGTTCTGTGTTCTATTTGCGTGTGATGTGCGTGTGTGTTCTGTGTTCTGTGTGTGTGTGTTGTGTGCGCTATCGTTGTGTGTGTGTTCTGCTATGCGTGTGTGTGTGTGGATAAGAGGAGAGAGAAAAGGGATAAGAGAACATAGAGAGAAGGGATAAGACCTCAACTGAGAGAGGAAAGAGAGAAAGAGAAGACCTGAGAGAAGAGAAATCGACGCCGCAGAAGAGAAGGTTTAGGTGTTAGGGATGCTGTGCGTGCTTTTTTTTTTTAATTCTAGACGAGTTAGGTTAGGTTAGGTTATTTAATTCACCCTTTTGGTTTTTCATTTTTTTGGCCGTTAGATTAAAAAATCAATGGTTTATAATTATTCGTGTCTAAATGGGTTTAATAGGTTTATGACCCGAAAATGACCCGAAATGAACTCGAAAAATAATCGGGTCAATTTCGAGTTGGACGGGTTGACCTGAAACACGATCTGTTTAATAAACGAGTTAAACAGGTCTGACCCGATTTCAACCCGGACCTATTTAGCCATGATCTAACCCGTAAAAATCGTGTCGAGTTCGAGTCGAGTTTTCGGGTCGTGTAAAAATTGCCAGGTCTATGATAAGCTGCCGCCATACCACGAATACTTAGAAAATGTGGCCTCATTGTTCGAACACCATGAATTAGATTTCCTTCCAAGAGATAAGAACAACTTCGCAGACGCATATGCCAATAAAACCTCTATGATAGCCATGTCGAAAGGCACTATAGAGATTAAGTTCATTGTAACCAGTCGAAACACCCTGTGATACGGCTTTGAGGTCATGGCCATTGAAGAAACAACCATAGGACCCATAATTTGGTATTACGACATCTGAAACCTACTTAACAAAAATTGCTCCCCGTCGAATGACCCTTTCAATGTCTGACTTACCCTGAGATGACTAGAATCCCAATTCATCATCTGCGGGAGTCATCTCTATAAGGGAGGCATCGACGAAATACACTTATGATGCATCACAAAGGACGAAATTCTCGAAACCATGGACAAACAACCTATCAAGAAAAACACTCCGCCAGTCATACTACTGGACCACCATACAGAAAGACTAAACAGGTTACATTAAGAGGTTCCTCAAGTGCTAAATCTATTCACCCCGATAAAATCTGCCTCCTCTAGAGTTATATTGTATGACCTCAACCTGATCGTTCTCCACCCGGGGGATTGATATCTGAGAGTGCGTGTTTACGATCTTAATGAAATGACTTATATAATTAAATGTATAATCATAAATCCAATTTTATCTTATTATCATAATACATGTATCTAATTGATAAGTTAGATAGATAAAACATGCAATCACATGGCGACTAAGGAAAAATCCCTTTTTAAGGCAAAATCTTTTTCAGCACTTTAGAAATTTTGCAAGATAGTAGACTTACAATACAACTTTATATAATGTACATGAATAACGCGCAAGCTTTGCAAAATTTCTAAAGAATACTCCTCAATCCTGAGCAGTCCACAGGTGGCAGTACACCTTCGATATCCTCCGAGAAACCTTCAGCCTTCAGTCTTCAATCGTGATCCTTCCGCGTTGACAAATCATGCCTAGAGATGATATCTCCATAATGAGTATATCTGAACAAGGATCAAAAGGATTCATAAAAATATATTTGGAAATGTGTTTGTGAATTAAAAGTGTTTTATAAACCGAAAGGGGTGAAAGCCTTTGCAACAAATGTGTAGAAATTATTTTGGTAAAAAGTACCACGAAATTTGGAAACAAAACAAATATTTATAACTCGTGCACAAAATTCGAGGCTACGTCTTGTTTGAACAAAAATAAGGCTCGCTCGAATGAGAAAGGTATTTCATTTGAACAAAAACAAAGTTCGTTCGAATGACAAGGCCATATCCTTTAAACCACCTTCAAGCGACCTTCAAATGATGCAAAACAGTACTCCCTCATTGGATACTCGTTAGATGTAGAGATCAAACAATGCTTCTAACGACATGGCAAAGTTGTTCAAACGAGG
Organism: Sambucus nigra; assembly: GCA_949130495.1. Taxonomy (NCBI): domain Eukaryota; kingdom Viridiplantae; phylum Streptophyta; class Magnoliopsida; order Dipsacales; family Adoxaceae; genus Sambucus; species Sambucus nigra. The sequence goes on along the minus strand of OX422223.1, from coordinate 32,523,664 downwards.
TTAAAAAATTATTTTTTCAATTAAAAAACCAGTCTCATTTTTATAAAAAATAAACATCCCAAACAACTCTTATGAATAATTTTAAACACATGTGGATTTGTACCTTTGTGGGATGTACGGAAGACTTGAATCTTAGAGTTAGTTTGCCATGATAGTACGGGATAGTTTGTATCAGAATACGCTAAACTCTCCTAAGTGGGAAATAAAATAAATACTCAGCCTAAGCTAAACTGTTTTGCCCTTATAAATCTCGCCCTTTGACTATTCCGATACAAAACTATACAAACCTAACCGAAATTCAAATTACATAAAATATCCCCATAAATGACAAAAAATGACAAAATATCCTAATAAGATTTTTTGTCTTCATTGCTTCTCGAGCTTCCCTTTGGTTCATTGACTTCATCTGATGTGTCTTGATTTCTGCATAATGTACCTACACATATGAAGCAATGAAAAATACCCCATGATGCATTGAGTTTGAAATAAAAAATCATAAATCAATAAAGCAATTCCCCCATAAATCAAACTCATCATTAAATCAACACGTCTCCCCCTTAATTTGTTCTCCCCATTTTTTTGTACAAAATAGACAAATGAGTAAACATAATCATGAATTGCAAAGCATCACGAATACAGAAGATATCATCACAAAATATATAAACAATGCACATGTAATGATAATCTCAAAGGCATGCCTCCACAAAGCATGAGTTCATCTTGCTGGACAGTGACTATTTCACCAAATGTGGCAAGGTCGAGTCTTACATAGTTTTGAATGCTAAAAAAGTGACCAAATTCATATGGCACAACATCTTCTTCCTCTTCGATGTACCTCATGAGACAGTATTAGACAGCATGTCTCACTTCAAGAAAGTGGTCTCAAACCTACAGCACGAGTATGGTATCACCCATCATAAATTATCCCCCTACCGACCTTAAACCAACAGAGCGGTCTAAGTTACTAATAATAATGTCAAAACATTATTATCAAGATGATCAAAACTTATATTGATTGGTTAGACAAACTCCTATACACCCTCCAAGGCTACCATACAATAGAGTAAAACTCCATTAGGGAGACCCCTTACTCATTGGTTTATGGCATGGAAGCAATCCTTCCCATAAAACTCAAGGTACCCTCACTAAGGGTCATGCTCGAGAGTCAAGTGCTCAAAGTCGACTCGGTGCAAGATTGCTATGACGAACTGACTCTCCTTAACAAAAGGAGGCTAAAAGCTTCTTATCATACCCAGGACTACTAATTGTACATTGCACGGGCATTCAACAAATGAGTCAAAAAGAAAAACATCCAAGAGGGAGACCTCATCCTCAAGTAAAATCTCAAACTGTCACGGACTCCCAATAGTAAATTCGAACCTAATTGGGGAGGAACCTACCTTGTCACTAAAATAAACTCCGATGGGGTGATTACATTAGTTTGTCTCGACAAAGTCATATTTTCCCAACCCTTCAATCTCGACCGATTGAAGTAATTATTTCCTTAAACTTAACCGAGGTGGAAATGAAAAGGCTGAAAATAATTGGTTATAATGGGAGGAGAAGACAATGCAATCCCATACACATTCCACATCCTTAAATAAAAAAACCCACTTAATCCACCAACCTTTCACTTGAACTCAGCTAGACACTTTGAGCCTTCGATTTTTTATTATTTTGACGAAACTATGAGGACCTAATTCTCTGATATATTTTTATCACAAACATTTAAATAAACACCCATTTATCTTTGAATCAGAGATACGTAGGAAACCCAATTTTTTTGGACCTATCTAAATAAACACCAAAAAAACCTATTTTACGGGAAAACATTGTCTATGGTCATCATACCTTGCTCTAAAGAATGCTGGCGCGATCCAAGTAAACTAAAAATCAAATAAAATAAAACAATGCTCTAAGGATTTTTAAAGACTCCGCAGGGTCATCTTTATTAACCTACAACACAAAGGCTAATACTATGAAAAACAAAGTGAATCCTAAAAGGGGAGAACACTCTACCCCTATATAGTTCTTCCTAAATGTCAAACACCTCTCTCCCTAAAAAACACTCTGCTACTCGGGACCAATATCGAGGTAGACAGACTCACCAAGGGCTCCCACTTAAAATGGCACCCTATTTTGGTAAAAGATGAAATTCCTATCCCCAAAGCTAGCTCAGAAGGCCCTTGCCTTTTCACAGTCGAAAGAAAAAGGGGTAAGTACCTCTCCTACTCTTACGCCCATTCAAATAATGTAGCTCGTCACAAAAACACATAAAGTTTTCTCTCCCCAAGGGAGAAGTCTCGAAAAGACAAACCACCTTTATTGTTATATCTTTCCCACCTCATGTCATTTTTTGCCTTTTTAATTCTTTTAGTTCCAATTTTACTTTCATTTGATTTGTATATCTTTACAAAAAGTCAATTAGCATGTATCTCTACCATTTTAATCGAAAGAGTTTAGTCTCTCTTTGTTTCACAGGCAGGCTCAGCATTCATTATGCTTCAAATAAGGGTAAATTGCACATATAATATCAGGATATCTACGGAATAAAAATACAATGGCATGAACATTAGTCAAAACTCAATGAATGTTATATAAAGTCTAAAAAATATCCCATCCAATATACCAATAAGAAATAGAAAAATAATGCATGTATCATCAATACGAAAACCAGAAAAATAAGGCCAAATATATAAATAGGTGGAGACAGGCCTTCCACCTAGCTAACAAAATCCAAAAAGCTCAATCATGACAGACCTTTTTGGCCCTCATCTATGTTGACTACCACATCATGATCCACGAGATGCCAGAGCTCGACTGAACAGGAGAAGGAAGAAGCCCATGGGGGTGCACTGACCCAGCAATATAATCTGAAGCCTCCTCGCGATAAGAGGGAACGTGGGAGTGATTCCTAGGATGGGAATGGAGAATTTCCCGACTAACCCGAGCCATGACAGGACCAATTTCCCAAAGAGAATGAGCAAATGCCAAATATATGGATGATCATTGGGTCATCACATCCTGTAGACTAGCTGAAGGTACCAACACCTCCTGAAAAATTAAAAAAATAAACAAAAATGATCATATGAGGAAATCAGAAAGATACAAAAAAGAAATTTGAGAGGATAGAAAAAAGAAAAAAAAAATACCCTTCAACTCCCAAGGTATCCTGAAATTTCGGATGCAAGTGCTCCAAGTGATGAGTTGACATTTGGATCGAGGAGCTGGTCATATAACCATGATCAATGTACTCAAACTCAGGCAAAATGGGAAGAGATAGCCTCCTAGCAGACACTCCTCCTTAAATAGGCATGCCTTCCTGGGTGGCCACCCCCTCCTCACCCCTCCGTCGATCCTCCACCTCTAGGTCATTCACCCTAACCTCTAGGACATAAATACGGACAGTAGTTATCCCCTTCATCTTAACACTCCCCCGGGCTATGCCCTCCTCTACTACTCGAACCCCATCCTTTGCAGCCAACAACAGATCCCAGACGCTAAAGTCTCTTAGATTATTCAAAGAGAAAAGGTTTGTAAAAAAAGGCATCCCACCAATCTCTTGAGACCACCTTAGGGACCCACATTATGTCCTCCTAGACATAGGTCTCGGATCCCTTCATGTGGACCTAAGAAGTTCCTCGACACCAATGGGTAAGCCCTCCTCTAAGGCCTAGGGTCCGCTCTATCTACACCACCCATTGCCAGGGTCACCCCTTAAGACGTCGGACCCTTTGTCGGGACCTCCCTTAGTACATCTACCTAGAGAAGAGTCTCCCTATCCCTCAAACCCCCCCATTGGGACCTTCCTATATACATCCACCTTAGCCATTGTCCCTCGAGCCCTCGAACCCCTCGTCGGTACCTCCTTTCATGAATCCCCAGTCACCTAAGGCATTGTCTCCTGAACCCCTTGCTCGGTCACTGTAATTTCCTTATCTTGTAAGGACATGTTTTATAATTATCCCGGGAAGAATCTAGGAAATTTCCAAGTGTCCTAGATCACAATTAAGTATGTTTGATACCTCTATGTTTGGCACGTCTCCACGATCATCCTCGACGGCCGTGATTCGAATTCATGCATCCATCATCTTCCTACGTGCATCATTGGTCAAGCAACGTACACCACTCCACGTACTTATGGTAAAATAATTCTAATTAGAGTTTTTATTTATTTACATAAATAGTTGGGAAAATTTCCTAAATAAATTTCGAAGTCTGAAAGATGATAAACACGCAAGATATATTTAAGGAGGCATTTTGAGACACGTCACTGATGTACTTTGAACAACATCGTATGTGGTTCGAACGAGATGCCATCTCGTTCAAACAACATCGTATGTTGCTCGAACGACGCGCTGCCTCAGACTGTGTATTTAAGTAGTGCTGATTCTACACGTTTTCCCAAGTTTGCATACCTCTATTTCTGTAAAACAGTACCTCTTTCCAGACTTCATATTTTAAGGTTTTCATACCTTTTTAATTCACAAATAATTCCCAATCCGTTATTTGAATCCTCTAAACCCCAAGGAAGATTATACCACTCTTATGGAGTACACTTACGAAGAAGACGAAGCTTTTCCATTACTGACCTTCTGGAGCTCTTGTAGGAACTCTAGCCGCAATATCGAATTCGACGCCTACGGGTAATTCATATGCCACTGCTTGTATTTTCATTGTAATCCATGTAAACAGTACTTTACAAATTATAGTAAAAATAAGATGGTTTTTCCCGTGTGGGGGATTTTTCTCAATTGTCATTGTTTTGCATGCTTAGATTATTTCTTTATTCAATCACGTTTGTTTGCAAGAGTTAAGACTTTTTGGGACTACAATTGGAATTTAATTAAATAAGTTTGACATTGATTGCTGGCGCCCTCTCAAATTGATATCAAATCCATTTACACAATTTTACCATGTAATTTTTTCGCAATTTTTTTTTGGATCTCAATTTTGTTCTAAAAATTGATCTTTGAAAAAGCACAATTTCAATTGAAAACTTATATAATAGAGTCCCAATTTTTTACGGGTCTAATTATGCATATTAGAAGGCCCGTATGAAATCTCACTTAAAGGACATAGCCGAACGTGTTTGGGTTGTGCGTGAAAGAGGGTGGACGCCTCCCACTGTCACTGTAGATAACGTAACTGCTGTAAAATCTGTGACTGTATGGAATGAGGATGAATTTAAATGTAACACATATAACTCACGTGGGCTAAGTTCCATTTCTGTTGCCATCACACCTGACGAGTTGTGACGCATCATGACGTGTAGTACGTCTAAAGAGGCATGGGATGTTCTGCAACTTACCCATGAAGGCACACACGCAGTGAAAGAATCTAAATTGCAAAACTTAACTACATAGTTTGAAATTATCTCCATGGATGAAAATGAGTGTTTCGATGAATTTTATGCATGCCTATCTGATATCGTAAACACTAGTTTCAACTTAGGTGAACACATTCCTAATGCTAGAGTAGTTAAGAAAATTTTGAGATCACGGCCTAAGAGATTTATCCCCACTGTGTTAAATTCATTAGGGAATTTGAGTAGGCTGAAACTAGAAGAGTTAGTTAGATACCTACAGACCTATGAAATCGACAAGTTCCCAAACACGATAAAATCAAAAGACAAAGGGGTAGTACTTAAATCCCAGGCCAAAAAGAGTGAGGGGTCTAAGAGAGGTGAGTCGTCTAAGAAAAGAGTGGACGAGATGTATGATTTTGATTTCTGATTTTGACTTAGATAATTTGGTCCTATTTGCTAAAATTTTTAAAAAATTTCTCAAATTAAAGAAAAATGCGAATTTTAAACATAAAAATAATTTTGAGAAAAATAAATCTAAAAATAAATTTGAGAAAGATAAAAAGGATACCCCTAAGAAAGAAAGTGAGAGATGTTTTGAGTGCGGCGGTAGAGGTCATAGAGGATTTGAGTGTGCAACTAGGTTAAAACGTCTAGAACAATTCGAAGTTGTGTTAAACACCACCCTTAGTGACGATAGCGAGGTTGAGTCGGTGGACTCTGAAGATGAGTCATCGCATGAATGTAATTTCATCGCATTCATGTCTAATCACGTGTGTACTGACAGTGCTCCTCACGACGATGAGGATGTAAGCTCATAGGGACACCTCGACAGTGATAGTAATGTGAGCGAGGGGGAGGAAGAAACAAGTGAGAGCGAGAGTGATCGTCAATGAGCGTACGCTGATTTATATGATGATACTTTCAAGACCAAAAATCATAACAAAGTATTATCTCTTAGGATAACAACTCTAGATAAGGAGTTAAGAGAGATGAGAGAGAGAGATACCTCCATGTCCACTGCGTTGAGAGAGAGAGAGAAGTTTTTGGATAGAGAGAAGTGTTTTTGAGAAAGAAAAAGGGGGCTTGACTAGAAAGTGGCTAATCTAACGAGTGACCTCCATTCCTCCTTGGACACTAGAAAGAAACTGGAAGCCCTTGTAGCTCAACTCACTCATGACCTTGAGAGAGCCCGAGAAGTCAAGGTAAGAATTGAGGACCGATCTGGTAAGATGGGAAAGATGCTCCTCGCCCCTATTTCGGGATTAGGTGAGAGGCCGGGAATAGGTTTTGATGGATCTTACATATCCCATACGACATTGGAACCGGTTCCCAATTTTATTATAAATCTATTTGGCCAGCCACCTAAAAATCAGAAGAGAGTTCAGCCAAGAAAATCAAATCGAAGTATGCCTAAGTCTACACACTTTTGTACTTACTCAAAAGAAAAGACCATCCCCGTGAATATTTATATTGTTTGGGTCGGACACAATGTAATTTTGTTCTGTCACATGCCACTACTGATTTTGAGATTCTGAGAGAGCGAGTTGAGTTTCTAGTCACCACATCTCAGAGTATAGTGGCAGAGTTCCAACGGATTTTTATGCCGTCAGTGGACATTTCTAAAATCCCGACTAGTGTCAACAATGATAAGGGAAAACAGAAGGTTACCACATCTTGGGTGCCTAAACACAACACAAAATCCCTTGTTGTTCATGTTGCTCTTAAAGCACATAATTCTCTACAGTGGTACTTCGATAGTGGGTGCTCCAGGCATATGACCGGTGACGTCTCTCTGTTTACCTCCCTAGAGGATCGTAAGGAAGGTAAAGTCACTTTTGGAGACAGGAAAAATATTAGCATAGTAGGACGAGGTATAATAGAGTTACCAGGATTTACTAAGCTAGAGAATGTGTTGTACGTCAAGGGATTGAAAGAAAACTTGCTAAGCATTAACAAACTGTGCAGCGCTGACTTTGCAGTAAAGTTTAACTGGAATGAATGCCACATTTATGATCAAGCCGGTAAACTTTTATTGCAAGGGGTGAGGACTGAAGACAATTGTTATGGAATCATGCCTAAGTCCTCATTTATCTGCAACAGCGCCACAGTCACTACTATGGATCTGTGGCATCAACGTCTAGGGCATGTGAATTTTTGAGATTTGGAAAAACTAGTTAAAAAGGACCTACTACGTGGCTTATCATCCCTTGGAAAGCCAACTTTCACAGTTTGTGTGCCCTACCAGCTAGGAAAGCAAATTTGTAGCCCCCATTGGAAGTTGAATTCCATTACCACCTCATGCATCATTGAGTTGATACATATTAACCTTATGGGTCCTAATTGTACTGAGAGTTTAGGTGGTAAGAGGTAAATTCTCGTTATGGTAGATGATTTCTCATGCTACTCGATTATAGGTTTTATGCGAGAGAAATTCGATGTTGTGGACTTTCTTAAGACCAAGTGCCGTGTCCTGCAAAATCAACAAAGTGTCACTATTAATAGAACACGCAGCGACAAGGGAACTGAGTTTAAAGAAGAAAAAGTAGATCTTTTCTATGATAGTCTCGGAATCAAACACGAATTTTTGGTCGTTAGGAATCCTCAGCAAAATGGGATTATTGAGAGGAAGAATCGGGTGATTCAGAAGATGGCTAGATTTATGCTTTTGGGTCATAAAGTTTCAAGAAGATTTTGGGCAGAGGTGATGTCTACCGCATGCCATACGGTGAATAGGGTATATCTTCATCTACAAACACTTATGACGCCCTATGAATTATGGACTAGAAAGAAGCCCAACCTTTCAGATTTTTGTGTCTTTGGGAGCAAATGCTACATCCTACGGGATAGAAAGCAATTAGGAAAGTTCGAGTCCTGGAGTGATGAGGGTATATTTTTAGATTATTCATCGTCCAATAGAGCTTATCAGGTGTATAACCTGAATAACTCTAAGGTTATGGAGTCAATAAACATCACCGTGCAAGATGACGAACCACCAAAGTTTATTGATTCTAACTTTTTCGGTGAGGGTGACGCATTGCCTACTGATGAACCCATTGTGCCTCCCATACCTAGAGTGGATCCCATTCATGACTTAGGGGACACTCCTGCTTGGGTTCGCAAGAGTCATGATCCTTCTACTATTCTAGGAGATCCCACCCTAGGGTTTAAAACTCGTGCTCAACTAGAGAACATTGTTAGCCATGTTTGCTACACGTCTAAAGTCGAGCCCAAGAACTATAAGGAAGCATTCAAATATGAACACTGGATATATTCTATACAGGATAAGTTGCTTCAGTTTAGAAGGAATGAAGTTCGGGAACTGGTCCCCGACCTAGTGAGAAAAATGTGATAGGTACCAAGTGGATCTTTAAGAATAAGGTGGATGAGACTGGTACTATTATCCGAAATAAGGTGAGGTTGGTCACTCAAGGAAACGCACAGATTGAGGGTGTAGACTTTGACGAGACATTTGCTCCTGTTGCCAGGCTTGAGTCTGTCCTCTTACTACTCGCCATCGCATGTCATATGTAATTCAAGTTATATTAGATGGATGTCAAGAGTGACTTTCTGAATGGCATTCTACAAGAGGAGGTTTACGTGGAACAACCAAAAGGGTTTGAAGGCCCTAAGCACCCTAATCACGTCTACTATTTGAGGAAAGCCTTGTATGGTTTGAAGCAAGCACCCCGTGCTTGGTACGAGAGTCATACTTCCTATCTCTTATCCCTTGGCTTCAAGAAAGGGGGATTTGATATGACGTTGTTCATCAGTAGAGATGACGGTGCTATTTTGGTTGCCCATGTCTATGTAGACGACACTGTCTTTGGATCCATGTGTCACACCCCAAACCCAATATCCATACTAATCATTTGTTATTAGAATAATTGGATCATAATCTCGAGCCCATTGAAAATTTAATTCCTTTATCAATATTTTTTTTTTGCATAATGAACATAATATTGTTCTTGTGCCATAACGAAGTCAACATCATAGTCATAATTATAGATTATACAATACTACGATTAAATATGATCAATTCAATCCATACTAAATCAATATATACAATGTGTGAGTATATCAAAATCTTCAGCGTGACAACGATAAGATCTCCATACTTAAACCCCAGCTCTTCTAACGGTGCAACTCTCAAAGTTACCGGTCATATATTATCCTAGCTGGCAGAGTACAAACCTGAAATTGTTAAAATATAAACCATAAGCATTAAACTTAGCGAGGTACTCCTTCCCTGCAATAGAATAACAATTCTATATCGAATATGTGAATATAAAATCTGAACAATCCTGCCCATTGGCAATAACAAATCATGGATCATAAGATCCAAATAATTCTGCCCGTTGGCAATAACAAATCCTGGATCATAAGATCCAAATAATTCTACCCATTGGCAATAACAAATTTTGGATCATAAGATCCAAATAATTCTGCCCATTGGCAATAACAAATCCTGGATCACAAGATCCAAATAATTCTGCCCGTTGGCAATAACAAATCCTGGATATTTGAATATCCAAACAAATCCTGAATACCGAAGTATTCAAACCAATCCTGGATCATGAGACCCAAACAAATCCTGGATATTTTAATATCCAAACAAATCCTGAATACCGAAGTATTCAAATAAATCCGCTCTTAGATCTATATTCATATTTATATATGAAACAAATCATAAGTACACTCACCTTGGCAGTTTAACTGGCTTTGCCCTTGCCTTTATCTAGTACTTGTTCAATAAGCTCTTCTTTCCTTCCTATCATTATTAAAATATTAGTATCATCATAATAATATCAATAATCCAAAGAACAATTTAAACATAATTCAATCCATAAGCATCACATGATTCCATTCAAATCATTTATCACAAGTGAAGTTCCATCCAAATCCATGCTAGTATATTTAACATATCCAAATCATAGACCAAATATAAATTCATTTATTGTTGGAAATTCAATCCTTGTCATATTAGTATTCCAATACAAAATACATAACATAATTCTGAGTTTCCTAGAGCAAGATATGCCTATTTCTTTTCCACATAGCAAATCTTCCCAATAGGCTCTTTTATCGTTCATTCAATTTCCAGGAATTTTCATAATTTTTCTACATCATAAATTTTTATGATATTTTACCCAACATCAGTAAAAATATTGAAAAATCCATAATTAAAGTTTCATAATTTTTAAGGTTCTTTTGCTATGTCAAGCAAAACACCGAACACATGGCAGGCATATTTTCACCCTTAGGGCAGATTTCATACCCAAACTTCAAACTCTCACCAAAGACTCATTTCTTGGTATTTTATCATGATTTTCGGATATGTAATAAATATATGAGTCCAGGTTAATATCCAATTGGAATCAATCAATTACAGTAAGTACACGAAAATATATGGAAGTTTGAATAAACAGAGTTTCTAAAGAAAGCAATTTTAGGGTTTTATACATTAAACTTAACTTAAACTTTCATCTAACCAAACATATATATCAAGGGCTGAAAGTTTAGTAAACAAATGATGGTTTATATCATCTAAAACATAAATATAAGAAGAACAATAAGATTTGCAGTTAGAATTACCTTCGAGGCTTTTACGTAAATTTCTATGAATTTTCTTCAATTTTCTCCTCACTTTTTCTTCCTAACTTCCTACTTCTCTTTCCTAAAGCTTAAAATCTCTCATGGCTGCATTTTGGATGGATAAAGAGGTAATTATAAGGGTTTAAGGTCGGCCAAATCCACCACCCTTCCCAACCAATGAGAATAAAACATTTGTTGCCATAATAAGACAAAATACTACTTAACGGATGGACTATTTTGCCCCTGTTTCGTAATTTTGGTATAACTTCTCACTCGAACCTCCGTTTCACACACCGTTTGTTGTGTTACAACCATAACTCACTTTTATACAACTATATAGTTTTCACCTCAAGTCAATTTTTATGTCATAAAGGTCAAAACTAGCCTTAAACATGAACATTCCTATCGAAACCTTCAAAATTTTGTATTTGTAACTAATTCGACATTTCATGCTTTTTGAAGGTAGGATTAGACTAAACATAATAAATTAACATCACATATATTAATAACACACTAATCATATCACATAATCTAGGCATGATTTAAGCATAATTAATCATAATTATATTCAGGTTGTCACAATTCTCCCCCTGTTAGGAAATTTCGTCCTCGAAATTGACATACCTTGGTTGACATACCTTGGTTGTCCGAATAAAACAAATACGGATAACGCATTTTCATGCTATCCTCACTCTCCCATGTATCTTCTTCCATAGAATGCCTTCTCCACATAACTTTCATAAGTGGGATCACCTTTGATCTCAATATTTGTTCTTTCCTGTCGACGATAGCAAGCGGTTCTTCCACGTAGCTCAAATCTTCCTTCAACTCAATAGGTTGTTCCACCAATACATGTGAAGGGTCCGCTACATACTTTCTCAACATAGAAACATGGAAAACATCATGTAACCGAGATAACTCTGGTGGTAATGCTAACTTGTAGGCAACCATCCCGATTTTCTCAAGGATTTCATAAGGTCCAATGTAGCGTGGACTTAATTTCCCTTTCTTTCCAAACCTCATAACTCCTTTCTATGGCGATATTTGAAGAAACACATAATCCCCTTTCTGGAATTCCAAATATTTTCGTCGTTTATCTGCATAACTTTTCTGTCTGCTTTGAGCTATTCTCATTCTATCTTGAATAATCTTCACTTTTTCAGTGGTGACTTCAATTAATTCTGGACTCTCTATCTTCCTTTCACCAACTTCACCCCAACATATCGGTGTACGACATCGTCTACCGTACAAGGCTTCATATGGATCCATACCAATAGTAGACTGAAAACTATTATTATATGCAAATTCTATCAAAGGCAAATATTCATCCCAATTACCTTTGAAATCAAGCACACAAGCTCTAAGCATATCTTCCAAAATCTGTATTGTCCTTTCCGACTGCCCATTTGTCTGGGGATGAAAAGTCGTACTAAACTTTAAGTTGGTACCCATAGCATACTGCAAGCTATCCCAAAATCTGGATGTAAAAGTAGGGTCCCTATCTGAAACAATAGAAACAGGTGCTCCATGCAATCGAATAATTTCATTAACATACAATCTAGCATACCTATCAACTGTATATGTAGTCTTGACTGCTAGAAAGTGAGCGGACTTCGTCAATCTATCCACCACTACCCAAATCGAATCTGACCCCTTCTGAGATCTAGGAAGCCCAACCACAAAATCTATCGTTACATGATCCCATTTCCATTCCGGTATTGGCAATGGCTGAAGCAGACCAGTAGGTTTCTGATGCTCCACTTTCACTTGCTGACATATAAGGCACCTAGCAACAAAATCAGCTATTTCCTTCTTCATATTATTCCACCAATAATGCTCCTTTAAATCCCTATACATTTTAGTGCTACAAGGATGCATAGTATAAATGGAATTATAAGCCTCATCTAAAATTTCCTCTTTCAATCCACACACATTAGGCACACACAACCGCTGCTTATACAATAAAGTGCCATCATTCACAATACAAAAATCTTCAGACTTACCATTTCGGAGATCTTATCCTTTCTTCTCAAGAAAAGGATCTTGACTTTGCAAATCACGAATACGGGTAGCTAATAAAGGCCTCACGCTTACATGAGCAAAGAATCTATCCCCATCTACTAGCTGCAATTCTACTCCCATCAATCTCAACTCCATAATATGAGCAACTCTAGCACATCGAATACAAGATAACCTGCCTGAAGCCTTTCTACTCAAAGCATCTGCAACTACATTTTCCTTTCCTGGGTGGTAGTGAATTGTACAATCATAATCTTTAATTAACTCCATCCGCCGCCTCTGCCTCAAATTCAACTCCTTCTGAGTAAATAAATACGTAAGGCTTTGATGGTCAGTAAAAATTTCACATACCTCACCATATAGATAATGACGCCATAATTTCAAAGCAAGCACAATAGCAGCAAGTTCCAAATCATGTGTAGGATAATTACGTTCATGTGTACGCAACTGCCTAGAAGCATAAGCAATAACTCTACCATGCTGCATAAAAACACAACCCAACCCCTGGTGTGAGGCATCAGTATAAATAACAAAACCATCTCCACCATGTAGAATAGTAAGAACAGGGGCAGTTACCAACCTCTTTTTCAATTCATCAAAACTATTTTCACAATCAGAATTTTTTCAAACTTAACATCTTTCCGGGTTAGTTTAGTCATTGGCAAGGCAATTGAAGAAAATCCCTTTATAAACCTTATATAATACCCAGCTAAACCCAGAAAACTCCTCGCCTCAGTCACGTTATTAGGCTTCTCCCATTTTACAATAGCCTCTACCTTTTTAGGATCAACACATATACCATCTCCCGAAACAACATGGCCTAAAAATGTAACTCGTGATAGCCAAAATTCACACTTGCTAAACTTGGCATACAACTTCTTATCTTTCAACAGATTCAAAATAGTTGTGAGATGCTTTTCATGTTCAACCATATCACGTGAATAAATCAGAATATCATCAATAAAAACTATCGCAAATGAATCAACAAAAGGATGAAGTACCCGGTTCATAAGATCCATAAATACAGCTGGAGCATTAGTCACCCCAAAAGGCATCACCAGAAATTCAAAATGACCGTACTGAGTACGAAAAGTAGTTTTAGAAATGTCACTCTCCTTGACCCTCAACTAATGATAACCCGATCGTAAGTCTATTTTTGAAAAAACTTTAGCACCCTGTAACTGATCAAACAAATCATTTATACGAAGTAAAGTGTATTTGTTCTTAATTGTAGCTTTATTCAGTTGCCTATAATCAATACACAAATGCATAGTACCATCTTTCTTCTTCACAAATAAAACTGGCGCACCCCATGGAGATACACTAGGCTGTATGAACCCCCTATCAAGTAAATCTTGCAACTGAATCTTGAGTTCTTTCAACTCAGCAGGTGCCATTCTATACGGTGCCATAGAAATAGGGGTTGTCCCCGGTGCTAATTCGATACTAAATTCAACTTCTCTTTCTGGAGGTAACCCTGGCAACTCACTAGGAAACACATCAGGAAAATCCCGTACAATAGGAACATCGACTAATTGTAAAGCTCCCTTCCTAGTGTCAAGAATATATGCAATAAAACCCTCACAACCCTTACTCAATAATTTCCTCGTCTGAATAGCAGAAATGATGCAACTGGGAACAATTTTCTTTTCCCCCACAAATTTAAATTTAGGCTCACCAGGCATATTAAAAACAACTTCCTTACAGAAACAATCCATAGATGCATGATATTTAGATAACGAATCCATTCCCAGAATTATATCAAAATCAGAAATATCCAATGGAAGTAGATCTATAACTGTATCTCTAGACCCCACAGTCAAAACACAATCACGAAAAGCATATTCAGCTACATCCATATCCCCCATAGGCATATAAATACCCAACCCCACATCTAAACGAGTACATGGTCTATTCAGGTATACAGCAAAAGCACAGGACACAAAAGAATGTGTGGAACCAGGATCAATCAAAACATACGCACTTCTATCAGTAACAGAAAGTGTACCTGTCACCACATCTGGAGTAATCTGAGCTTCTTTCATCGTAAAGACTCGTCCACCTGGCCTGGAACCACTAGCTTGTCCTCTACCAACACTTTTCGCTCCACTACCTGGAGGTAACACTCTGCTTGCTGCTTCACTAGGTACTGTTGGGGTCTCTGCCAACTGCGGACAATTCTTCTTAACATGCCCCACTTGATGACAATGGTAGCATTCCACTCCTTTAAGTTTAGGACACTCAGATTTATAATGCCCTTCCTCTTTACAAAAGAAACATGTAATAACTCTTGTCGGTGCCTCACCCTTTCCTGACCTCCTAACCAGACTAGAAGATTCTCCACCCCTAATATCTCTGCCAAATCTCCCCAAACCTCTACCACTATCTCTACCACCTCTCTGAAATTTATGAGGTTCCATCTTAACACTTCCACCCTCACCTCCATTAAAGTGAGATGCGTCGAATCTACTCTTCTTAAAACTCTCTCTACTCGCCACCCCTTGGTTCATTTGCCTTTCTGCTATCGTGGCTTTGTTTACCAGAGAAGCATAATCTTCTAACTCATAAGTGGCCACTCTATTTTGAATAGGCCAAATCAGTCCATCTTGAAACTTACTACATTTATCTTCTTCCACCTGCACATACTTAGTAGCAAATCTAGACAAAGCAGTAAATTTAGCATCATACTCCCTCACAGACATGTTCCCTTAGGTTAAATTTATAAACTCCCTCAGCTTCTCCCTCCTATAGACCTTAGGGAAATACTTAACATACAAAGCTTTAATAAATTCAGCCCAAGTAATAACATCAGTACCTTCCATCCTGGGCACCAAATGGTTGCTGGCTTCCCACCAATATTTCGCCTCTCCTTTCAGCTTAAACACAGCTAGATTCACTTTCTGGTTATCTGGAACCTTCATAACTGCAAATATAGTTTCTAGATCCCTGACGCACATCTCAGCTTCTGTAGGTTCAACTGACCCTGAATATTCTGGAGGATTCAACTTCAA
Source organism: Sambucus nigra (assembly GCA_949130495.1). Lineage (NCBI taxonomy): Eukaryota > Viridiplantae > Streptophyta > Magnoliopsida > Dipsacales > Adoxaceae > Sambucus > Sambucus nigra. The sequence continues at coordinate 32,507,734 of OX422223.1, read as the reverse complement.
AAACTTCTCATGTATGGAATCTTTCATTTCCTTCCTTGCCTCTTTCTCAATCCTGGCCACAGTCTTTGATTCTAGATATCTAGCCTGTTGTTCTGCCATTTGCGCCATATTTCTTTCTTGTTGCTCTGCCATCCTCATCATTGCCTGCGCCATTATTTGCATCTCTGTAGGCTGCTCTTGATCTCTAGCCCTTCCAGCAACACTTTGCTCTACTTCAGTATTCTCTGCACGAGAAGCCACTCCCTCTTCTCTATGTTGTCCATTCCCAGGTTCCATATGGAATTATCTGTAATACAACAAAGTTCTAACATCCAATATAAACAGTTTATGATACTAAACTATTGGTTAGTATATAAACAATTCATAAATATAAAATCAACTAAATACTTCCATCTAATCGTCACACACGTCCAGAATTAATAACCACGCTCTGATACCACTAATTGTCACACCCCAAACCCAATATCCATACTAATCATTTGTTATTAGAATAATTGGATCATAATCTCGAGCCCATTGAAAATTTAATTCCTTTATCAATATTTTTTTTTTTTGCATAATGAACATAATATTGTTCTTGTGCCATAACGAAGTCAACATCATAGTCATAATTAGAGATTATACAATACTACGATTAACTATGATCAACTCAATCCATACTAAATCAATATATACAATGTGTGAGTATATCAAAATCTTCAGTGTGACAACGATAAGATCTCCATACTTAAACCCCAGCTCTTCTAACGGTGTAACTCTCAAAGTTACCGGTCATATATTATCCTAGCTGGCAGCGTACAAACCTGAAATTATTAAAATATAAATCATAAGCATTAAGCTTAGTGAGGTACTCCTTCCCTGCAATAGAATAACAATTCTATATCGAATATGTGCATATAAAATCTGAACAATCCTGCCCATTGGCAATAACAAATCATGGATCATAAGATCCAAATAATTCTGCCCGTTGGCAATAACAAATCCTGGATCATAAGATCTAAAGAATTCTGCCCATTGGCAATAACAAATTTTGGATCATAAGATCCAAATAATTCTGCCCGTTGGCAATAACAAACCAAACAAATCCTGAATACCGAAGTATTCAAACCAATCCTGGATCATGAGACCCAAAAAAATCCTGGATATTTTAATATCCAAACAAATCCTGAATACCGAAGTATTCAAACAAATCCGCTCTTAGAGCTATATTCATATTTATATATGAAACAAATCATAAGTACACTCACCTTGGCAGTTTAACTGGCTTTGCCCTTGCCTTTATCCAGTACTTGTTCAATCAGCTCTTCTTCCCTTCCTATCATTCTTAAAATATTAGTATCATCATAATAATATCAATAATCCAAAGAACGATTTAAACATAATTCAATCCATAAGCATCACATGATTCCATTCAAATCATTTATCACAAGTGAAGTTCCATCCAAATCCATGCTAGTATATTTAACATATCCAAATCATAGACCAAATATAAATTCATTTATTCTTGGAAATTCAATCCTTGTCATATTAGTATTCCAATACAAAAGACGGAACATAATTCTGAGTTTCCTAGAGCAAGATATGCCTATTTCTTTTCCACATAGCAAATCTTCCCAATAGGCTCTTTTATCGTTCATTCAATTTCCAGGAATTTTCATAATTTTTCTACATCATAAATTTCTATGATATTTTACCCAACATCAGTAAACATATTGAAAAATCCATAATTAAAGTTTCATAATTTTTAAGGTTATTTTGCTATGTCAAGCAAAACACCGAACACATGGCGGGCATATTTTCACCCTTAGGACAGATTTCATACCCGAACTTCAAACTCTCACCAAAGACTCATTTCTTGGTATTTTATCATGATTTTAGGATATGTCATAAATATATGAGTCCAGGTTAATCTCCAATTGGAATCAATCAATTACAGTAAGTACACGAAAATATATGGAAGTTTGAATAAACAGAGTTTCTAAAGAAAGCAATTTTAGGGTTTTATACATTAAACTTAACTTAAACTTTCATCTAACCAAACATATATATCAAAGGCTGAAAGTTTAGTAAAAAAGTGATGGTTTATATCATCTAAAGCATAAATATAAGAAAAACAATAAGATTTGCAGTTAGAATTACCTTCGGGGCTTTTACGTAAATTTCTATGAATTTTCTTCAATTTTCTCCTCACTTTTTCTTCCTAACTTCCTACTTCTCTTTCCTAAAGCTTAAAATCTCTCATGGCTGCATTTTGGATGGATAAAGAGGTAATTCTAAGGGTTTAAGGTCGGCCAAATCCACCACCCTTCCCAACCAATGAGAATAAAACATTTGTTGCCATAATAAGACAAAATACTACTTAACGGATGGACTATTTTGCCCTTGTTTCGTAATTTTGTTATAACTTCTCACTCGAACCTCCGTTTCACACACCGTTTGTTGTGTTACAACCATAACTCACTTGTATACAACTATATAGTTTTCACCTCAAGTCAATTATTATGTCATAAAGGTCAAAACTAGCCTTAAACATGAACATTCCTATCGAAACCTTCAAAATTTTGTATTTGTAACTAATTCGACATTTCATGCTTTTTGAAGGTAGGATTAGACTAAACATAATAAATTAACATCACATATATTAATAACACACTAATAATATCACATAAGCTAGGTATGATTTAAGCATAATTAATCATAATTATATTCGGGTTGTCACACCATGTGCTCCCAACATTCTCAACACTTTGAGGAGGATATGAAGAATGATTTTGATATGAGTATGGTTGGCGAGCTCACTTTCTTCCTTGGTCTATAGGTTTGTCAGCTAGAGGATGGGATGTTCATCTCCTAATCCAAGTATGTTAGAGACCTTGTGAAGAAATTTGGTCTAGACTTTGCTAAGCACGCACGGACGTACAATGATGGGTACCTCAACTAAGCTTACTAAGGACACTTCAGTCAAGGACATTGAGCAAAAGTCTTATCTACTTGACTTCCAGTCGTCCCGACATAGCCTTCAGTGTTTTGTGCGCAATATCAGGCGTCCTCGAAAGAGTCACACTAACTCTCTCTTGAACGTATTATCAAATACGTGAGTGGGACTCTCTCACTTGGCATTGGTATTCCTTTTATACCAGTGATCATTTATCCGCCTATTTGGATACCGATTGGGCCGAGGATGCAGATTAATGTAGGAGAACTTCTGGTGGGTGTTTCTTCTTCAGTTATGCTCTTGTCTCTTGGTTGAGCAAGAAGCAAAACTCTATCTCTTTGTCCACTGTGGAGGCTAAGGTCATAGCCGTTGGGAGTTGTTACACACAACTTCTATGGATGAAGTAGATGTTGGAGGATTATGGGATATCAAAGGACACCATGACTATTTCCTGTGATAATACGAGCGTGATACCCATATCCCGTAATCCAGTCTAACATTCGTGCACAAAACACATTAGGATACGCGAGCACTTTATCTGTGAGCTTGTCGAGGAAAAGGTCGTATCCTTGAGTTTTATATCTACCGACTTCCAGTTAGTCGATATCTTCAGGAAGCCTTTAGATGCCCTTAGATTCTTGAGTCTTAGAAAGTCTTTAGGAATTTGCACAGTTGATTGAGGGGTGGTCATCATGTCTAGAGTAGGATATATTTTTCATGTTCATATCATTTGATTCCTATCTATAGATTGTATCATTTGTATATTTATTTGTTTGATTTTTTTTTTTTGAAAAACTGAAAAATCCGAAAAGATTTTTTTTTAATTTTTTTTAGAAAAAGACAAAAATATTTTCTTTTTATAATTTTTTTGAAAAACACAAAAAGAGTTTTGTATTTTGTTTACATTGTTTATGGATGAACATTTAAGATAACCATAGTCACAACTTCATTCCATATTTCACGTGACTGTTTGATAGTGATTTGAGATGCTACATCATTTCATCCATGTACTTTACATTGTTTGGAGTCTTTGAGATGTGATTAGTGATATCTTTTACATGTTTGGCTCCTTATCTCCTTTATTGCACACATGCACGCTATTATTTGAGTATTGTACTTGTCTATCACATATTGACTTGAGTGTTTCCATCTGAATTCTGTGTATATAATGACCAAAATGCGATAAAACTTGACAAGATAGTAGTGCGTGTAAAAATCATTTACCGTGAGAAATTAAAGGCAACAAAATATGATGAGTGAATCACGGGAAAGGGCTACGAGAGTTTAAAATTAACTCGTCGAGAAATCCACCATTTGAAAAAGAGACCGAAAAAATTAAATGGCAATAAAAAGAAAAACATGCCAAATCAAATGGGCCAATAGGTGTTAGTTTCATCACCTCAAAAGAAAAATATAATGTATAATTATTTATGTGGGAGTTTGGATGGAAAGAAATGAAAAACGGGTTTGCACGTCCTTGAAAGTCATGAAAAACCGTTTCAAACATTTTGGACATTATTGGTGTGGAAATCACTTTGAGCTTTTATTTGCTGATTTGATTGAGTCAATTTCCTTTAATTCCATAATTTTTCCACCTAAGGAAGATGTTGAGTTCATTCGTTAGGAATATCCAACATTCATCATGTACATATCCTATGGCTGTATGTATTGATTTTCCTGTTCAATTTGTTCACGTCCCTACATTTACGCTATCATTGACTGGGTTGTTTTGGTGTTCTTTCATGGTGTGATTTTTTTTTGCTTTAAAAAAAATTTGAAAAATTCAAAAAGAGAAAGTTTATTACCTTGTGACATTCTCCATTTGCATTGTGTATGTTCTTCATATCTATCTATTTTTGGACTACATAAAAAGGGGGAGAACGAATTATGGGGGAGAATTGCTTGTTTGATTTTATAATGATTTGTTTGCACATAATTGATATTTGATACTGCTTATCATTATATTTCAAACTGTTTCGCACCACATTTAGTATTTCTAGTTTTCGGGTTTAATGGGGATATTAAATTGTATGTCAGTTTGCTTATTTTAGGCAGCACAATTCGCATATTTTTATGTATGTACCGGCATAGACATAGGGGGATATTTCTAAGGACATGTTTTATAAATGTTTGGGGTAGAATCTAGGAAATTTCCAAGTGTTCTAGATCACAATTAAGTATGTCTGATACCGCTACGTTTGGCACGTCTCCACAATCATCCTCGACAGCCGTGATCCGAATTCAGGCATCCATCATCCTCGTACATGCATCATGGGTCAAGCAACGTACACTTCAACCATTCCCAATACTACACGTAATTATGGTAAAATATTTTTAATTGGAGTTTTTATTTATTTACATAAATAGTTGGAAATATTTTTTAAATAAATTTTGAAGTCTAAAAGATGATACACATGCAAGATCTATTTAAGGAGGCATTTTGAGACACGTCACTGATGTAGTTTGAACGGCATCGTATGTGGTTCAAACGAGATGCCATCTCGTTCAAACGACATCGTATGTCACTTGAACGACGCACCACCTCAAAATGTGTATTTAAGTAGTGCTGATTCTATACATTTTCCAAAGTCTGCATACCTCCGTTTCTACAAAACAGTACCTCTTTCCAGACTTCATATTTTAAGGTTTTCATATCTTTTTGATTCACAAATAATTCCCAATCCTTTATGTGAATCCTCTAAATCCCTAGGAAGATTATACCACTCATCTGGAGTACACTTTTGGAGAAGACGAAGCTTTTCCATTGCTGTCCTTCTGGAGCTCTTGCGGGAACTCTAGTTGACGACATCGTAATCGACGCCTGTGGATATTTCGTATGTCACTACTTGTATTTTCATTGTAATCTGTGTAAGCAATACTTTACAAATTATAGTAAAAATAAGATGGTTTTGCCCTTGTGGGGGATTTTTCCTCAACTGTGATTGTCTTGCATGCTTAGATTATTTCTTTATTCAATCATGTTTGTTTGCAAGAGTTAAGACTTGTTGGGACTAAAATTGGAATTTAATTAAATAAGTTTGACATGGATTGCTGGCGCACCCTCATATCTTGACATCCACTGACCTTTTTCGGGACTATCTACTCCCCTCCCACTCCTACAAGCACATCCTCCATCAATACCACCCCAAATCAGGTTGATAAAATTTCCCTAGTTAATAGGAGTAGCATCGATAATACCCATTGCTCCGTAAAGCCCTCATAGTCCAAGTCATCCCTCAAAATGTCCTCCATCGGCAACCCCTCTATAAAAACATGTTCGTCTGCATCAATTAACCCCTCCACCTCCCTCATACGGTGAGGAAAGGGGTAGGGAAGGTACTCTCATCGGTACATCCCATGAATACTAATGAGTCACCCCTTGCCCAGATAAAAAACAGCTTATACGAATCGTCCATCAAAAGTCTTCTCCTAGACATCACCTCCGCCACCACCCCAACTCCTGATATGTGGCAGGTCAATCCCTAAGGCACCTAAAATAAGAAAAATATCAAAAGAGAAGAGAAAATTTGCATAAATATGTGAGTACTTAATCATAAAAGAAAGAGAACCAGTATGTAAAAAAAAAAACTCTAAAAATACTTACTGTATCGACGGTCACCCCCATTAATAAGTGCCATCGCTGCATCCGTAATCATGGATGACCCCGCCTTCAAATTTCCCCAAGCATAACGGGTAAAAAGAGGAAAAATACCCTCCATCGGTGGCCGAACCCAAGACGACTCAGTATAAGTAGCCACATAAGCAAAAAATCGTAGCTGTAACAAATCGCAGAAACACGTAGAAAGCATTAATAGATATGCATAATATATATTTAAATAAATAATTGAACTAATGAAGGCGGTAAACAAGTATATCCTACAAATAAGAAAAACCCATGAAATTGTCCGTGCAATTCCTCGAGTACAAGGACATAAACCGATACATCTCCACCAATTCCAATCGTCCCCAGGCATATCCAGGAATCCGTAAAAAGTTCATCCAAAACGGAAACCACATGAGGTGAATCCCACCCGAGGTCTCCAACACTAGCATCTCCCTTTTCACCAACAAAATCAAACACCTAGCATACCAGACCATCACCTCCACATCCAAACATTGGTCCTCTACCACATCCTTCAAATAACGTGCCAAGGTGCTGGCCTCTATATACTCTCCTTGGGAGGGTGGAAGCATTATCCCAAGAGTGACAGTCAAACCCTCTACAGTCATGCTAAATATTCGGTCCACAATTAACCTCATTCCGTTAAACATGAGCCCAATAAAAGAAAAAAAGTTCAAAGGGGTCATAGTCATCTCCCCCACTAGAAAATGGAACATGGTCGTCGTATCCCACCAACGCTCACCCAAAACCGCAACAATAATCCCATTTCTCCTAAAATGTCCAATGAGCACGAAATCAAATGATGAGCCAAAACCCATAGAATATAGAAAGGTGCAGACCAAAGAAGGAGCCTTTCCCTATACACTAGCAGAATAGCCCACCGATCCCCTAAGCTTTCCCCTAGGATGCAAAGGGAGGAAACAAAAAAATCAAAATGTATCAATTTATATGGAAAAGAAAATGTCTATATTTAGTATTTTGGAATCGCCATACGTTCACACTTAATCGCTTAACCCTCGGTTTTTGCTGAACAGGAAGGATAACCAATTGTGAGGTGAATCCGCATCCTAAAAGATGACATCAAAATCCCTATTTTCTACGTCTGGTCCCCGTAGCGACCTTAAATTGGGATACCCTACACCCTTGCAGAGCTCTCTCCCTCTCGGTGTTTGAATCACTATATGTTCACACTTAATCGCCTAGCCCTGGGTTCTTTTTAACCATGAAGGATAACCAGTCGGTAGGTGGTCTCGCATCTTAGTAATATGCCATCAAAACCCCATGTTTCTATTTCTAGTCCCCATACCAACCTTAAAGAGGTTGGAATATTTTGAATCTTTAATAAAACCAAAGTCTAAAATCAGGATACCATACACCCCTATGGAGCTCTCTCCCTCTCGGTGTTTGAATCACCATACGTTCACATTTAATTGCCTAAACCTCAGTTATCGCTAAGCAGGAAGGATACCAGTAATGATGTGGTCCAACATCTCAAAATACATCATTGAAACCCCACGCTTCTACGTCTGGTCCCCTTAGCGACCTTAAATAAAAGGGGTTTGAATATTTTGAATCTTTGCTAAAACCAAATTCTAAAATTTGGATACCCAAAACCCCTATGGATCTCTCTCCCTCTCGGAGTTTTAATCACCATACATTCACACTTAATCGCTTAACTCCCGATTTCCACTAATCAAGAAGGATAACCAATCATGAGGTGGTCCTGCATCTTGAAAGACGTCATCGAAACCCCGCGTTTCTGCATCTGATCCCTGTAGCGACCTTAAATAGAAAGAGGTTGGAATATTTTGAATATTTTATAAAACTAAAGTCTAAAATTAGGATACCTTACACCCCTACGGAGATCTCCCCCTCTTAGTGTTTGAATCACCATTGGCTCACACTTAATTGCTTAACCCTCATTTCTCACTAACCAGTAATGAGAAGTAGTCATGAGGTGGTCTTACATCCAAAAAGATTCCATTAAAATCCTGTGTTTCTATGTATGGTCCTTGTAGCGACCTTAAATAGAAAAAGGTTGAAATATTTTGAATCTTTTCTAAAACCAAAGTCTAGAATCAGGATACCCTACACCCCTACGGAGCTCTCTTCCTCTCAGTGTTTGAATTGACATACATTCCCACATAATCTCCTAACCATTGGTTCCCATTAAGAATTAAGGATAACTAGTCATGAGATGGTCTTGCATCTTGAAAGATGACATGGAAACCCCACGTTTCTACGCCTAGTCCTCGTAGAGACCTTAAATAGAAATAGGTTGGAATAATTTGAATCTTTATAAAAACCAAAGTCTAAAATCAGGATATCCTACACCCCTATGGAGCTCTATCCCTCTCGGTGTTTGAATCACCATACATTCACACTTAATCGCTTAACCCTCATTGTTTCCTAACTAGGAAGGATAACCAATCGTGAGGTGGTTTCGCATCCTGAAAGATGCCATCAAAACCCCACATGACTACGTATGGCCCCTATAGCGACCTTAAATAGAATGAAGTTAGAATATTTTTAATCTTTCCTAAAACCAAAGTTTAAAATTTGATAGCCTACAGCCCTACGAATCTCTCTCCTTCTTGGTGTTTGAATCACCATATGTCACACTTAATCGCCTAACCCTCGGTTCCTACTAACTAGGAGGGATAACTAGTCATGAGGTGGTCCCATATACCAAAAGACACCATCAAAATCTCACGTTTCAATGTCTGGTCCCCGTAGAGACCTTAAATAGAAAGATGTTGGAATATTTTGGATCTTTGATAAAACCAAAGTCTAAAATAGGATAAGCTACACCCTTACAGATCTCTCTCTCGTGAATTGTTTGAATCACCATACGCTCACACATAATTTCCTAACCCTCAGTTCTCGCTAACCAGGAAGGATAACCAGCCGTGAGGTGGTCCCTCATCCCGAAAGACGCCATCGAAACCGCGATTCGAATTTTGATTTCTCATCATATATATATATATATATATATATATATATATATATATATATATATATATATATATGTGTGTGTGTGTGTGTGTGTGTGTGTTTATATCATACCCCACATGCATGCAAACATACTACAAATATAAAAAAAACATGAGTAAAAATATAAAGCTTACCCGTGGAGCGCCGTCAGGACGAACCCCCAACACATGATGAGTATCGCACTCCTGTAAGAGCACCTCTGTGTCATCAACGTCCATAGGAAGAGGAGCCTAGTATGCTAGCACCCTCTCCCGGGGAACACCACCTGCCCAGTCATCCTTATGTGGGGCTACCCCTAATGACCCCTAGGTTCCAGAACAAAGACATTCGTTCACTCTCCGACGTTTGCCACCACCTTTGTCTCAACCACTACATCAACTCCTCCTATGGCTCCCAGTCTAGATCCAACATTGGAACATCCTCCTCATCCACTAAAATGGGTTGATATGGGTCCATGTCCATTATAAAATGCCATGAAACAAACCCGTAAAAGTCTAACACTTGGGAAAAGAGAGAGAAAATCGAGGTAGAGAGAGAGAGAATGCATAGAGAAGTGAGGAAAGAGAGTACTATTATCTGAATCTATAGGTTTGGGCAATCGAAACATTTAGTTGGTCGACTAATCTTTTCCAACATTTGGTCGATCAACTCTTCTCCTCCTCCCTTCGGTCGATCGGCCAACCCCTTGTATTTTCTAAAAAACCTAATTTCCTCCCCCGAACCTTCAAACCATTGCTCATGGGCGCTAAACCACGTCCAAAGTAGGCAAACCTCTTTTATTGAGATCTTATTTCGACGAAGAGTATCCACACACGCACACTCTTAGTCGATCACCTTTGTGGAAACCTCCATTTGCAATCAAGGTTTTAGGACAATTCTTCCTATCCCAAATAAACCCCGAGCACGAACCCCAGAAGAAACCCCAAGGAAAACAAACTTTTGGATCCTACACAAAAGTTTATGGTGTCAAAAACATAAAAAATCAAAGTATGCAGAGCTAAAGTACAAATAACTAAAAGCAAAAAAATGTACTTAATATATCAAAAAGCTAACGAACAGCCCCTATAGGACCTTTGATCGAGCAACCAAAGTCGTATCCTGCTTTAGAGAATCGACCAAATTCATTAGGCAATCATCCAAATCCCTCTGACACCAAATCTTATCTGAATATATTATCAGTCGTTGATAAAAAATAAACGACTATAAACCTTTAGTTGATCTGGCAAGTCCACCTCCAAAACCCCTATAAATATAGTTGACCACCAAACTTAAAAAGGTCACCAAAACCCAATATTGATTTGGTTTTCTAACTTTTTAAATATCTAGTGCACGAGAGGCTTGCGTTCATTTTCTGAAAAGTCCCAAAGGGCCCGTACTTTAAAAAGTCAGTTTTTCGAATGGAAAAGTTGGTACTTCCGCGAAGTCACCCCCCAAAAGGTCCATATTCCTAAAAAGTCACCTCCAAGAAATAAATAGAGTCAAACCCTTGTAGAAATTCTGCCAAAGTCGGCCTTCTTAGACGAAACTCTACTTGATTGAAAATCATAAAAAAGTGGGGCTTCCCCCAAAGAAAAAAGTCGTCCTTCCAATCCAACCTTGCTTGGTCCAGCGGTAAGGAGGGTTTCACTCTGACCATAGGTCGTGAGTTAGATCCCTCCCCACGGATACCTGCCCCTGTTGGAGGGCTTCCTCAGGGCTGTGTGGTTAGGCGCACGGTCGTGGGTTCGATCCCCCATAGGGTTTACCAGTATTTAAGCGGGGCTCATGTTAAGGGTGGAAAAATCGTGTATTTGGGTCGTGTTTGGGCCTGACACGACACGACACGACAAGAAAACATTAAACACGAAAATGACATGACTTCATGTTTTTTAGGGTGACACAAACACGACCCGCATGAAACACGACACGACACGCTTAACACGAGTTATAAATTTTCATCCAATTTAACATGATTGCCATGAGAAACACGATAGACACGAGTCAATTATTGAGGACTTTCCAAAAATTAAATAAATAATTCTCCATAAATAAATTCTGAGAATAAAATAATTATGCACACCACAACAAACAACAACAATTTCATATGCAACAATTTCATATGCAACAATTTCATATACAACAAATAATTCTCCATGAATTCTGAGAATATAAGAATAAAAGGGTGTCTAATTAACTTCTGAAAAAAAAATAGAAAATTTTCGACCGGAGCTTTTTTTTCAACCTTTTCAACCGGAGCTTTTTATTTTTTCAATCGGAGACTTGTTTTTCTACCAGAAATTTTTTTCTTTCAACCGGAGCCTTTTTTTCTTTCAACTGGAGACTTTTTCTTTTAATCTGAGCCGTTAAGCATACCAAAGATCTTCGTTAAACTGATCGGAGTATTCTCTTCTTCAATTGGCGCATTTTTTCGATCGGAAGGGATACGGAGATGATGGTGGAAGTTAGAAAATAGGGTTTCATGTTTGATGTTTGAGAGGGTTTCGTTAAACTGAGTTGTGTTTTGATGTTAGAAAAGAGGGATATGGAGATGGTGGAAGATTAAGCCGTAAGGCAAAAAAATATGGAGAAGAAAAGAGGGTTTCATGTTTGAGAGAAAGTGGCTGGAGAAAAGAAATGAAAAGTAGGAAAGAAGTTTAGGGTTTTATCTCTTTCAATTGTGTAGTTACTTTAGATAGTGACATGTGGCATAAAATTAATGATCTTGATTAAAGGGTAAGTGGAGTTGCTGTTTTAAATGGATATATTTCGTGTCAATTTGGGTCGTGCCAAATGGGTCATTTTCGTGTCAATTGGGTCATGTTTTCGGGTCAATTTCGTGTTTAACTTTTGACACGAACATGACATGACACGACTTCGTGTTAAAAAACACGAACATGACAAGTCGTGTCAATTTCGGGTCAATTTCGTGTCGTGTCGTTCCGTGTTATCGTGCCGTGTCTAAAATTGCCACCCCTAGCTCATGTGTGAGGTGGACATGCGCAGTGCCCCCCCTGTTTAGCTTGCATGAGGGAGTCCAAAGGGCTCGTTCGTGTGGAGGTTCAGGGTTATAAAAAAAAGTCGGCCTTCTCTGCTAGGGTAAAGACCCTCTGCCCAAATTTTGGGCAAAACAACCCCCCCATATATATATATATATATATATATAACTGTACATAATTGTGTACCCTCTCTAACCCCACCCCATTTTAGGGTACCAAGTATGTAATTTACAACGTTTATATTTGCTTAAGTCTGGTTTTTAACCCAACACCTCCAATTGTGTCATGAATTGTCATACTCGTATGGTAAATAATACAAATCAAATACCACGATTACAAAATACAAATATGAAAATATACTTTTCACAATACGTTCTCGGGAGAGTTCGATTGAGATGCATTCAGCGCAAAACTTTACAGGCCAAAGTCTAAAATTCGGCTACACTCACCACTTCTTTGAAAAAATAATTCCTGTCACTGCACGATACCCTGAATATGTGTTTTAACTTCAATACTTTTTAAACATATGCATTTGGTCAACGTATTAAATTAGTATATGAATATATCAATCCGACACAACGAAAATGATATAATGAGAACTAGGCTACATAAATACCACACTATTGTACGTTGTATATAGATATCTTGTTGCCTACTCCTATAAATATACCCAGAGTGAACTACGTTGTAATTTATCTCGAGTTGTCTCGGGTACCTAGGTGATATACCAAGCTAATATCGGGAAGCCCAAGCCTACGTGTTATCCCCTAGAGATGACCCCATCTCTAGTCTTACACCCTTATATATTATCTCACCCCGAGTGAACTACGTTAGCTTTGATACCGAGTCTTCTCGGGTACTTAGGCACAATACCGAGATAAAACCGTGAAGCCCAAGCCTCATAATACATCTCTCGAAGTATTATACCCTAGAGATTCCCCCATATCTAGTCTGACACCCCTATATATTATCCAATCTCGAGTGAACTACATTGGCTTTGATCCCGAGTCTTCATGGGGACGTAGGCGTTACACTGAGCTAAAATTGTGAACAATAAGCCTCATAATACACCTCTCGACATATTATCCCCTATGAATGCCTTCATCTCTAGTCTTACACCGCTATATATTATACAATACTGTTGTTAGAACTATGTAGGATTTGATCCCAAGTCCTCTTGGGTACGTAGGCACTATATCGAGCTAAACTCGTGAAGCCCAAGCCTCACAATACGTGTCTTGATGTAATATATACTAGGGATGCATCCATACCCAGTCCAAATGCCAACAAATTTTACCTGTACCTCCATAGCGGCAGATGTTTAAAACATGATATCCTTAGCACTACAACCCCAAACTAATCTAAAGGGCAACGCCTTCCGGCTAGTAATTAGTCATATATCATAAGGTTATGTGAAATTATCAGATATCTTAGGGTCCACTCCTATTCTGATATTCTATACACTATTCGTACCCCTCCCAAGCCAAGTCCTACACTTACACACACATAACGTTCAAGCACGTGTTACACCTGAACTGCATAGGCTTTTATCGCAAATCCCCCTAGGTACGTAGTTGTAACACAATTCCATTTCTATACCTCTCGCTGGTACCATTCTCCAACCTGGGCATCTATTTACATTTTTTAGGGACCCTAATGCTAAGGTCTCTAAACAAATTCTAAAATAACTAAAAAAATATTCAATTAATGTAAATAGAAATAATAAGCATAGAATTAAGGAATAATACAAAATAAGTGGGGTGCATAACACCTTCCCCACTCGTAACCCGGTTCCTGAACTTGAATAATAAGAATCTTTGGACCAAATGTAGACTTTTAAAACCAACCTTAGGATTATCCCGAAAGGGTTATCCTAAACCTTTTAGTTTGTTTTTATATAAAACGAACTAAAAACTCTGAACAACCCATGAAATCCCCTTTTTCCTCATGAAAGCCACACTTACCATGGGCGTGCACTAAAAACTGAACATGGCGTCAAACAGCATCGAGGGGAAAAATCATCAACACCCAAACATCAAATCGATAACTCGACCTCGGGGGGATGCAGTGGAAGTGGGGGATAAGCACCCCCGTGTCCTTGTGTCCAGTTCCCCACGAGCACAACACGCATCGTCATTCAACACTCGGATCAGGGACTGTAATGCCATAGTATCACCAATTAATAATAAAGGACTAAGACATTAATAGGATTATGACTTTTGGATTAACCAATGCTCGTGCATCCTTTATGGCTTGATGTATAGAGTATTCAGGACCCTCCTTGAGAAATTCGTAATTGTGTTTATTGATGATATTTTGATTACTTCAAGTCCGCAGAAGAGCATGAGGAGCATATCCGCCATGTTTTTGAGATACTAAGGAGGAAGAAACTTTATGCAAAATTTTCTAAGTGTGAATTCTATCTTGAGGAAGTTTCTTCCCTCATCCATATAGTGAATAAAGATGGGTTAGCCATTTTGACCCTATAAAATTCGCAACCATTGTCAATTGGGAAAGACCAATAACGGTGATAGAAGTTAGAAGTTTCCTCGACCTAGCAGGCTATTACAGGAGGTTTGTGGAGGGATTATAAAAGATTGTCATGCCTCTGACTCAGTTGATGCATAAGGATGCCAACTTTATATGGTTTACAGAGTGTGAAGAAAATTTCCAAAAAGGAGAAGGAAAAGTTATTATTCGGGCCTCTTTTGACCTTACCTAAGGAGGGAGATGGATATGTGATATATAATTATGCTTCAAGTCATGACCTATGGTGGTTGGGTGCATATTATTGCAGAATGGAAGAGTTATTGCTTATGCATATACACATTTAGTCAACTTGGGAAGAATTATCCACTCACAACTTAAAGGTAGTCGCCGTGGTCTTTGCCTTAAAAATAAGGAGACATTACTTGTATGGAGAAACTTGTGAAATCTTCACATATCATAAGAGTTTAACTTAAATTTTCACTCGAAGAGATTTAGATATGAGGCAAATGAGATGATTGGAGTTGATTAAGGACTATCATTATTCTATTAATTATCACCCCGAAAAGACCAATGTAATGGCTGATGCCTTAAGTAGAAAAGGATCCCTCAATACCATAAAAATAAGTAAACAATGAAATATTCTAATATATTTGTAGTAATAGGAATTGAGGTTGTAATAAATAGAGTCTGCGGATTATTAAATGCCATTTTCCATAGAACTTACCCTAATCCAGAGAATAATAATTACGCAGTTAGAGGACCTCAGCCTCCAAAACATCTGCGAACGGTTAGAAGGAGGGGGAAATTTTCCTTTAAAATAGATTACCATGGAACCCTAAGATTTGGGAAGAGGTTGTGTGTTCCACAGAGCGAAGAGATAAAGACCATTGTGCTAGAAGGATCTCGTTCCTCACCTTTTTTGGTACACTCGAAAGCACTAAAATGTACTAAGACTTAAGGGAGAATATTTTATGGCTTAAAGTGAAGAAGGAGACCGGAGAATATGTAGTCAAATACTTTGTATGTCAATAGGTAAGGCTTAGCATTAAAGGAAAGTAGGATTATTGAAATCATTGCCTATCCTAGAATTAAAGTGGGAAAATATATCCATGGACCTCATTGTCGGACTTTCACAAATAATGAATTCTAGGGATATATTTTCCCAATTTAATTCTGGATTGACACCCACTCTGCCCTTTCGATCCCTCTTGGCATATAAAATGTTCTCCTTCTCCTAAATGTATGAACAAGTGTATATGTGAAACACACATCGTGTGTGAAAAATGAACAATATTGAACATATGTATGAAGGCGTAAGTGTGTATGTGTGTGAGGAGTGGAATCATTATATCCACATCATAAGAAGGATATGAATGAATCCTCCTAAGGATATAAATGAACTAAACAAGAAGAAAATACTATGAGAATGTATGAAAATGGCAAAAAAAATGAGCAACAACCCAAAATCACAATTTCACTATGAAAAAGTGAATACGTGTATATGGGACTGCTAAGGAAATAATAAAAGCAAGAAAAATTACTACATGAGTAAAATATATTAATCATATGAATAACATACTAATTATATGAATAACATGATAATATATGGGGAATGGACAAAATAAATTAAATGAGAACTTCAATCCTAAAATGTCTACGCAGTTAGCAATATGAACAAGGTTGGGGTCTAACCCATAATTCGAATCTAGGGTGTCTCTTTTGATTTATGAAAAGTGGGTGAAATGTAATAAAAAAGTGTAGAAAAATGTGAGAATGCTATAAATCAAGAATTGTGGTATAAACCCCTCTTTTGGGTTTTTTGGTTTATATATATATATATATAAGGAGTAAGGGTGTTTTCACTATTTATAAAAAAATAAGATAGTTAAGGGTTGAGATTAATGCCACCAATGTAATAAATGAAGGGTTGAGATCAATTTTCCAATTTCACTTTATCACCTAAACCCTACCCCCACAACACAATCCGTCTCTAGCACAACAAACCTTACCTCTCATTATCTCCCTCTCACTAATCCACTACCTCTTCTGATGTCTACGTCTTTAGGCCGTCGCCCCTATTCCTCCCCCTCTACTCCACCCCGTCATACCCTCTACGTTCTTTTTTCTCCCCGATGCCTACTTGAGCTACAAACTCTTCTCCAAGCTAGGTTTATTTATTTCTCTCTCTGCACCTCCGATACTTCTAGGTAAGTTTTGATTTAGGTTTTGGTTGGTTTTCATTTTAAGTTTCAAATGGTTTTCATTTCAAGTTTCAGATCTGAAATAATTGAATAACTGGTATCATTTATTTTTGTTGGGGTTTTATGTGTTTCTCTACAAAGTTATGTGTAAAAGGTGATTTAGTTTATTTCTTTTTTGGTTCAATTTTAATTTTATTTCTACATACTTTTATAACGCGTGTCCTAATTTCTTCTAACCTTTTTATTAGGATTTTACAGGTTACATCTATGTGTTTCTCTACAAAGTTGTGTAAAAGGTGATTTAGTTTATACCAGTTTTTATGGAAGTTTAAGCTTGAATCAATTAAATAACTATTAATTTCTACTTGATACCGACTGTTTTTCAACATAAGTAATGTTGATTGACATATTCAAACAACCAAGAACATCACAAGTAATAGCACAATATGTGCAATGTCACATGGCATTATGATTGCCATCTCCATTTGTGCAATGTCACATTGTTATGGTGTTATTTTAGTTTTGTAAATATCATAGATATTCATATCATTTTAGGGTTTTAGGGTTCGAATTGGATTTTTAATCTATTATAAGTAATATTTGTGCTTTTTGTCTACGATTTATAAATTGCGTGTTTAATTTGGGTTTTGTTTTTAAATGCATTAATTCATTAACGTATAAATAGGGTTTTTTGCTTCTCGCATTAATTTGCATAGGAACGAAACAAATTTTTATAGCATGCATCACATTCTTTCTTTCTCAAGTGTGTTGCTTTTATTCTTGGTGAATGTTCATCTAAATTTAAATACTATTGCAATGCTTATCATCTATACAAATTTTAATTCTAAATATGCCATTGCTTAGTGTTGGTACTGAGGATTTTTTTAGATGTTGATAGGGTTAATGGAGTGTGTTGCAATTAATCAAGCATGGTTGACATTTTCCAAGTTACTAAAGAGTCCGCATTAACATCGGATGATGATGGGATTAAGATCCCGAAAATTCAGGCGGCGAACTTTGACCAATAATGTGGAGTTTGTGCTATTAACAGTATGGATGCTACAAAATAAAAGGTAGACTACACCTGGCTTATTTACTTTAGAGCTTGAGATATAACTGATGATCAACTCTATTTTCTTATACTTCTAAATTTTTAAAAAATAATGCTAACTGTTACTCCTAGCCCACTTTGTTAAACAATGTGGAGTTTGTGCCCTCCCATGTTTTGCTCTAACTTTGAGCTCATATAGGTAATCTCTATCTCTTACACGCACACAAACACACATCCCTTATTGGTATATTTTAAATATGTTATTTAAAAAATTCTTATTAAGAGTCCTAATTAGATTTTTATGGTTTGGTTTGAAATTTTAATTAGGTTTCATTTTAACCACCTGCTTCAGTTGTGTATATTATGTTGACATGGTGTATGTTTTGATTTGAGATCCATAGATTTTTATTTATCATTTATCTTTGTATTGTTTATTTATTTGGTTTAATATTCACATTGATAGTTCAAGATTAACTCCAGCATTTGGTTTAAGATTCACATTGTTTTTTTTATATTTGACACATTTGCATTGTCTTAGTTCACAGAGAAAATGAATGGTCATAATCGTAATGTTATTTCGGTCAACATTATGGTGAACTTCATAGTTTCAATTATTCAGAGAAAATTTCAATGGCATGTCTATCTATGTTAACTTATTTTACATTCATAACTCTTTGAACATTTGATCGTACAAACTAATTTCACTGGCATGTCTACGTTTGTGTCTACGTATATGTCTACTGATTTTTTTGTTATTACCTTACATCTTTATTTCCTTATCTCAAATGTATTTAAATTTTTTCTCTTCCTTTATCTCAAGATTCTGCATGCCAACCTTCTATGCAAGTCCAAATCTTTAAGGTTTGCTACTCTCATGATGTGAAAGTGAAACAAAGTTGCGTGGGATTCTCTCTATTTCGATATGTTTCACTATTATTTTCTATTTTATTAGTTTTAAACAGATTTTTATATATATTACTATTGGTTGCGTATTATTATGATTATTTTTTATATTGTAGATAACACTCTGTTTTTGTGATGGATTTACTAATCGTTGAATTTTTAGGCATTTTTGACAGACATAAACTAATTTGATTGAATAATGCACATGATTCAACGTTTTTTTACTAATTTGATTCAATGATTCAGTAGTGTCTAGGAGTTTTACTGATCAAATTTGATTAGGAAATTTTAAGGTTTCTCATCTCCTGGATTTTGGAAATCATGAGGTAATGCCGCACCAGTATGGAATATGTTTATGTAGGATTATCTGTTTGAAGTAGTCAGTAATACATCCCTCTCCCAAAACAAATAATTTAGTGCCTAATATAAAAAATAACCCCTCATTATTATTGAATGTTTTGGTTGTTGGCAACATGGACTATTGACTATGTTCCTTAATTACAACCTTTGGTTGATTTTGAAAGGCTGTCTAGAGGAGTTTGAAGAAGTTTAAAATCAAACACAATTCTAGCTGGAAAAAGACTATTCATCTTTAAGTCGATGATCCACGTGACTATCTAATTTATAAGAAGTAAAAGAAAATGAAAAAGGAAATAAATCTAGGGTGATATATATGAAACATGAGGTTGTGAGTTTTAATACTTTTTTCTTCCAGGTTAGAGAAATAGTACGTGATGTGGAAACTTTCATTTGCTTTATTACTTCTGCAATTTTTCTTATGTTAGTCATCTTCCTCAATTTCTTAGATGATAATACTTTCATTTGCTTTGTGTTTAAGTTTATCAATGAGTCATATAAGTAGTGAGATTTGATTTTTTTTTTTACCTACAAATTCCAAACAAAAACCGTTAATTGAGATTAATAACATATGTGAGTAAAATTTTTTTATCACCTCATCGAAAAGTTGATGTGTTATATCTTGGAATATTAAACTAACATCAATCATTACATGGTTGTGTTTGTTGTTTGTACTTTAGGATCAAACATTTACTCTATTATATCTTGGAATTTTATACTAATGTCATACATTACTTGGTTGTGTTTATTGTTTGTACTGTAGGTGGAGATAAAATTGATAAGAATGTTATAGACCTTTTTTGATATTGTTAATCTCTTTCTTTCTATATCTTTCTCTCTCTTTTAGTCAACAATTTACACCATGGATTTAGTTCACTATATCCCACATGTTTTTGAAGGATAAAGACAAATTCTTTGGTTTACTGTAGCTACGAATATAGTCAATTGAGGATTTGTAAACATATTTGGAGGGTATTTTATATTGGGTTATTGAGTTATTTTACCTTCATTATCCTAGTTTCATGATATATTCTTGACTATGCACTTTATGTCGGAGTTTGATGTACTTCTGTTGTGCCAAAGAAAAGCTAATGTTAGAGTGAATGTATTAGTTTCTCTCCATTTTATAAGCCCACTGTATCTTAATTAACTTCTTATTAGTGTAATGCGAGGTTACTTTATTGTAGAATTTCTGAGTTATAATTTTAATTTTGTGTTGTATGATATTAACTTCTTATTGGTCTAATGCTACACTACTTTGTGTAAATGATACATTAAGTTGTTAAATGCTAATTATCCATTTGTCTTTCAAAAAACTTTCATTTTCTTTAATGCCCACATTACAAATGTATGAGAAACATCCTTTTTATGTGTATGGGAAAGTATAAACTGAATGTTTTCATTTCCCTCATCTAAAGTATGTTTAGTTCAGCTTATCCTTTTATTCATTCTTTATGTTCTCGTTATTATAAATACAGACTGCTCTCTGTAATACTTCTTTTGCCTTTTGTATTTAGGGTCACTATTTTATTAGCTTTATATTTATATGATGGGTAAACACTGCGGTTCATGTGGTCATTTAAGTATCATGTTCTTTATTGTGCATTACTAATCTACATGTGATTGTTTCTTCTTTATATCTAAAACTATGGTAATTGAATTAGTTTTTCTTTTAAAGAAGTGATCTATTTTTGAGTTTTGGTTTAGCTACCAAATGTTTTGATATACACATTTTTTTGGGGATGTTTAATCATTTTGAATTATTTTTTCTATAGATTAAGATATGTTTAATTGTCTTATTTAAATATGTTCAACAATGCGCCTGTGCTAGATTGTGGGTGGGTGTTGAGTTGTTTAGTGGAAATGACTTTCATTGGTGTTTGAGGGTATCTATGGAGAGTTTTGAACTTGAGACCTTTGGCCTAAATGACCCGCTCCTTACCACTGGAACAACCTTATTTTTTTACAAAAAAGCCTCTAAAAAAATACCCTTTTTTTTCCAGAAATAAAAATCATCTTTTAAAAAAAATAAAAACTATTTTATAAAAGTAAAATATTCTTTTTAAATTTTGAAAATAACTCTTTTCTGAATAAAACTCTTTAGGAACCTTATCATTTTTTTAAAATATAGTCCCGTTAATTTTTTTAAACAAAAAAATAGGGAATTAATATCATGGGGTGTAATGATTTTTTTTAAAGTGGGGGCTATTATTTATCTTGGCCATAGGAGTTCATTACACGATGATTCTTGACATAGAAGTTATCTGGTAGGCTCGATTTCGAGGAACTTCAACTCGATTGACTATTTTATTTTGTTTATACAAGGTCCATGAGTGACTATTTATTTGGTTGTTGAAGTATTGTTTTATACCTTAAACAAGTGGATAGTCCTATATTTAAATCGGGTTGATCGTTATTTTGTTGTTATTATGTTAACCTTCCCGAATATCGTCGTGCCTTTACGCACGATCATACCCTAGTGTGTGCGTGTGAGCGCATATATATATATATATATATATATATATATATATATATATATATATATATATATATATATATATATATATATATATATAATGGTAAAGATTAGTGATAGAAATGGATTTTAACAACTATTTTTTAACAAATTAGAATTTTATTGATATTTAGAGAAATAGCCTCTCCCATAGAATTTACAAGCCAAGAGAAACAAACAAAGAAGAGCTATATAACTTTATGGACATGCCTTAAATAAGGATACCTAATTTTATCAAGTTTAAAAGCTCTTTTAATCTTCCTAGGCAACTCTTGAATATAAAATAATAAAGAAAAAGCTTGAGATGCTAGACCATGTTTGGATAGAAGATCAACAATGTGATTGAACTCTCTGAAGTAGTGAATCACTTTAGTGTTAAGGCCATTGATTAATTCTTTAATTTGAAGAACTATATCTTTAATTATCCAAGTAATTTTGATCTAATCAGCATTACAACTCATTAAAAGGATAGATTCAGACTCAACTACTAAATTAGTCTAACTTTGAAGAAGACAAAAATATAAACTTTCTTTAATATCTATATCCTCTGCCTGATTGTTAGTTCCATTTTCTCTGGAATGAGATTAAGCCCAAATAAAAGAACATATTGAATCTCTTAAGATAGCCCCCAGACCCATTCTACCTTGGTAATCACAAGCATCATATGTATTTAACTTAAAATGAGGAGGATCAGGCCTTGACCAAGCAATTAAAAGACAAGTACAAGAATTCACTTTAAGATAATGTATGTTAAGGCTATTACAAACCTCAATACATCTATTAGAGGAAGAAGGCTTAAGGCTATAATTGGAAGCTATATCTTTTGTTCTCTGAAGGATTCTTTTAATAATGAAAGAAGTATTCATCCTGAGATTGTGAAACCTAGCTTTGTTCATACTTAACCAAATTTCCCATAAGATGCTACAGAAAAATTACTTTGCACAACCATTTGAGTAACAAATCAGAGCTTGAGAACAACCATCATGTCATAATCTTTGAGTTTATAGGACCTATAGGATAGATCCCTAGTATAGACTTAAAAAAGGACCAAATTTAGATTGCAATGAGGCATATATAGAATAGGTGAGATAGAGATTCCTCTGAGTTAAAACATCAATGGCACCTTGAGGCAATATATACTCCTACTAATTTTATATTTTGATCCAAAGGCACTTCATTATGTAACGCTTTCCAAGAAAAAGCTGAAAGGTTTGGGGGGATTTCAAAATCCCATATGAAGCTATGAGTTACTAATCTCACTTTGCATTTCCTCACAATCTCCACGGCTGTTGAAAACTAGAACTCGCCTGAGCTAGATGGAGTTCGATACCATTTATCTATGATTTTGATAGATCAAGCTTCCAAAAGATCACAAACTCTACAATTTCTTCTAGCAGCCATTGATCCTTGGAAGATAGGCATGGAGGGGTATTTTTGTCTCATGAACACATACCAAATGGAAGAACCATTTCTATATTCCCAAGCTAATTTTAAGTTGCTGGACAACACAATTTAATTGAGAGATCTTATACTTAGACCTGCTTTTTCTTTTGGAAAACACAAATCCTCCCATCTCACCCCGTGGTGTTTGCTACCATTATCTTTATTGATCCCCCATAAAAATGAAATTCATAGGTTGTCTATAAATCTCAGTGTATTTTAAGGTGGAGAGATTTCAAAATAATGTATATAGGCATGGATCTTAAGACTGATTGCCATAGAGAAATTATACCTCCAAGAGATAGGAAGTTATTCCAACTCAGATTTTTTTTTAATTAATTCCTTGAACTAGGGAATTGAACATTAAAGCTTTCAATCTACCTTTAAATAAGGGGCCAAGTACTTGATAAGGGCATAACTAGGTTTTTATTAAGTGCAACTAATTGATTAAATCTTGGATTGCATTGGGAGCTGGTGTAAAAATGACCTTTTTCCACACTGATAAGCTGATCAGATTGGAATTCTTAGGTAGAAAGAAAGTTCATTAATCTCTTTAAGATCCTTTTAGAACCATTTTGAAATATGATAAGGTCATGTGCAAAACTAAGATGACTTATTATATCAGAACCTCTAGGGTGGGAGAAAGATTTGATAATACTTTGAGAAGTTAGATTCTATAGACCTCTGCTTAGAGTTTTAGCAGCAGAAAAAAAAGACTAGGAAACGAAGGGTCTCCTTATCTTAAAACTCTAGAAGGATGAAAATGCCCATAAGAGTTTCTGTTGAAAATCATAGAAAACTAGGTAAAATAGATATATATCCAAACCATGTCTATAAATACCTCATAAAAACCAAAATCTCTAAGGGTCTGGATTAAAACCATCCATGAGACTTTATCACAAGCTTTGTGCGTATCCAGTTTTAAAATCACATTTTCCCCATCAATCTTTCTATCTAGTAATTGCATCATCTTTATCCCAAGAAAAATATTACGTAAGATACCTCTGCCTTCCAAAAAACCAGTTTGGTAAGGAGATATTAGAAAAGGAAGGATGATTCCCATTCTAGAGTTTAGAATCTTAGAAATAATTTTATAGCAGAAATTACATAGATTTATTAACCTATAATCTTTGCAACTTTGAGAAATGACTGATTTTGGAATAAGGTAGATTAAGTCAGTGTTTGAAGATTTTGGAATTTCTCCTATAATAAAAAAAGACTGAATAGCTTAAATGAGATCGGTCTTGTTGATTTCCCAACAGGTAACAAAGAAATGGCCATTAAATCCATCTATGCTTGTAGTGCTGTTAGCATTCAGACCTTTAATTATAGTTCATATATCTTCTTCTTATATAATTTTAGATAGTTGATTGTTTATATCTGAGGTGACAAGATTAAGGATGAGATGAATCAAGTTGTTGATCCTACATTGACCTATAGAAAAGATATTTTCAAAATAAGAAATAATATTGTTAGAAATATCATCTTGAGAGGATAAAACTTTTCCATTTGCTGGTTAACAAGACAATGATAGAACCTAGTGTTTCTATCTCCCTCTGAAATCCAATTGCATTTTTCCTTTTGAAACCAAAAATTTTCCTCATGAGCTAGAGTGATATTGAGGTCTGCTTGAATTTTAGATAGTTGACACCTGTTGGTAGGACTTGGATGATATTCAAATCTCCTTTCAGTAATAAGCAAGTTGTCTTCTAGGTCATGAATTTATTGGAATAGGTCCTTGAATTCCGATTTTCTCCACATGCTCAGCACAATTCTCATTCTATTTAATTTATATGCAAACTTTTCCATTGGTCTTGGAATAGTTCCTTAAGTAATACAAAAATCCTCCAAAGTCTTTAAAATGATTCATTATTAGTCCAAAAATTGAGAAACTTAAATGGCTTGTTTTATAGAATCATAAGGTCTAGGAATAGAGAATAATAGAGGGGCATGGTTAGAGAATTTTTTATTCAGGTGTTAAAGCTTGGACTGAGGGAAATAATCAATCCATTGCTATTTAAAAGACCCTTGTCTAGCCTTTTAAATAACATTAAACCATTAAAAGATTTAACCCATGTAAATTTATATCCAATATACCCAATATCTTGAAGAGAATTGTTTTGGATGCATTCAACAAAATCACTAGCAACTCCTACGTCAATATCATTTCCTCAAACCCTTACTTCTGCTGAAGAAATAATGTTAAAATCTACACCAATTAAAATTGGAATATTTGCGTGTTCTTGAGATTTATGTTCTATAAACTCCCATAGTAGTCTTCTTTCCACCCTAACCCACCTTTACTGGAATTAAAGTATGATCCAAAGTAAAAAATAAGGACTGTCCTCCATCAAACAATGAATTGGAGTGATTCCATGTCTCCACAAGCATCAAATTTTATTAAAAGGATTTGATTTACAATCATCAAAATGTAGAAGGTTCCTCAAATATTCCATTCTATTACATCTATCATAGGTTCGAGAATGGAAAAAAAAGATCTTATAACTTTTACACAACTTTTTCAGTCTCCTCCTTGAAGGTTTATTTACTACTCCTCTAATATTCCAAATAAGAAGCCTAATCATTGATTATTGAGAGTATTAGCAATTGAAATGAGTCTTGTAGATCTTCTAGTTAATAAAGAATAAGTACCTTGGTTACTGACTTTCTTTTTAGTTGAAGCAACACCTTCCCCAAGACTGCATTCTTGCATCTTTTTCCTACTTAAATGGACCTCTTTCCCCTTCTTGTGCACATTGAATTTATCTTCTACTAATAAAAAGAATTTTAATTCGTCAATGAGAGGAGCTGAATGACTTACTATCTCTTCTGAGTCAGAAACAACCCCTTTGTCCACTCCAAGTCTTCTATTTTGATCCTTCTTGAAAATAATTGACCTGTTACTAATGTCATTCTCCTCCATTGCCTTTGTCCTGAAATTGAATTGGGGGCTTGGATTTGCATCTTCTTGAATCTCCATCTCCACCCTACATTCATATTTATTATGATTACTCCCCTCCTCTATTTGCTTCTCCAAATGCTTCTTCTTTAAAATGGATGAATCTTCTCTGATTAATCTCTGATAATGATCCATTGTGTATGACTCCTTGATTTCACCCTCTTCTATATCAATTGGGCCATTACCTTTATCTTTGTCTTTCAATACTTTCATTTGCAAGTCTTAAACATTTTTCTCCTTCACCTTATAAATTTTTTTCCCATTCTTATTCCCTATATTAATATGATATTTGGGAGTGTTTGGGATAATTGCTTTCTCTAGTAGAATAGCAGTGAGACTATCCACTTTGTTAGAAAATGATCCAATTTTATAATCTCCAATTCTATGAACTAGCTTTAGATAACTAGATCAATAATAAGGAGTTAGATCATATTCAATAGGTTACCAAAACCCATAATCTCCACAACCAATCCAAATTCTATAAGGTCTAGCCTTTAAAAGGTCCATGTCCACACATACACGAGCAAAACTTAGTTTAGAACATTTCAAAGTTAGATTATCAAGTTTAAGAGGGGTACCTATAACTTGAGAAATAAAGAAAATATCTTATTTTGCAAATAGGTGCACTAGAAGTCCTAGGAAGCTGATCCATGCAGGCACAATAGGGCTTTCCTCATCAACCCTAAAGCATGTAGACCATTTGAACTTACGCATGGGGATATTTCCTACAAACCATTAACCCTTCATCTATAACCAAATTAAATCTTCTAGCCAAATTACTTTGATAAGAATATGTCTACGATCTAGCAATCCTATTTCAAAGGATGATTTCAAACCAAATAATTTGAAGTTTTTACGAATGAATTCCATTGATGGCTTGCCATGTGAGAAATTTTCAACGATTGCATGTTTAATGGTGAAGCTAGTACATTCATCTGGTCTTGGGAGATAATTATAGCCGGTTCACCTTTTTACTTTTAAAGGGGTTGGATATCAATTTCATGGGTAGTTTTTAATCTTTTCAAGACTTCTGCGTATGATTTTTTGCTAAGAGTTAGGAGGTGTTTAGGGTTTGGTAGAGTTATGTTTAGGGTGGTGGCCATGGAGTTTAGGGTTAGGGAAGACAGAGAGAGAGAGAGATGTTGACTGGAATTCTTAACTTACTAAGTGGATTTTCACAATTAGAAATGAAGTAAAAACACTAAATTATGCAAAATAACATTTTTGGAACTAACAAAATAAAAAGGGTTTTGAACCTTCAAGAACTTTTGAATTTTGATTTGAGCACTTTGTGGGATGACTTTAGATGTATAGATGATGGTGGTTGAAAGTAGGGCAAGGTGATGTAAGAGAATGTTTAAGAGAATATAGTGTAGGGTTCGTAGAAGGCGTATGCAGAACATTATCATAAGGACGTTCAACTCCAGTTAGAGGCCATTGACAAGGACAAAAATTAGGCCAAGGATAATTTCAAGCAGACCGCGAATGTTTTAAAAGTTTCGAGGTAAAGTTCCTAGAGGATGCCAAACATGTCGTAGGAAGTGAAGAGAAGGTTAGTTGGCTTGAGGTTAATATTTAGTCCCTAACCCAAAACCATGTCACAACCATGAAGAAGGTGGCCAATGATTATGTTTCATTCTTGAAGAAAGTTGTTTAGGATGTTATGGCTAGTTTCAAGACCTCCAGTGATTTCTTTATTGGCCAGAACAAAGTGTACATCCATGATTATAAGGAGATTAGGCATAGAGTTGCCAAAAGCATTCCAAAGGCCAAGGAAAACATATTTTCTCGAAGATTCACTAACATCGAGCACATTCAGTGTGTGGAGGATCTATAAGAGGCCAACGAGCTTTCTAGGAAACAAAAGGAGGACGCCATAGTGAAACTGTCTAGGAGGATAAATCAGGTGATGACGAGGGGGACACAGAGTCTCAGGCTTATTGGGCGGACTTATTTCTTATTTTGATTGTAACTATTTTGTAATAAATAGTGCTTGTCTCAAACTCTGATTTATTGGAATGATTTCTTTTATTCTTCAATCTTGTATGCCTTATTACTTTCCATATTTCATCTTTAAATGTCAGACTTTGTACTAGGCTTGCTTGCTTGTTTTTTGATCTTCATTGACTTGTGTGCCCTTCACCCTGTAGCCTTATAACTACTACTTTATTTCTTATAGATGCAGTATTGTATTTTGAACTGCAATTAGTTCAATTACTAGGTTTTGTTGTGGACACAACCTTAGGAATTCAATGTCTCTTTAGATAGTTCTCTGCTTACCTAGAGGGTATAGTGGACCCTAAGCCTTTAGATATTATTGTCTTTATATTCTGCAACATTACATTACTATCACGATCTTGTAAATCTTGCAGTCTTCAAAGGCTTGTCCTAAGGATTTAGATAATGCTCAGTGATCCGGAGGGGTACCATGGACCCAAATTCTTTAGAGTGTACTCCGTGAACCTGAGGGGTATAGTGCCCTCATTATGATTTGAGCATGAATAGTCTTTCCAAATGTGATCTTGATTTTGATTTTGGCTGCAACCTTAGTAATACAATATTTTCAAAATGCTTCAGGTAAAACTCTGCGTATCTAAGGGGTACAGTGGCTCCAAATTCTTTAGAAAATATTTCATGGACTTGAGGGGTACATTGTACCCCAAGGATTTGGACATAATGCTTTTTAATAGCTAGGGACGTTAGGATGATGTCTTTAAATTTTGCGGTCTTCCATTGCTATTATGGTAAGGTATTATTTAGGATCCTCCACATACTATTGATGCTATGTTTTACAACACCCCCAAGGCTTCATTATGTTATTATGAAGTTAGACACAAGTCTTTGATAAAATAAACACTCTAATCAGGGAACCTCCATCGTAGAGGATCCAACCTGAACCACTAGCATGAGGTTCTTATCGATTCGGGTTTCGGTACGGACTAAGTCTACATTCTTATGACTTATGTTTTGTCATTGTAGTTGAATTTGACCATCTTTTAGCTCCTAGGTTTATGGGTACCTCTTACCTAGTGGCTATTGATAGGGTTATTGGGAATTTATGCCTCCTTGGTCGCGATCTTCTTACGATTTAAGGTTTATGGGAACTTCTGCCTCCACAACCGTTGATAGGGTTAATTCAGCACGTCAGGGTCAATTCTAAGGACCTAGAGTAGGGAGTGACCAATTTGAGGGGTCAAGGTCAATTCTGAGGACCTTACGTTGGTAGTGATTAATTCTAAAGGTCGAGGTCAATTCGGAGGACCATGAGTAGAGGCGACTAATTTTGCAGCTCGAGGTCACTTCTGAGGACCTAAATATGAGCGACCAATTCTACGGGTTGAGGTCAATTATGAGGAACTTAAGTTGGGAGTGACCAAGTCTGTAGGTCAAATTCAATTCTGAGGACCTTTACTAGAGGCGACCAATTATGTAGGTCAATTTTAATTCTGAGGACCTTGAGTAGGAGCTACCAATTCTGCGAATCGAGGTTAATTATGAGGACCTTAAGTAGGAGCGACCAATTTTGCGGGTCGAGATCAATTCTAAGGACCTTAAGTAGAGGTGATTAATTCTGTGGGTAGAGGTGAATTCTGTGGACCTTAAGTTGTGATGACCATTTCTGCGGACCTTAAGTTATGGCGACCAATTCTGTGGGTTGAGATCAATTCTGAGGACCTTAAGTAGGGGCGACAAATTCTGCAGTTCGAGGTTAATTCTGAGGACCTTAAGTATAGAGCGACCAATTCTACAGATCGAGGTCAATTCTGAGAACCTTAAGTATAGAGCGACCAATTCTACGGGTCGAGGTCAATTCTGCGGACCTTAAGTTGAGGCGAATAATTCTGAGGGTTGAGGAAAATTCTGCAGACCTTAAGTTGAGGTGACCAATTCTGAGGGTCAAGGTTAATTGTAAGGACCTTAAGTTATGGTGACCAATTTTTCAGGTCGAGATCAATTATGAGGACCTTATGTAGGGGAGATTAATTCTACAAGTCGAGGTCAATTATGAGAACATTAAGTAGAGAGCGACCAATTCTGTGGGTCGAGGTCAATTCTGAGGACCTTAAGTTGAGGCGACCAATTTTGAGGGTCGAGGTCAATTCTGTGAACCTTAATTTGTGGACTAATTCTGCGGGTCGAGGTCAATTCTGATGACCTTAAGTTGAGGTGACCAATTATGAGGGTCGAGGTCAATTATGAGGACCTTAAGTTAGGGTGACTAATTCTGTGGGTTGATTCAATTTTAAGGACCTTCAGTTGTGGCGACTAATTCTGAGGGTCGAGCTCAATTCTGTGGACCTTCAGTAGGGACGACCAATTTTGTGGGTCGAGGTCTATTCTGAGGGCCTTAAGTAGGACATGGGGATAGCTCTCCTGGGGAATTTTGAATTTTCCTTTTTGGGACTTTACTAGGGAGAAGATATTTTATTGAGGATTATGAAGTTTACATAGCCCTATTGGGGAAGCATTTTTTATTTCTGAGGATTTTGAGATTCCGTTGGGGAATACGTTTCTTGGAGACACCGCTAGAGAGAGATGTCCAGTTAGAGAACATTGGAAATTTCTTGGAAAAAAATTGGGAATTCCTGTTGAGGATGCACTTAATTTTTTGCTGAAGATGAAGTTTTTGGGTTTTCGTTGGGGAGTGGTAAATGGACGCGCTGATTTTTAGGGTTTTAAGTTGGGGATAAAATGTGGTTTTATCCCAATTAGGGATTTGTGGGTTTGAAAATTGATTTTCTTAGTGAATAAGTGTTCTAATATTTGTTTGGCAACTTTAGGCAATTTTCGGGAGATTTTTGGAATTTTCTGGAATTTTTTGTATGAAATTTTAGGGGGGATGTTAATCGGTAGGTTGTGGGGGTTGCCAAATGGCAGTGGCATGGTCTGTTGGACTGCCTAGGGAAGGGGAAGGGAGAGCGTCTATCGGCATACCCCTTAGCCTCTTATAAAAGGGGAGAATTCTCTTCATTTTCACAGCTTCTAGCTTTCTCATTTTCTGCTTCCCTCTTCTGGGATCTGCTCCTTCGTCTTTTCTTCATTTGAGCTTAGAAAATGGCGTATTTTTCAAGAAGCAATGTACACATGGCGTGGCTAGGTGTTGATGATTGGGTTAAATTGGAGTGGCAGGCTAGGGTGACTTTAGCGGTTGGCAATGAGAATGGCTTTTAGTTGTTCGAGCCTGTCGCCAATGAGTAGACTCTTCTGAGCGAGCCTTCGCACCATCGGTCTTCCAAGGTGAGGAACCTTGATGGTTGTGTAATTATTACATAACTTTTTGTATTTCTTTCCATTTTTTGTAATTTTCTTGTTTCTTCAATTTTTGATAAGATGTTTCTCTTTCATTTTAACCGTCTAACATTGCCGCGTTGAGTCTTCGCTCCTCGGGGACGATGGGATTTAGAGATATGTGGGAGCACCTTCCTCCGGTGGTGCGCTAGGTATTTTTCTGTGGGTTTTGGTTGTTTAGCACCTGTATTGGATGGGACTCCCCATTCGACATCTGTCTTATGTGCTATGGGGGAGAGGTGGTGGAACACTACCCACACCATTCATTTTATTTTAGGGGAGATGACAGTGACCCCTATTGATGTACATAAGCTGCTGGGGATAGACTATGAGGAGACCCAGATAGAGGTGGACTGGTCCCTGAGGGTGACACCGACGATGGTGGAGGAAACACTATGCGATGTTAGACGGATAGTCTCTCGGGACTTGATTTGTATATCTCTCCTTCGGGAGGTTTTGCTCAGTCAGCAGATTGATGAGACCGACGGGCTACAAGTTCGTCAGATGGCCCGTTTGTTTATTTTTTTGTTGTTGGGAGGTTTTCCTGGTGGCATCGAGCAATGACGTTGTCCATTTGTGATTTTTACCATATTTATGGGTATTTTCGGATATCCCTCACTTTGACTAGGGGAGCCTAACTTTGGCGACCCTTTATTCATCTTTGGACGCTTTCAGTCGGTGCTGCCAATAGACTTTTACTGGCGCCACATATCTGTGATAACCCATTTAAAATAATAACGGGTAGCCAGCCCTATACTAAAATAATCAGGAATCTCAAGTGGATCATTCTTTGCATCAACTAACGATCCTAACCGTAAACACAGCTAACCGCCCATTACTACTAAAAGAGGGTGTCAAAAATTTGAAACTTTTTATTTAACACCAATATAAAACCAACCATGCAACCATAACCAACTATACTTCATCTAAATATGATGAGTGATACATAGAAACTCCAATAATATAAAAGAGTACAACACAATGTACAAAGTAAAATACCCGAATATGTTGTCGGGTCACAGACAATACAATAATCTGAGAAAGAAAATATATAAGTGCTACTCTACAACACTTGGGTATAAACCCGATATACAAACTGAATCCTAATCTAGATACACAAAAGATAGGAATCGACTATAACAAAATGCCGCAACAGTCCATTACTGCCACATCTCCACTAATACACTGGATGGATAAACATCAATGGCGTCCTTGCGGAGGAACACCTAAAATAGTACAATATATATACATAGCAAGAGAAAATATAAACGGGTCAGAGCCCGAGGTGAAAACATTTTATAGCAAGTGCATTAAAATGCATAATAATTATAAATGCATTATTACATGATTAAGGTGGAGTCGCACTCTCAATAAAAATCCAACTCACCTCTCAACTAAAGCGCGCACTAAACGTATGCACGTGATCTCCAAATGAATGCCCGAATCTATCTAGGCAAGAAAATCTCACTTAAACCCAATTGATACACATCTACAATCCATCTAAATCGTATTCTTCAATTCCTACTATTATTGATCTCATTTATTCGTTCACTTACTTAACATATAGAGTTTACATAAACATTTTCTTACTAACATACACTATACATAAACATTCTCATTTACTAGAATTTCTCATATTCTAGTTATGCCATCAATATACATATAGTTATATATGAGTTATTAGAATCCAAGTGCTAAGGACTACACTACTCCCAATTCTCAATACTGCACTGCGATTCGTGCGTGGAACGTCTCGCAAAGCGAAATCCAAACAAGGAACCCCCCGATACACTACTTTTGGCAGTATTGATTATCAAGATTCAATATTCCCTCAATACGTGATGCATGTAACCCAAATTCTTATTATTCTATTTTAATTAATTTATTATTCCCAATTCTCAACAGTGCACGGCGTTTCGTGCGTGGGACGTCTCGCAAGGCTAAATCCAAATAAGGAACCCCCCCGATACACTACTCCTGGCAGTGTCGATCGTCGAGATACATACTATATATAAATATGAGCATTAAGGACTAACTTCTCCTCACTCCCAACATTACACTGCGTTTCGTGCGTGGGATGTCTCGCAAAGAGAAATCCAAACAAGGAACCCCCCGATACACTACTTATTGGCAATGTTGGTCGTTGAGGTCCATTATGCCCTCGATACCCAAAGAACTAATCACACCAACAATACAATAACCATCCAAACGAGCTATAACTCGAGGACGCATGTTCTCAATGCTATCATCTTCCAGTGCCCAAATCACGTAGCATACTGGGGACCACCCGTAGGACTAAACGACACCTACTTCGTGATTAACTCACACACACAACGTCCGGGAAGTGTTCATAGTTCCTAACCGGTCAAGTGAGAACGACACATACCCACGACTTCTCACCCCCAAAATATAATGTATATCACATAAAATCACAATGGACGACTATGACCTGGGATGCTCACCCTCATCGCGCAACTTCCCAATGATAGCAAGGAGGGGGTATGCTTCACTTATATATATATATATATATATATATATATATATATATATATATATCATTCACATAAGATATACATACATCATCACATCATATAAAGATATACCATCGTATACGGTATACCTATCACATTGTTTACAATTCGTATTACGCTCTTAGGCGTAAATGAAATAATATTATTATTTAGTATATTTCTCACTCGATATACTAATCATCAAATCTCACATAACTGTCCACTTAGTATACACTATACTATTTCTCACTTGAAGCTCACACATCGCTCCCATTTATGAATTGTCTCTCAATTCTATTTTTGTTAAGGATATTCTCTATCCTAATGCACCTCAATTAACATTTCTCCTTTATGTGAGATATCTCCCTAGTTAATCATCGTTAAGGATACTTTCTATATCCATATGCACATCAATTAGCATTTATAATTCTCAATCCATAATATGGTTCCATCAATCATAGAAACCTTCGAAATTATCCCCTTTGGGATTTGATTCTAAAATCCAACATCACTAAGAGCATTCTCACTCTTTCATAATATTCCATAATTATCTCCAAATATAATTTTCAATGATAGTGGGCTTCCCCACTTAGTATATACAATATTCTCTAATCGGTATCTCTCAAATTTAGTCCATATGACCCAAATAATATATTACGAGGGAAACCCCCTAAAAGTCTCCAAAACACACTTCCCATATCTCCTATAGAGGTTCCCAATCGATAACCTCGAACGAAACGGAATGAAATTCTCCCTAGAAAAATATCCCCCAAAATGCCCTGTTTTCGAATCGATTCGGGCCAAATCCGAATCGATTCGGCCCTGCAAATCGATTCGGCCTCCAAGGCGAATCGATTCGGGTCATCAGACCTGGGATTCTATCTCAGGCTGAATTGATTCGGCTGGGATCCGAATCGATTCGGTCACTCAGACCTGGGCACCTGCATATTTCCGAATCAATTCGGTAAGGGACCGAATCGATTCAGCTTCTCAGAAATCATGAAAATGGCTACTTTTTCAAAGCTAAAAATTCCCAAAATTCATTTTAATCATCTTCTCTTCATTTCTCTTTAACCCAAACATATATACACCATTAATATTCATCTTAGAACACATTTTAACTAATTTCCAACCTCAAATCCATTATTTACACAACAAATCTAATATTTTACCCAAAAGTTAGGTTTTAACAAACTAAACCTAAAACCCATAAATTTGATCCACAAATCATGAAATAAATGGTACAAAACAATTATTTAGCAAGTTTAATCACATGCCTTAAGTTCGTAGGGTCTGATCCGTCCTCGAGATCGCGTAATGGCCGGAAATCCCACTTTCTCTCTCTTTTTCTTCTTCTCTCTTTCTTTCTTTCTATTTCTCTTTCTCTCTAAGGAGATTTGATCTCCCGTAGGCTTAATAAGCCTTGTCTCCCAAGATACACAACTTTAAATGATAATACACACTTTAAATGACTCGATAACTTTAATTCGAGCCAAACGAACCTAAAAATATTTCGGAACCTAAATAGACCCCAAGTACAGTCATTTTGACTATCTCGACCCTTCCGAAAATAACTACACCCTCAGAATGACCATTCGAAACACTTTATAACGTCTTTACATTTTTGACCTCAAACGTCAATTTGATTATTCTCCAAATAAAATAATAATTATTTCTCCCAAAATGAATAAATTATCGTCCCAAAAATCTCGTGTTGTTACAATATCTTTTGTAGGTATTTTTCTTTCTTGCATTTTTCCTTTATGCATTTTCATTTATTTCCTTTTTAATTTCTTCTGATTTCTCACCCTTGTCCTTTTGCAGACGTGGTTCTACGAGGTCATCGGGCTTAATCCCCATTTGATCGATTTACAAGATGAGTCGGTGGGGGGATTTTGCAGGATGTATCGGTGGTGAAAGTCCAACTGACAGTCGAGGCGATCTCTTTCCTTGGCGGTGGTGCGTCAGGTTTTGAATGACTTGATGAGTGATCAGGTTATCTCTTCTTTTCTTTCTTTTGAGTCTTCTTTTTGGAATTTCCTTTGTGCAAGTATTGATTTGATCTTAAAAAATGCAGGTGACCTTCTATCCCTGGGGGATGACTATCCAGCATACAGGAGTGGCCACGGGGAATGCGTAGATGCACCGACTGTTGGCGCACGAGTTTTACTGCTCCAGGTATTTGAGGGAGAGAGTAGTTTGGCAGATTGTGGAGGACGAGGTGGTGGTCCCACCGGTGATGCCCCTAATGTACATGAGGTGGGTGCGGGAGATGTTGGAGGATGCCCTGACGGCAGTGATGATTGGTGAGACCTATTCATTGTACACGGACATGGTGGCGGACTACGACTACCTTGATTTCGTGATGAGGTGGATGATGCCATCATGCATCCATGACGTGGTGAATATGTCTCCGCCTCCTATGACTTTTGCTTCTTCGATGTTCTCCTCCCTCTTGCAACATCAGACTTCCTGGGGGAGGATTGGTGATTATGCTGCATCTCCCCAATTCGATAGATACAAAGGTCTTGGCGATGGCGGAAGACGTCCTCCAGCCAGAGGTATATCTTTGTACTTTTATCCTTCTGATTTGTCTTTTGCTTTAGGCTGACTGATTTGCTCTTTTTATTTTTCTTGCAGTATGTCTGGGTGTCGACTACATGGTAGAGGGACATTTGGGATAGGGTGGCTTCCGCGACTGCTCAAATCCGAGATTCGATCCCAGTTCCTTCCTATTTTGTGCCATCTTCTTCGTCTGAGGAGGGGTCTGGATCGGGTAACGGAGGCTCCTTAGCTCATTGATAGGGAAAGCGCGTGCATCACAGTCGCGGGGACGGAGGATCACATGAGAGAGAGAGAGAGAGAGAGAGAGAGAGAGAGATAGAGAGAGAGAGAGAGAGAGAGAGAGGGAAAGTGATAGTTAGAGAAAGTTTGAGAGAAATAATGTTTATGGCGGTATTGGGTGGAATCCCATTGTTTTTTTCTTCTTCTTTCTGCAAAAGA
This sequence comes from Sambucus nigra, assembly GCA_949130495.1. Classification (NCBI taxonomy): domain Eukaryota; kingdom Viridiplantae; phylum Streptophyta; class Magnoliopsida; order Dipsacales; family Adoxaceae; genus Sambucus; species Sambucus nigra. Next base: position 32,470,490 of record OX422223.1, on the reverse strand, counting down.
TGTAAGGATATCAACATATATATGAAATGAATGGGATTTTATTTTATTTATGTTTCCTTTGAATGACTTATTCTATATGAACTTTTTACTTTGTTTGCCGACACTGTAAAAAGGGTTAGAATTACTTAAAGAGAATTTTTATTTTAAGACAGGTTGAGTAAAAATATAAGGAGAGAAAAATTCTGAATTCTTTTGGAATCAAATATTTTTTTATTGAGTTTTTGATTTTTGATAAAAAAAGAAAAAGGGAATTTTCTAAAAATGGGGGGATGTCGATCGTCATACCCTTGTCCTGCCTATCGACATGTCAATTCATCAAATCACCCTAAGGCTTGATTGCACTTTCTTCAGCTAGTTTTTACTTAATGGGGTAGGGTTTTATTTGGATTTTATAGGACCCTTGTCTTTATCCAAGTTGTTCAAGTATAAAAAGGGGTAATGGTGGAGAGTTTTCTTCACCCATCCAAATTTCCTTTCTCTTGCTTATTTCTGGCTTCTTGTCTTTATTCTTTCCATTATTTCTCTTCCTATAAGTGCTGAATTTGCTTATTACCTCGAGATTTTAGAGGCTATGGGTTCATACAATGTAGACTACGACGCCTTTAGCCTGCGTCGAGTTTCTTTGTGGTCTAACCGACCCATTGACTGGAACATGCTGACGGTGGCAGTACCGTTTTGGTATCCCGAGGATCATGTTTTTCGTTTTGTCTTGAACACGATCTCCCGACCTATGAAGATTTTTTTACTATGTTGGGGGTATATCCCAGTGTGGCGGTGGCCATGATTGAATTCTCTCGGTCTCCTCGGGCACTATTGGAAGAATTTCTCCATATCTTACCCTTGGTGACTCGGTTATTGGTCATTGGAGGAATGATCTCCCTCCCCATTGTACTGTATTTCGTGCATGTACGGGATGTTGGTGATGTGGCCTATTTTAGAGAGATCACCCTTGTATTGACTTCAAAGCTACTACTGGTGACTGGGGATATGATGGTGGACCTTCAACTTCCTGCCATTATTGCATGGTTGTCACCATCGTAATCCCGTGGAGGTGGTACTAGCGGAGACCCTAAATAGTCTAGTTGACTAGCGGGAAGGTCGTTCTGATTTTCTGAGAGGTACACCGATTATGCTATTCATGTGGTTGTTTGAGAGATTCCGCTTGGCAATCCCCCTGAATATCCCTTTATAGCTGTGCTAAATTTTTTCACCTGCTATTTCATCAGCTTTGGCCTGACTGTCGAGAACTGGGTAAACTGGTTTGTGGAGCACAGAGCTCGATGTCTACGTTGGTTAGTGCCCTGTTGGGAGAGTTACAGCCTATTTTAGAACTGGGGTAATACTAGTATGTTCGGTTAGTTGGCCTCTTGAAGACCTCTTTTTACCTTGTGGTTCCTGCGTCAAGTCTGGTGGGAGAAAATTGTGCCTTCTCATACCCTGGATTTCTTTCCTATAGAGGATTTGACTGAAGGCTTGCATATGCGACTGGGATTTTTGTGGAAGAATCTTCGGTCGTCGACCCATCCTTCCTAATCTATTGGCAGGGTTTGGCATGTTTCTGGGATTATATGAAGTGGTTGTGGAGGAGGGCAGTAGCTAAGATCTTGGCCGAGGAGACCGGGCATAGATGGTTTGCCATGTTTTACACTATGGAGGGGGTGTAGTGGTTTTTCGTAGGATGGTTTAAGCTTATCGTTCCATGGAGAGCCTTCGATATACTATCATGGCAGGAGAAGTTTTGGAACCTCAAGATGTAGATGAAGATGGGGCTGGATCTTCTTGTAGCTGCGGGTAGGGTCCTTTGTAAAGCTAGTAATATTTATGAACCTTTTATGTGTTTGGTTGTTGTCATGGGAATAAATCTGGGAAGGTTTGGTTAGTTTGTTTTAGGAGTAGCTTGCTTTATTTTAGGACAGTAAGGTTAGGTTGGCAGGGGAAGTTGTTTGATTCCCTACGCTGATATTTCGTGTAATTGTTTCGAATTTTCCCAAAATGGAATAAAAAGTGTTTTAATCATATTGTTTTGCCTTTTGATGAGTTTTACATTTAAATTATCTATACCAATCTCTAAGGCATGCACAATCCTTTTGATGATGTAAATGATAAAATGAACTGTCATTCTCGGAGGTAGGAAAATAATAAAATTTTGTGAAAAAGAAGGGGACTGTGCCATGTAAAGAATATGAGCTGCCTATGAACCTCTAGGGTTTTGAATTTTTTTTTAGTTTTATTTTGAATGTAAAGGTTTTTAGAGGATCATGCCCCACGTAGTTCTGAGTAGAGGGAAATAAAGAACCATTTTTTAGAGTAGAAGGGGGATGAGAGGAATCGTAGCACGCTTAGATTTTAGACCTAAGGGTAGAATTTCTAGAGACGATTCAGGTTGACTGTACGGTCCATATCTTCTCCATCAAGGTTGGTGAGCATAGTGGCACCACCGAATAAGATCTTCTTCATGATGTAGGGGCCACTTCAATTTGTTTTTAATTTCCCTCTGGGGTCCCAGTAGGTTCTATGATTTTTTTAGGGCTAAGTCTCCTTCTCGGACACCATGATCCTTAACTCTCTTGTTGAACGACCACGCTATCCGGTGATGGTACCCTTATATATGATATAAATCCTATAGCCTCATTTCGTCCAAGAGTGATAATTCATCAAGTCGATCCTGATGCCAGGTTTCTTCACTGACTTTTCTTTCAAACATGATGTATAGTGAGGGAATTTCTAGTTCAATGGGTAGGATTGCTTCCATTCCGTATACCAGAGAGTAAGGGGTAGTCCCAATATTGACAACTTTTGATCATCTTACTTATGATTGCTTTGAGGTTATTATTGGCGGCTTCAACTGCACCATTGGTTTGAGGTCGGTAGGGAGAAGATTTTTATCTCAGGATCCCATACTCATTGAACAGTTTCTTATGTTGCACCCTGCTCACCGTAGGCGCGCATCGCATCCATGGGATTTTTGGATAGATCTGGATCATCCTCTGAATTTCCATCTCTTTGTCTTTTCTTCTCGTCAACATTTTTATAACGGGACTCCACTCAACGTCTAGGTTTTTGCTCTTCTTTTTCATCCACCTTTATCAACAAACTTCATCAATTTGCCTCGATTGATGATATTTTTAATCTCGTTCTTTAGAGAAAGGCAATTGTTAATGTTGTGTCTATGATCCTTATGGAAGTCGCTATGCTTATGCTTGCCTCTTCGGTTAGGTGAGACCATCAATTTACCAGAACATTTATGTTCATTACTTCCTTAAATCTTGTCGAGGATATGATGCATGCCTATTAGTTTCTTATATTTCTCTTCTTCTGTTGACGTGTAGTAGCACTCGTGGGCCTCAACTTAATTCTTTTTCACCGTGCCAACCCCATAGCATCTAGGGAATGTTAGACACTAGTGAATGGTAGATGGAATAAATTCAAACATTTTTAATCCGACCCACTAAAAATTCTATTATAAGCCGAGTGGATGTTCTCATATAGGGTAAAAAAATGTATTATCTCTGTTCGTTATGTTGTCCATGTGATTACCACAACCTCGAGCACAATTTTTCATAAGGCGAACACCTTCTCCCCCCAAAACCGATAAGAGTTCTGTTATATACCTCTAATTTTCTATCTAGTAACCTCAAATTCTTGACGCAACTGTAAAATAGAACATCAACTGAACTTCCATTATTGACCATAATCCTTGCTACCTGAATCTCACGCATCATCATCGTGATGATTAGAGGATCGTCGTGTGGGTAAAGTACACCTGGAAGGTCATCTTTAAAGAGGACAATGATAAGACGATCTTTGTATACATTTTGGGGGGAGTTTCCAAATCATCAACCAAGTTGATTTATCTAACATTATCATAAGCCTTCACCTCATTAAGATAGTCTTTCCTTTCTTCTAGTTCATCTCTACTGCTAGCATCACCTCATGCTATGAAGTTACACCTAAAGGAGATCGTCTTGACTTGGTGCACAGGCTCCATGGGCTTATTGGATAGATATGGATCATCATGTGAATTGCCATTTCTTCCTCTTTTCTTCTCGTCAACATTTTTACAACTGGACTCCACTCAATGTCTAGGTTTTTGCTCGTCTTTTCATCCACCTTTATCAACAAACTTCATCAATTTTCCTCGACTGGTGATATTTTTAATTTCGTTCTTTAGAGAAAGGCAATTGTCAATGTTGTGTCTATAATCCTTATGGAACTCACTGTGCTTATGCTTGCCTCTTTGGTTAGGTGAGACCATCAATTTACCCGATCATTTAGGTTCATTACTTCCTTAAATCTTGTTGAGGATGTGATGCACGCCTACGGTGAGCAGGGTGTATTTGTCAAATCTCCTTATCTTCTCAAATTTGTTTTCCTAAGGCATCTCCTTCTTATTAGAGTTTTTATCGACCTCGAATCTGGTATGACTGGATTTTTTTCTTCCATTTTCTCCTCGATGTTCATAATCATTCTCGCCTTGGCAAGGAGCATGGCCATCGTGCTCATGGTTCTTTAGCTAGCATCTAGTATAGCTTTCCAGGAACAAACCACTCATGATAGAATTAATGGCGATTTTCTCGTCATAATCTATCTCCCCAAGCTTCTCTATGTGGAATCGCGTGATGAATTCCCTTTTTGTTTTGTTCTCCCTTTTCTTGACATTTTAGCAGGTGGGCCATTCTTTTTACCAGCTTTATATCAAAATAAAAATTGTTGACAAAGAGTTCGATTAACTGCTAAAAAATCAATATTTTCCCTCTTGGCAAAATGTTATACCATACTTGAGCTGACATGGCGATAGTGCTAGAGAAAGCCCTGCAGCATATTTCATTAGATATGGAATAGATGTTTGAAGCTTCCTGGATTGCTCCATGTGCAGTATCAAATCAGATTTCCCATCGTTCTTGAGGGTGATAACCTGTGGTTTGAATCTGGTAGGGTTAGATAACCACTAACTAAAGATGTGAATGGAGATCCTAGAATGAAGGCCCTCTACAAAGAGTTTTTCATTTTGATGATTTCACTCAATCGATCTTCCAGTCATTGGATATACCCTTTCCAGGGTTTTTCTTCCTTCTTGACCTTTGCTATAATGGTCTTATTGGATTGACCTTGGCATTTAGTTGATCTCTCTTCCTGGAAAGTATGCTCGGCCTTTGTCGACACAAGCACACTAGGTTTTGATCTGGCTCAGCATTCCACCCTTCTTGTCTCAGACCTTCTTGGCTCCTCCCTACCTTCTCTGTGTTAATTTTCCCCTTCTACTCTTGTCTAGGACTTGCTATAAAGTGAAATGAGAGAAAATAGGTGAAATTAAATTTACATGGTTCGGCTCAAGGAGGTGCCTACATCCACCAGTGGACGTGTGTAGGTAGTATTAATTTCATTAAATGAGAATGTGTAACCTCATTCAGGTTTTCCTTTCTGGATTGCGCCATGCCTCCTTAAATATGGCCGTGGGAGTATGTTTTATGGACTATTACAGGTGATCCACTAGAGTGTGTCAGGGGTCTTATTTTTATATAATAAATAACTACCCAATTTATAAGATAATGGTGGAATAATTGTAAAGTTAGCATGGAAAAATCTGCGAAATAATGTTTGTCCATTTCTAGTGTGTGAGGGCATTGATAATATCATCCCACTGTTTGATTCATTAGTAGTGGACGTATAATTGCACGTGCACCGTTTGGGATAGTAAGATTGACCTGCCTGAGACCGATCTTGATTATATCTGAGACGATCACATTGTCAACTTTATCCTATCTCATTCTGATTTGTAATGAGTCCAGATGTCTTCTTTTGATTAGTTTAGGGATCGCACATAATTTATGGTACAACACCACACATATATTTTCATTAAGATATTTGTACTCTCATACAAGTAATGCTCTTTATAGTTTAATATCTTTTTGATTAAATGTTTACCTATCCGAACTACCATAAATGATAAACAACAACTATGTATCCCATAAAAGGGATGTAACTAACTATACGTGTAAGAATAAAACCCCAGTACCAACCCCGACAATGTCACTTGTAAGGAAAAATATAAGTAAGTAGGGTTCATTATCAATTGTCTCACTTAACTATCGTATATCATTTCTCATTATTTACTAGTCGTCCCTATAACAAGTATTAGTGCTAATTAAGGAATCATCATTTTAATGAGAGAAGTCATGTCCATTCAGAGAAATAGGTCGTCAGGTGGGAGCTAACCCATGTTAGGCTCCCTTAATTTCCTAGGAGATCTAGGTGAAGGGGACGCTCACCCAGAAGATATGAACCTAGTCACCAAAACCATAACCCCCCTGCTTAACGATCCGTCAGGAGATCAGCATCACAACTGCCTAGTATTTATGAGGAAACTCTAGATCAATGCGATTAATAGATTTCCCGTCTATGGAGGCAATTATCTCAGCAATCAGAGTGTGGTTCCAATTTCCATACTATGGAATGTCACAAAAGGAGTATAGTATGTTGTTAAGAAATAATAGGTCCATCCATATTGTGAGGTACTCTAGATTAATTAGCCCCAATGAAGTTCATTCTAATCTATAGCATGTTCATCATTCGCCAGTACACAACTTTGTTAACCAAACCATCAGTAGGTTTAGCCAATCGAGTCTGAGAAGAGCAGTAGATTAGCTAGACTGGAAGCATAGATGAACAGATCGAGTAGAGATGAACTCCAAAATATCATTAACAAATAATTCAAGGAATGACTAAAAACTAATTTAGCTCGAATTCTAAAATATCTTTCCAGGAAGGCGATGGGGCATGTCGTAGCCTCTCCTTTCACTCCTAAGATAAAATTTGCGAAATCACCGATGAAGTTCTCGATTCCAAAGATTACAGCTGACGATGGGAAGGAAGATCTCACCCATCACATAAGGCACGATCCCCACATGATGTATCTCTAGAGCCACCATAACGCTATCATGTGTAGGGTCTTTCCTTTAACTTTAGGAGAAATGATCCTCAAAGTGTTTGAGAAGTTATCTCCCAAATGGATCTCCTCATTCACAGATCTTGACGAACAATTCATAGCCCACTTTATAACCACCAATAAAGTAGTAAAGGAGATGGACTCGTGAGAAACTTGGAGCACATTTTTCACAAATCGAGAAAGATCTCGAATGTGCTCGAGAGGTCAAGGTCACTTTAGAGGACAAATCTAAGAATTTTGGAAAGATGTTCATCATTTAATTTTGTTTGGCTTATCCCGTTACACCCCACTGCACCATCATTAACATTATCAAGACCTTAAGTGAAGACGAGCTAGTGACTGAATGCAACTATCGAAGATCGATCATCTCTACATTTATCGGAGAAAGTTTATGAGGTTGTTTTTGTGAAACCATTTTGTTTAGGGGTATTTTTACTGAGTTTGAAAACTTAAAATATTTTTTAAAAAGTTTTTTGAAAATTTCTCTAAGTCGATTGAATGACATTTAACTGCCATTCGAATGAGTTCCTATACCTTGTTAGAATTTCAAGAAGGATTCAAGACTATTTCAAGGCCTTTCCAAATCAACCATTTAAATACACTTATGGGGCATTTTGAGGCAAGTTACAAATATACACTCCTCCTTTTATATATAGAATTGCCAATTTCATATAAATATAAATTGTAGGCCTAAAAATATAGTAGAAATCCTTAAGGTTTGATATCACTTATACTATTGTCCCGCTTTGATGAAATTAAATAAATTCATATGGTTTAAATTATATTTAATTTTAATTGAATTATATATTATTTAATTTGTACTATTGATGAATAAATTTTCATATTAGGGTTTGAATATATATATATATATATATATATATATATATATATATATATATATATATATATATATATATATATATATATAAGTTACAATGGTGTTTTCACTATTCGTAAGATGGAGAGACACTTCACGATTGAGATCGAAGTCAACAAGGCAACGATCAAATGGTTGAGATTAAAAGATTTATTTTTCCTCTTTTGTCCCTTTATTATTTCATTTCCCCCTCTTTTTTAATATTTTATTTCCTTTCCCCCTATTTCCCAAAATTCAAAAACATGGAGAAAATAGTAAATTACATACTTCACTCTTTTTAGGATCCAAGTTTCTCCACGTGTTAACCTCCAAACGGTGTTGATTAATTAAACCATACCAAGAAAACTCCAAAGAAGCTTCTCTCTCTCTCTCTCTCTCTCTCTCTCTCTCTCTCTCTCTCTCTCTCTCTCTCTCTCACTTCCGGAGATAACATCTCTCAACCACCGCCCCTGACCCTCCTCCTCCCTGTTACCCCCTCTACTCCTCCTAGCCAAACAAGTTACCTTCTCTTTTCTCCCCACTATCGGCCTCGGCTACAAGCTAGGTTTTTCCCTCTCTCTATGTCTCCTCTCCTATTAGGTAGGTTTCAAATGGTATTGATTGGTTTCAATTTTATGTTTCAAATGTTTTTTGGGATTACGATTTGTGCATTTTTTATTTTTTTAAATCTAACAACTTTAAATTATGGTGTTTGTGGGTTTGATTTTTGTGGTGTATCTAATATTTTGTTCTTCTCTTTTATATTCAGGATTAAGGATCCTAAAATAATTGAATAACCGGTAATATTTTGTTTCTTCTCTTTTATATTCAAGTTCAATTTACGTTTTGTAAACCCTAATTTTTCGGGATTTTCCTTTTTAACATTTTGGGTATCAAATTTTGTTGACTGATCCTTTCTTATTCATGGTTTCTACTTCTTTTACAGGTAATTTCACATATCGAACATGGATTCTACTTTAAGGTTCATTATCTGACAAGTTTTGTACAATTTTATTTTCTACTTTCGTTTTTATTGCATTATTTGGGGTTTTAATGGTTTTCTACTCAAACAGAATACACGTTCACCGTTGGAGACATATGGGTTCTCATGTAATTTCATTTTGAGGGTTCTTGAAAGTTCCTTCTTCATTCTGAGGTGATTGTGCATTTTAGGTAATACTTTTTTTTTGTAATTTCACTGCGATGATATTGAGATTTGGGGTCTCACTTTTATTATAAAAGTTGAGTATGTTGTGCTTTTGGCGATTTGTCCCTTTTGAAAAATACCTTTTTTTTGTATTTGGGCCCACACACACACACCCCACCACACCATTATAATGATACAGAATAAACAACTTCAAAACACCACAACATACTTTCTCAGTTCAAACTCATTTTATGTCTGTCTAATACTTCAACGCATCCATAATAGGTGTAGATTCATTGAACGATGTCCTGTTTGACAACGACGCTCATTTTGACAAACTTCTTTTGAATGAGAAGACAAATTAGATAAACTTTATCACATGATTCAATTTATTGCGAGATTTGACTCTTTTATTTATTTTCTGGTGAATAATTACATTTATTTTTTGTGAAATTTGACTCTTTTATATATTGTCAGCTTCTATCTAATTCTCAACTTTTGAGCATATGATTATATTCAGCATGCCTTTCAAACATCTTCTGCCCCCAGCGAGACAAAATCAAACCCCTAATTCTGCCTCATCATCAAGATCAGTTCAATAGGTCCATCAGGTGATGGAAGGCCATGAAGATTCTACCCGTACTCCTTTTCACAGGCCCGGTAAGGAACAAATAATAACTTTCTTTAATAATGGCACATAGGTTTATTTAACAGGTTAAAAGAGTATTTCTTTAATATGGTACATATGTCTTGAATAGTAAGCGAACGTTAGAACCAAAATATGGAGAGCATAAATGCAAGGAGTTATGGGAGCAAAACTTTCTTTAATATGTGTTCATATGTATAATAAATGCTTCTTTTTGTATATGAACATGGAAATTGATTTGAACATAGAAATTGATTTGAGTTTTAAGCTTTGTCTTATAAAGGAGAGGTAAATAGGTCATTTTTCACATATGATTAGAATTCATAATTTCATTTTTTTGATGTCATCTTACTGTTAATATGAACATTTCAGAGATTTTATTCAGTAATTTTCTACTCAAATGAAATATGGTGCTTATGTTGATTCCAATATGACTTTTACAATTTCTTTATTGTCACTCTTTATTGTAATGAGGTTTATAACTTATATTTCATGCTTAGTCTATAAATAATAATTTTAGGCATTTTCAAGCTTCGTCTACAAATATGTTTTTAAATAATTTTAGGCTTATAACTTACATTCTCAAATGCTCAGGTATATCTCATTATTTTTCTTAGTTAGGTTGCAAGTTATTGAATTCTTAAGTTGAAAATTATTCAGATTTTGATTTGTATTGTATGTGTACAGTTGTTTCTAAGCATTACAGTTATTTGCGAGTATGATCTTATTTACAAGTGCAACTATTTCATGTAACTATTTTGCAAAACTTCTTCATGGTAAGATCTCACAAATGTCTTACTTTAGTTAGGACACTTTTCATAGTTGAATGTAACCTTCTAATGCATACTTTGGAAATTTTCTTTATTTTGCGATTGCATAAAGTATCCTTTTGATTGTTGAGTTTGGGACTTATTTGAAATTAAATGATTATATTATCTACATCCTTTTTTTGGATCGAAATCATTTATTATATGCATCTATTTTTTTTTTGTTTCTAGCAGGTATCATTTTTTATACAAGGTTTAAGATGTGTGATCATTGTGGAAGTTCTAGAAAGGTGTTATATGTCTGATTCAAAAACCAAATTTCAAATTGAAGAATTCAAATAGTTTTGAAAGCACCTGTCAAAGAAGCTGAAAGCTTATCAAGAAAAGAAAGCAGCCTCTTCGAATAATAAAAAATGGTGGAAACTCTTTTTATATATCCAAAGAAAGGTATGGGGAAAAATGATCAGTTTACTTTTTATTAAATTCTTTTCTTAATACTCTTAGTTTCTTTACCATAATTTCCAAAACATTATGCTCTGGGTGTCAATATTATTTATATTATTTGTGCATAACTTTCGCTAAACCCAGTATTGATTATTGATAACAAATTGAAGTTGATTGGAGAATATGAAGAAATAATTGGGACATGCTTTGTTTTCAGCGAAAGTGATGCGGCTCCTATGGTTTATGAAGAGCCAAAACCGTATGAGACTAGCCTTTTCTCTAGAAAATGCATAATAGACCCAAATCAAACTGCAGTCAAGCAAGTCAATCCAGTTTTCAGCCTACATAAAATCCTCAAGTTCAAATTGTCAACGGAAGCTGCCATAGAAGACAAATCCCTATAGATACTATCATAATGTGCTTTGGCACATATCGCGAGTCCTGTGTTTGTTGATGGCTGTAGGACAGACCAAGGTGAGGTTTTTTATTTTCATATTCTCTTCCTTTTATATTTTTATTAATGATCTACTCAGTTTGTTTTTTATTTTCATCTTTGAAACTATGTTTTTAAATGTGGATTTTCATCTCTGAAACTATGTTTTTAAATGTGTAATGAAAACTCTTACGTGCACTACCATATTCCTTACACTTTTAAGTTCAACTAACCGATGAAATGAAGGTGGGATTTAGTTAATTAATAGCTGCTGTAAAAATTCGTGTCATTATGTACCATGTTAGAAGTATTCAAAGTCATATTTTAGATTATCGAGATAAAAAATCATATACACATAAGAATGTTTTTGAAATATACATAAGGTTTATATTGTCATTGATGAGGCAGGACATGATGACATTCTTCTTTAGTTCCACAATGGCTGACACTTTTTGAGGAGTCTGAACGTGACGTTCATAACCTTAAATCCCAAGATTGGGGATTCGATTAATGTTCAGACCGATAAGTTATTCTTGACAAAGTATTGTTTTCCAGACTTAGTAGGGTTATAAATCCTCTCATTCCCGAATATCAAAATGCTTTGATGGGTGGAAGATAAATTCTTGATGTTGTCATGTAGCATCATGTCTTACTATGAGTAACTTGGCCATTATTTTTATCCTTTTTCATCTCTTATTACCAGTTTGATGGTGGAATTAATATAAATTTTTATTTATGTGCTCTTTTATATACAGGAAATAAATTTACCGATTTTTTACATGTATGGCATGAGCATAGTGGGAACGGAGTTACGATCATGTTGATGGATGAAAAAGTCAGGCAGGTATATTATGTTTTTGCATTTTATTTATATAAATTTATTAGATTTTGATTTTGATTTACGATCATATAGATTTTGATTTAATGTATGTTCCTATGGTGGTTAGTCTGAGAACTAAATCTTGGATAAGAAATTTCGGATACTACTTATTAATGAATAGTGAAGTGTTATATATCACAAAATTCCTAGCCTATCCTGAATAATAGCCCCATATAGGTGACATATGCTTGCATTTTTAATGGAATTTTTTCATTTCTCTCAATTTGCAGATCCATTCTCTATGGCACCTCAAAAGGACTCGGATCAATTGTGAAAAACTTGAGTTATCAGTAGGAAAGGTGGCAGCCGAGGGGGTAAGAACATTTCATGGTTTATAGGAAGATGAAAGGAAATGCTTGCAGCTTGAAGGCAGAGTTGGAGGGGATCTTTCATGGATTGAATTTGATCAAATAAAGAGGGTGTACAGATGCTCAAATTAAGAAAGATTCCCAAATAATTGCATTACTTATGAACAAATCAGAGGTGCCTAATTACCCATATGCAAACATGATTGAAGATTGTGTGGATTTAGCAAGGTTAACCAAAGTAAAAGTATCACATTACTTAAGAGAGCAACATATGCGCTGACTGGATAGACCGTGAAGGAGCCAAATAATGATCAAATTTTATCGAAATGGAGACCCGCCGTGCAGGTGTTATGAAGCTGCTATCAGATGATATGCTGGGAAAGTCCATCCCAAGGGGTGGTTCTTAATCTATCGTTTCTTTTACCAAATAACCATTGTTGAGATATTGCAAGTTCTTTCAACCGATTGTTATTTGCACGACTTATTTCCTATCTTTATTTCATTTGGGTACTCATTTCTTTTGCCCTTAAACTAAGGTAATCATTTATTTGTTAGTTGTAATCGTTTTGTTGGATTTTTTTTAAACTTTGATATGCTTGGCTGTAATCATTTTTTTTATAAAAGTTCAAGTCCCCTGATCTGTACTTATTTGGGTCTGTTTGGCTGTAATAATTTGGGTATTCATGTTTCAGATATGTAATCATTTGGGTATTTTGTATTCACGTTTCAGATATCTGTGAATCCGTGTATCAGATTTTGGAGGCCAAATCTTGATGGAGCTTATGCAGGCCCTTGATCGGAGTTGGGAGTGCCTTTCGATGTAGTGGCAGACACCGATCTCTTGCCTCAAATTCTTCTCTCTACCTCAAAACAACACCGTCAAAGGGTGGGGAGTACAGTTGAAGTCAATGATGGTTTGATTTTTTTCTCTCTTTATCTGAATAAATTTATGTATGTTGATATGTAAAACATATTTGAAAAATATTTTATATGTTTGGTTAAGAAATGTTTAATGCAGTTTGCTGGTTCCTCATCTATGCACTGTTCGTTGAGGTTTTCTCTTCATCCACATGTTAGCCGACCAACAAGAATGGTCTGTTTGTCATCGTCGAGGTTTGTTATGCTTCGCATATGGTCGCCGACCAGCAAGGGTGGTCAAGCAACCCTATCTCCTGACTAGTTCTGGCATTTTTGGATCTGATATTGCATCTATGCGACATCTAATATGGCATTTTTGGATCTGATATTGCATATGCAAGATGACATTTTTGGATCTAATATTGCGGCGCTGGTAATGAGGACCGAACATGCTCCTGACAAGTAGATTGAGGTTGCAATCGTTTTTTTATTCTTTTCCTTTTTAGTTTTGCCTCCTAAAGTATTGATACTATTTATTTGTGAATGGAGTTTATTCACACTGTTGTTCGGTGAGTGATGTTGTTTATGTTTATGTTTATGCAAATACCTAAAATAATCAGTATCAATTTGTTAATTGTCCAAGGTTTTTCTATTGACCTTTTCGTTTCTTAAAAGTTTCGAGTTTGTTGCCTGTATATTGAATTTGATTATGTATTAATGAGATGGATTCAAATAAATGATTTTGTATTAATGAGTGGAATTTAATAGTTGATTTATAATATTTAGTGACCTATTTAAATTGTTGTATTCAATTTTTTTTCCTACAAAATTGTTCTTAACTATAGATTAATCTGTTGGCAAATCCAAATGAACATGAGATAATATAAGCTCTGGCTCTACAATATAATTTCCATTATCAAACTAATTAACATGGAAGTTATTTTTTATAAAATTTCTTGGAATAAATTGTAATTTTTGTTTTTCTAATTCATAAATGCAACAAAGGTCGAAGCCCGACCAAAGGTGAGTACATCAAAGTAAGGGTAAGCCTAAACAAAGTCAAGTATAGCAGATATTAATTTTTTGGGATAAAATCATCTGACTTTATGATGTATAAGCCTGTCCAGATTGTGAAGGTTCTCTAATTTGAAAATAGATGTTGGTTTTAATTTATGCCTTTTCCAGTATATTTCCTATACACTTTCGACTACGATTTGGGGCTAACTGCATGATTGAGACTAATTTTGATCGAATATTTTCGTGTTTAGTTTCATGTGCATGAGATGTTATTGGTTGTAGTTTGCTCTCAGATTACAAAATGTGAGTACGTATCATCCAAATTGTGATTGAGACTATATGATATTACAAAATGCGATTTAGTTTCATGTGCATGAACTTTTTTAAATCATAATTGCATATAATAGTTGGTTATTTTTGTAGCATTGTACGATTTTATTAGTTTATTAGAATTGTATTTGGGTTAAATATGTTGGAAGGGGGTATTGTGAAGGCCAAGATGAAGTTTTATTAGATGAATTTGGACTTTTTAAATATTGTTGAATTGGTCGTTATCCCTTAAAAAGGGTGGATAGTCCAATAAACGAAGGAGACCATGCCAATTTTTTTTTTTTAAATTGATACTTTGTTCTGATTCTATGTAATTGAGTATATTTGGATTATGTTTCTTATACGATGTCCAAAACGGGCAATTTATTTTGTTGGATTAATTTTTTATTTCTTAAACAAGGTGGATAGTCCTATAAACAAAGGGAATTTTGCCCAATTTTTTTAAAAATGTTTACACATTTGTATTGTAAAAGAAATTTTATGGCTTAAATTTAGATGATTCAATACTTTGAAAATATACACTTATAATATATATAAAATTTATTATTTATATTATACACGACTTTATGCTTTTCAAAATTATACGCTTGCTTTTATTGGAATTTTTTTCCATTTCGTGCTTACATACTTTCGAAATCTTTGTCGCTTCGCGATTATTAACTTTGAAAATTTTCAACGTGCCTTCAGGCACTGGCATACCCTAGTATATATATATATATATATATATATATATATATATGGAGTGAATAATTGATAATTGGCCCTTCATTTGAAATATGTTCGAATTGTAGTTCACCAATTTTTTTATATTCATAAGAGTGCACATGATTCTAGGGTTTCCTTCTGGGAGATCCTTGATTGATCATTCTTAATCATTGTTTTTCTTTTATTTCTTTGGGCATGGATTCTTCTGGGGTTTATGCACATCATGATTCTACATCATGGGAGTTCTGTGATTTGGATATTGCACGTGCAACAAACAAACTCTCATCTAGGGTTGCTAAGGTTGTATTATAGGAATCAATCACTATTGAATGCGAAAATACTACTGCGGTTCCATTGACATTATCATACGCTAATATGGTAAAAAACGATCTTTCCCCTAATCTCAATGGAAAAGAATGCCCAACCCCTAAGCTTTGTGGAAACTTGATGGTTATGGAGATATCGGAGTCTGGGTACCAAAAATCCATTAAATAAAGTGAATGTTTTTTAATTGGTAGATATTTGCTCAACAAGGGAGATAAGCCTTTGGCGGCTAGGGTTTTACAAGAAAAACTTTCACGTGCTTTTAATATTTTGGATGCATGGAAACTTATACCGATGGGAAAAGTGTTCTTCACGTTGCAGTTTCCAAACATGGGTTTGAAGAAGACTTTACGATCTAGATGGACGTTAAACCTTGATCTAGGTATGCTTAAATTCTCTAACTGGTACCCTCGGTTCAATCCAATAGATCAAAGAGTCACTTTTGCTCCTCTTTGGGTTAGATTCATGGGTCTTCCGATTAAATATTGGAGACCAAGAATCCTTCTTGAACTGGCACAGTGTCTTGGACACCCTATCAAGATTGATCAACCTACCATGGATAGATATTTTGGACACTTTGCTCGTGTTCTCATTGACATGGAGATAAGTGATAATCTACAAGAGAAAATTCTTATCAAACATAATAATGTATGTTTTGAACAAGATGTGGTATATGAAAAACTCCCACCTAGATGTTCCCATTGTAGAATACTTGGACATTGGGTGACTGACTGTAGGGTGGTTCGTCAAATTCAGTTAGATGGAATTGACATGCTCAAAGGTAAGAGTAATCAGGTGGAGAGACATAGGTCAAAATCTAAACACATGGGTAGATCTCCGGTTAAGAAAATATATAAACCTAAAGAAGTTTTAGGGGTTGAAACGATGAAAAAAAATATTGTGGAGGTGGGATAACCATCAGGTGTTAAAGACCTATAGGGTATGGAGACTGGTGCAACTGAGATGGTCTCTTCAACTAGCATTGATCCTAAATCTGCGAATAATGAGGAATGGATTGGAAAAGGGGACTTAGTTGCTGAAGGAACCATTTCTCGAGTAACGGAGTCATTGGAGAATAGGTTACCAAATATGGTTCATGATGTTTTGACAATGGAGGGGGTTTCCACGGACAAAGTGATCTCTCCAAAAACTTTCTTAAAGAAGTCATGGGCCGCTTTAATGGATGAAGATGAAGTCTCTGATAATGCCA
The DNA here is from genome assembly GCA_949130495.1 of Sambucus nigra. Taxonomy (NCBI): domain Eukaryota; kingdom Viridiplantae; phylum Streptophyta; class Magnoliopsida; order Dipsacales; family Adoxaceae; genus Sambucus; species Sambucus nigra. The sequence continues at coordinate 32,453,619 of OX422223.1, read as the reverse complement.
ATTTGGAAAATCAGAAAGATTATCAGTTGATTGATCATGGTATTGAAAAGGAATTTGATTATGTTTCTAATATTTGTTTAAATAATTTATAGAAGACAATGTATACTACAAAAATAGACAATAAAGGTTATACCACTATTCTTTCCAACTCTCAAAAGAAGAAATTGAAGGCTAAGATAAGAAGAGATCTTCAATTTCAAGATGGTTACAATTTGAGGAGTCTTAGCTCTTTTCACAAATGAAGCTTTTTTTACTAGAACATAAGGGAGTTGGGAAAACTCCCATAAAAAAGAATGCTCTCTCAATGGTCTACTCAGAATAGGCTAGATATTCTTTGTATAACTGAACCAAAGGTGATTTTTGATGTCTCTATGGCTAGGTTTTTCAAAGATCTGGGCATGATTTATTTGGTTTTCACTGACAGAGGTAGCAGGTTACCAAATTTATGGGTTTTTCACTCTCAGAGAATTCCCCCTCCATCTATTGTGAACTTAACTTCTCAACAGGTTTCTGTTATGGCTAAATTGGATGGTATCCAATCTGTTTTCACCATTGTATATGCATCTACTGATTACATTGAAAGGAGAATTCTTTGTGCTGAGTTTGAAGCTTTGAATGCTAGTATCTCCTCTCCATGGATAACTATTGGTGATTTTAAATGTACTCTAGATGCTCATGAGTGTAGAGGGGACATAATCCAATATGCTAGGCCAGGCATGGACTTTAAAAGAATGATTGGCAATTCTAGCTTGTTACAAATTGATACTAGAGACATTTTCTTTAGTTGGAAAAAGGTCCTAATTTAAGGGTGGAAAGAAAGCTTGATAGATCTTTATGTAACCAAGATTGGCTGAATGTATGGAGCTCATTTTCCTGCCATGGTTTGTCCAAGAGTGGATCAAATCATCAGCCGCTTCTCTTTCAAGCTGATACTCAGGTACAATATGGTCCTAAACCATTTAAATTTCTCTCTGCCTGGTTGGAACAAGAAAATTTTATGCAGGTGGTGAAACATAGCTAGTAAGAAGCTAACCCATGTGGCTGTCTAATGTTTGTGATTATGCAAACACTCAAGTTTCTCAAATCTTCTCTTAAAAAATGGAATGTGGAGGTATTTGGAAACATTCATAAAAATCTGCTTATAAAGAAAGAAAATCTTCGAGTTGTCTAACTTGAGATCGATAAATATGGTCCATCTCCAGATAGAAATAATGTTGAATCTCATGCTTTAGCATCCCTCAATCAAGCCTTGAAAGAAGAAGAGTTCTTTTGGAAAGATAATGCTAGGTGTAATTGGATTGTTAATGGGGATCGCTGCATGACTTTATTTCACAGGCAGGTTAAATACTGGCGAGTTCATAACATAATCAATTGCCTTAAAAATATGGGGACCAACTTACTGATATGTCTCAAATCCAGTCTTATGCGGTAGATTACTTTTCTTCCCTTTACAAGTCTAATGATTCTATCATTGATAATGGATTAGTGGACAAGGTTATTCCCCTCTTGGTTAATGAGCAGGATAATTATTCTCTTTCTTCTATCTCATCTTTCGAAGAAATTAAAAACACTGTCTTCTCAATGAATGCTTTGGCCGCTCCTGATCCAGATGGTTTTGGTGGGTTATTTTATCAAAAGTGTTGGGATATCATTCATCTTGATGTTTTCAAAGCTCTTACAAGTTTTTGTCCATAATTGGATTATGACTGGGTTTAATTCTAATCTCATTACTCTAATTCCTATAGATCCTGAGGCTGATTCTTTAAATCTTTTTAGACCGATTGCCATGGCTAACTTCTCTTTCAAAATTATTGCCAAGATCTTGGAAAATAGACTTTCTCCCATTGCTGCTAGAATGGCATCGCACAACCAAACATCTTTTATTCCAGGCAGAAGCATCTCTCATTCAATCTCTTTGGCATATGAAAACTCCAAACTCTTGGACTATAAATGTCTTAGGGGTAATGTTGGGATTAAATTTAATATATCATAATATTTTGATAACATTGATTGGTTTTTTTCATTGAATACTCTGTCAACTTTTGGATTCGGCAACACATTCATCCAATGGATATCTACTATTTTAAAGTCAGCAAACTTGTCTATCCTCATCAATGGCTCTCCAACGAGTTATTTATCTTGCTCTCATGGTGTTAGACAAGGTGATCCCTTATCCCCTCTCCTTTTTTGTTTGGCAGAAGAAGTTCTTAGCATATATCTTCTTTATAAGGTCCAAAATGGTGATATTTAATGCATTTCTTCCCCTCGTGGATTCAAAGTTGTTTCTCACCTCTTTTATGCAGATAATATTTTGGGTTTTTGTAGAGGAAATCAATCCTCCCTTTCTCATGTTATGGATGCCTTTTTTGAATATTCTCAGTGTTCTGGTGAGATAATTAGTCCAAATAAATGCAGTGTTTATTTTGGAAAGGGTGTTTTTCCTAGGAAAAATGAAATTTGTTCTCAACTGCAAATAAAAGAGGGTGATCATCCTTTCATATATTTGGGGGTACCAATTTTTAAAGGCAAGCCTAGAAGTAAACATCTCCAATGCATTGCAGACAGAGCTAAATCAAAATTAGAAGGATGGTAATGAAATATGTTATCTATAGCTGGTAGATTAGAGCTGATAAAATCTGTGATTCAACCGATGTTCCTTCATAGTTTTATGGTTTACAAGTGGCTTATTTTTCTTCTCAAGAAGGTGAAAAAATGGATTAGATGCTTTTTGTGGACTTGTTCAATTTTAAAAAGGAAGACATCGATTGTTAGCTGGAAAAATGCTGCTCTCCCTCAATTGAAGGGGGTTTGAATTTAAGGAGTCTTATTTCTTTAAATAAGGTTGCTCTCTTGAAAAAAGCTTGGGATTCTGTTACTACTCCCTCGATTTGGTCTGATTTTATCAAGGCTAGGTTTAATCCTTTAGGATATTAAGGTTGCTATAAAATAAGTTCAATCTGGCTAGGATATAAGGATGCTTTTGCTGTGAGAAAACTGAATGCAGAATGGAAAATTGGTAATGGTGATACAGTGCATTTGTGGACTGATAATTGGTTGGGAACTCCAATTTCTAAATTAATTGATGCAGCCCCTTAAAATTTGGACCTTACTTTAGCTAACCTTCAAGGTAAATTAATTTGGCCTCACTCTCACAATGGTTTCCTCAACTTTAAAGACGCTCATGACTTTTGCAGAGTCAAACAAAATTCAAACAAGCTATTGGATCTTGTTTGGCACAACCATATTCCTCCTCGAATATCTTTTACCATGTGGAAATTAATTCAAGGGAAATTACCAACTCTGGATGTCCTTCAGTCGACAGTCTTCAAGTTAAGCTCCCGGTGTGAGCTCTGTAAGTCAAATGTTGAAACCATGCAACATCTTTTCATTGATTGCAGCTTTGCTCGAGTCATCTGGGAGTGGATCTCAGACATTTTTAAAATCAGCGTGTGGGAAAATTCAATCACAAACCTTTGGTGTAAGGTGATCAGTAGAAAATTTAGTCCTCAACCGAGAAATATTTGGTTTGCTTGCATCCTAGGGTCTGTTGATATTATTTGGAAGGCTAGGAATCAGTCCATTTTTTATGGTACAATTCCATCATCAAATTCATGCATCAATTTGTTGAGAAATATGGTGTCTTTATGGGTAGATTTTACAAGGGCTATACGCATAATGTGGTTTCTAACCTGGCTATTCTTCATTTTTTTAAGATTAAATGAAAAATGAGAAAAGCTCCTAAAATCATTGAAGTTAGATGGTACCCACCCCTTAGAGTATGGATAAAATTAAATACTAAAGGGATGTCTTTAAGTGATCCTCACTTGGCTACTATAGGTGGAGTATTTCGAAATTTTAGAGGCTTTGTTTGAGGGAGTTTTATGCTAATATTGGCCATTATACTGCATTTTATGCAGAATTGTATGCGGTCATTTTCGGTATTGAAATTTCTTGGAAGTATAAATGGCTCAACTTGTGGTTAGAAATGGACTCTATGGTTATTTTACAGTGCATCCAAAACGAAAATTTTGAACCTCCGTGGCAACTTAGAGTTAGATGGTTGAACTGCAGATTTATCTTATCCCGTATGAATTTCATTTGCTCACACATTTATAGGGAGGGAAACTCAGTGCCTGATTTGTTGACTAAAATGGGGACTAACAATTCTGATATTCGATGGTGGTGGTCTGCTCCTTCTAAAATTCACTCTTTGGTTGCCAAAGACCCGTCAACTTCTCCTCATTTGATATTCTCTTAATTCTATGTTGCTTATTATTGTGTTTTGTTTGAATCTTTGGGGCATGTCACAAAGATTTAGTTGCTTACATCCTCTTGGCTACTTCCATATCCATTTGGTGGTTATCTTATTTTTCGAAGGTTTGGTTGTCATGCCCCCTTATTTTCTTGTAAGCCACTAAGAGGGCTTTTCTCTTTTATTCTATTTAATAAATCTCGGGGCCCTTCCCTCTTGGCAAAAAAAAATATATGCTCCTGATGAAAAATGTATATGTTACGTAGGGTTATACCTTTAGCTTAATTGGTAGTATATTTAGGTAGAGATACCTAATTAATAGGATTCCAGGCATAATTTTCAATATTTGGAAATCAATATCAAATGTAAATGTATAAATAGAGGATAACCCCATGTTTATAGCCTTGGATTTAGATTAGAAACCCTTTAATTGATTAATTATTTGGAAATTAGAATTTGGACCCTATTTACATTAGAATTTTATTTAAGCCCTTATATATTCTTCTTACATTATGGAAATTAAAAATCGTGAGAAGTTAGATTAGGAAGAGTACGGGATTACGTTGTTGGCCTATGATGGTTTGTTGTGTTGTTGGTTTTTAATGGGTTTTTGTTGTTGAAAATAGAAATTGGTTATGTAATTCATTTGATCCTTAAATTAATTCATCTTAATAATTTCATAACTAATTCTAGTATCTCAATGAATACCCCATCTAGATAGAAGTGTACCGGTGGATTCTTTATTTAGCTTTAATTTATGAGATGTCCCAAGCATGGTTTATAGAGACGAGTAGGAGTGGGGGATTTGCGAATCCTTTAATTAAATTATCACTTTTATAATAATGCCTAAATTATTGAGTAGTCCCATACTAGTTATATTCTCGTACATAGTTTGAGAAATTCGTTAGAGGTTAATGAAATAACATAACGAGTGAATTAAATACTAGTTTAGTATGGAACTAAGGGTAAAGTTAATGTAATATTATGATAATATGATATAAGTATCACACTTAAGGAAGAAAATGGAACGGAAATAAGATAATGATGGTATTGCTTAAATTGAAATGAGTAAATGGATATGGTTAGGGTGTGTGTACCGAGAGGGAACAATCTTACTTATTTCCTGACGAAGGGAGCACAATTTTATTATTATGTGATGATTGATGTTATTTTTCCTGACCATGCTATTTTGAGGTGTTGTTTAGTTTGCATGATGGTATTCGTTTATGCATCACATGGCTTATTTATGTTAATACTTCTGACCACACTAGAGAATGGTGGTATCCGATTGCGTGATGGGATTTGTTTGGGAATCAAATGTGTTTTCTATATTGTTCTGACCACACTAGAGAATGGTGGTGTATAATTTTGTGTGATGGTTTTTATGTGTGTATTCAGCATGTTCTTGAAATGGTCGGGTAGATTGGGCGCATGTCAGTTACGATTTTATTAGTTAAGCGATTAAATAATTATTAAAATTGATGATTTAACAAATATATATTATAAGGACTCACTGGATATGATTTATTTGTCATAGTAGGTTAGATAACTATGGACATATCACTTGTTGGGTTTTGACCCATTTATATTCGCGAAAACATTTCAGGTGCTAGGGTTAGACCACACGAGTAGATTATTACCCAACTAGCATGAAACTTATCTTATTTCATTTCCAGTATAAATTTTATATGAGTTTCTACTACAGGTTATCTCCTTTGATGGTTATATTTATATTCAGTCATGTGAGTTTGTCACATTAGGTTTAATTGTCTTCTAGTCGGACAGGATAGTTGGCATGTATTATTCACTTTCAGTAGTATAATGGGTTTAGATTTAGACTATATGACTTGGATTCATTGAATGAGTTGCACATCACACTAATTTTAAGATAGCCTGATATTATTTTAGTTGGTGATGCATATATGAGTTATCATTTGAGGTTTATCATATTATATCCATATCTTGTCTTACTGTTTCATTTGATTATGTGCATCCTAAGAATGATATTTTAAATTGTTTTGATAAGTTGTATATTATATGTTAGGATGTGATCAACCCTAGTGTTAAACTATACAGGTTGTTACAACTAACAACTTATTTATTCCTTATCTCAAACTTAACTTATGTGATACTCTATCGGATTGTAAAATAATCCACTAATCTGGTAGAATTAAAGTTTATAAGTTTATCAGGGGGTATCACAATCAAGGATATCTCCCTGCGTGGATTTTTCAGGAATATTATGACACCCCGCCTATTAAAATCATGGTTGGCCTGCCATCTACCAAAATAAAATGGTAGTCTCATATGTCTCATTCTTAGCATCACTGTCGAAACATGATTAATTACTAACCAATAATTACTTTAACAAGTAGTGCCAGATTTTATCTTCCATAAACATACAACAATATTAATCAAACCACAATAATTCCATGCATAGTAATCAATATGAATGAAATCAAAGTATTAAGACTGAAGCTGAGATAAATAAATAAAGTCCCCAAATAAACCATCGGGTAAAAATCCAATACATCCAATCCAACTAACTAAAATAACATAAAATACATAATCTGAATAAAATGGGCAACACGCCTAACCAGCAACTAAATAGAGAACCTAATCTAGATAGCAATAAATTAAGCGACTACTCATAATCCTGCAAGCCTCCATATTAGCTGCAATTATGTGTCCCTGGAAAGAGTAATCATCCTTGGCGTCCCTGTGGTTGGACACATAAAAGTTTTTAAAATAAATTTGACACGGGTCAAAGTCCAAAACCTTCGAAAATATTTTGCAAGTGTATAAGATGCGTATATGAAAATGTTAAGAACTTTTCATATTAATAAACGGGTACACACTCTCTTGAGTCAACCTTCACCCCTCATCTAAAGTGCGCACATAACGTATGCATTTTAACCCGCCAAGTAATGCAACCCTACCTAACTAGCCTTGCCACTAACATGAATATTATACTATCCTATCCCGAGTATAATAACTAACTTTAGTTCATTAATTAGCTTTTACCATTGCTTAATAAATCTCTCATTATATTATCACAATTTAATATCTAATTGTACTCTAGTTATTTAATTCCACGATCACATTTATAATTTATTACTTTATTTCCAGTAACTATCACTAGTTTTTTAAATCGTAACCTCTTTCTATTAACCCTTATATTTGTCTACACATAAATATACGTAATAATATACTACAACAAACAGACATAAGTCGCATATAAACGCCATTCCTCACAGTAATAACTCACTGGAAGCGGGTCTCTATAATGCTATCATTATCCAAGGCATGCTTACATCATCCTGGTTACCAGAGTTCGGACTCTTACATCGACTCGGTAAAATTGCAAACATATTGGAGGTGGTCATAGTCCTTCGGCAGTGAGTCATAACCATACCCACAATTACCTCACTGCGAATATTAATCACACAATCATAAACATGGCGCTATGACCTGGGGTCAATACTTAGCCTGCTGTGATTCGCCAGGGAGATCACCCACATCGCGCAACCTCCACCGATAGCACTAGAGGGGTATGTTCCACATAATATCATACACCCATATATTATAATACACATATATATACTGCCCATATCTGTGCGCGCGTGTGTGTATACATATACATAATAAGTTACAAAACTTATGTATGTCATAAGATTCAACTATGACATCACAAGATGAATTTTGTTTATACTTCCTATTTTTCCCTTGAAAATTTTGAATTTCCCCTCTTTTTCAAACAGAGGGGCATCTTTGTAACCACACATATACTACACACTCTCACCATAAGCCCTAATACTCCCACTTCGCTACTACCCAATCTCCAAATATTCTCTCTCCTTAACTTTCCCCCTTGTGTCCCCCCTCCCATGGTAACCTCTCTCTCTCTCTCTCACCCGCCTGTGCCTCTCTCACTCTCACCCTCACTCTCACGCACACTTCTATGGTGATATTTTACAATTTTCTTATGTAGATCTGCTTTCTTAGGGTTTTTTGTATACAAATTTAAGGTTTTTGTTATTTTCATATATATTTTCATAGATATGCTTTTTTAGGGATTTTGGAATGGATTTTTCATGTGGTTGATGGTTTCGTTTTTCTCTTAGTCAAGTAAGCGATCTTCATTTCAATTAATTGCATCAATATAACTCTACCTATCTTATTGTTGGGTTTGTTTCCTAATCTTTATTATATATAATCTACTCTATCACCATGCCTACTCTGGCCTATCTTATTATTGGGCTAGTATTTTTATTTTTATTTATACTCAATGATTCAATTTTACAATTAGTAGGTTTTCTTTGCTCTGCAGATTTTTAAATTTACTAGATCAAGTACAGAGTTTAAAATCTTTGTTTGCTTTATTGATTTATGAATTTTTATAGGATATGATTATTGGTGTTAAGATATATCACGTATATTATGTATATAATTTAATTAATTTATTGAATTTTCTTCATATATAATGCAAATAAATTATGTAGCTTGAACATATAAAATATGATAGTGTTGCAAGTGATGAACATATAAGTTTCACTATGAAAGAGGCTCCCATTGATATTTGAATTTTAAAAAGAGGAAATTTAGTTTTTGTGCGAAAATAATCCAACGAAATTGTATGTGTTGTCCAAATATTTAGAATGACTAAATATAGACCTTTATTATTTGTTTCATATATGAGTTTTGTTTTAAGTTGGGATTGTCGAATTTCCTGCGTCAGTAGTTGTTAGTGGTTGAGATTGAACTTGAATATAAGTTTTGAGTTCGTGGTTTCCTCATGGTGTGGTGGTTTACATCATATTTATTGTCAACTCTGTGATCTTCATGCTTACTTTCTTCTATTGTTGAAAATCGGGTCCATGTAATGCATGTCATCAAAATGTGTAACTGGTACAATTTTTGTGCCAATTTTGTGATATAATACGCAAATTGGAGTCTTCATTTTATTTTGTTTCCTTCATAAAATAAGTCCTATTATGCAAATGTAGCGACTGATTTAGATATTCATTAACTTTTTTAATCATCTAGGAGCATTTGTTTGTTGGGTTTCATCTTTAACCTTTAACGTTTCATTGGAAGGGGGTGGGGGAAGTATTGAATGTCGAAATGTTTCCTAGATGTCAACAAATATATGTTTACATGTCCACGATCAAACTTAAAGTTTAATTGGAAGTAATTACTTGAACATCCTAGCTTAGATTTGTGGGGAAAAAATCTATAAATTTTGTTCGTGTAGTTGGTTCCTTTATTATTGTTTTGGGTTTATGGATTCAATACTAAGGTTTTAGATGATTTAGGGATGAATCTCCATGAAAGATGAATATGTACTCATAGATTGAGTAGTTCAGTCTCATAATATCATTTACCTGGACATTTTGATACATGCCTTCGTGCATTTTTTTCTACACTAGAAAATCTTTTATTCATAAATACTATTTATAGGTAAAATAATTTGGTTTTAAATGTGAGTTTAAAAAACCAGTAATAGCTTAATATTGGCAGAGGAGAGGACATTTCGACATTTTGTTTACCTTATCTGAGAGGAAAAATGTTATTGTTAACGTTTGCATAAATTCAATCTTGATATGAAACTGTCATGTCTTTTCTATTTTAGATATCCATATTTGTAGTCTCTTTGAAATTCACAAAGCATTTATAATAATTATCTATTTTAGACTATTTTTTTTTACACTGCTGGTCCCAAGCCCGAAAAAAGGAGGAGGGTTGCGTTAGGTAGCTGACAGCCAGCGTAAAACTTTGTCAGATCCTTATGAACATATTTGTAGAACATATATATATAATATGAGAAATAAACATCTATATCATCCCATCTACGAGTATAATAATTATGTATTGCAATAACATACATAACATTCAAAGTACGGTATATTCGCGTGATGTGGCATCAGTTTATTCGTTGCCTCTTCAAACGTATAATGATGTTGCACTGATTTGAGGAGAGGGAATAAACTGATTTGTGTTTTGATGTGGTTGTTCTATAATAAAAAACTGGAAATTGATCTTTTTTATACACATTGTGTGTTTACTACATTCATCGATATACATTGAGTTCGAATTTGGATGCTCAATGAATTTCAGGTATTGTTTTCTGATTTGATATTGAATATGGATATGGCAATTTACAGAGACGCAAATCAATGCATGAGCTTTACAAATATGTAAGAAACGCAAGCTACACGACGATGGTATGGTGAGCACTAGGTTTTTCAGTCTGATCACTTGGTTTCACATTTTTCTCAATATATACACTTTAGTTTCAATGTTTCTTTAGTTAAGTTTTTCATTTTTTATGTATCTTTTAATCCAACTTTATCATTTTTTTAGTTAGTCACGTATGATTTATTATTAAAAATTTAAAAGCTTTATTACAGGATAATATAAGATATAAACTAATTAAGAACTGGTATGTTTTCGTGTTATGAACTACAAAGCATGTAAAATATAACCTGTATATTTGTGTGTTACGAACTTCAAAGAGGGATAAAGACAAGGGAAATGACTTGAATTTCTCCTTTATCCCACATTTCCCACCTGAGATCAAGAGGCTGAAGTTGATCATAACACTCCAATGGGTAAAACAAGTGGTATCAACTCTTTTGAGTTCATGTTTACTGATGATACAATAAATCGTCCACTTATCATTCTCGTACCAGCAAGTCAAGTGTAAAATACATAATAAGCAGATAAGTAAGTAAAGAGAGATAAAAGACAAGATATAGAGTGGTTTGGCTATAAAAATGAGTCTACATCCACTTTGGTGCCACACTCTCATTATATACGTTTGTAGTACATGTTTATAATGCCATAATAGGCGTACAATGTAGATGAGAGATGATAATACATGTTTGAGGATTCCAAGAGTGCCGGTGAGATGGCTGCGATGTCGGTGAATAGCCCCCAAGCTAGACCGAGTGGTCTGATTATCTATGTATTGGCACTAGAAATAAACCTCCCTGGATCTCGAGGTGTGGACCTCTATTTATAGGTGTAGATGTTGTATTACTGATGTGGATGAAATGGGGTGAGGACAATTAATATGATCAGACTGGGGTCGTGCCCTGTAGCAAGTAGGGGGCGCACCCTGTAGCAAGTAGGAGCCATGACAGTAGACCAGTGAGGTATATAAAATATAAGTTCCCAGCCTGTAAGTGATAAGTTGAGGTGGCAAGGCTTCGGCACATTCCCATTGTACTCCTTCCGCGACAGGGTGCTATACTTGTCATCAATAAGCTCCCAAGTCATAGTGCCAAGATATAACGATTGGGGTTATGTCTTGTTATAATACTATCGCGGTGTGTCTTCTCTAGTTTCCAAAATGATGTTTCATCTTCCTCCGCTCTCTTATATAAATGGAACCGGCCGTGGACTTCATTACATTTTCCAACTCTTGAGAGCAAATCGAAAGCAAACCTCTGTTATTCCTTTGCCTTGAGTTTTTCGACGACCTTTTAAGGCAACGTGTGGTGGTTATTCAAGCGGTTCAAGGCTGAGCAACTGGTGTTTCAAGGCTGAGAAATGCTCAATCCTTCCTTTCAATCTACAGGTAATTTTTTCCCAAATATTCTTTGAATTCTATTTTTAATTCGATGCTTTTTTTATTGTTCTAAAGTACGGTTTTTACTAGTAAATGATCCATACGAATGCATATCTTGTGAAATAACCATGGAAATAAGCTGACTATCGAGTGAATTCATACTATTAATTCCATGATCATGCGAACTTACTTGAATCCCTTGATTTTCCTGAATAGGGTTAAATATCTAATTCTGAATTGAATCAACACTGCTAAAATGAACTCATTTGATCATAATAGATAACTGAAATGTGCTGAACTCATTCTTCAATCGATGAAATGAACTGTTATTTAGCATTCTTTCAAATTCTAGGGCTTTGATCTTTATATTAGGTTACCACTTTTATCAACTTGTTTAAGAGTCTGGCCGCGGCATGTAGCATTCTTGTGTTATTTGATTGTGTCCTCATGTCAATACTTGTTCAATAAACCCCCTTTTGCACTTACGGTTCAACTTTAGACTAGTGGCCGCGGCATAATAAACTAAAATACTATGGCATAACAAGACATACATACTGTCTGCTTCCTCAAAACAATATGCCACGACAGTAGTTATAATCTCGTGGATTCCCAATCCCAACACTTGTAGTTAGTCGAAATTGTTGAAACTTCTATTTTTCTCCAAAACTTGGTTAAGTTATTCTTACCGTAGCCTCTAAGAGGCTTATCCGACCATACTGGCTGCGATACCTAACAGCATACTTTTCTGCTTTACAGGACTTGCTGCAGCCACATGAGTTGAAACCTTGATGAATTTCTGAAGGATTTTTGGAACAAACATTTTGGAGTTTCTCCCCCTGAACTTCCTTCTGTGAGTCCTTTAAAGACAATAAATCCTTTCTAGCTCAAAGATTGCCCAAATTGTGTCGTTCTAGATTGGGATTCTAACTTCGTGGAAAAACCCTGTAGGAAATAGACTAACTTCGCGGACTCCTCTTGTAGGAAAGGTACTGATTCCACAACAATGGTAGAGGAGGCCAACTCAAGTAACAACCCAATAGATATTGATACTTCGGATGCTGAGCCATCTGAAGGTAGGGACGCACCTGTTGGCCCCTCTAAAAGTGCTGAGAGACCTCCTGCGGCCTTAAACGTTCGCAACATTATGACTCAGGAATGGATTGGCCAAGTTGCTGAGGCATTTGAATTTCCTGAAGATTTGGTTTGTTCAGCACCAGCTGTGAAACAGAGGCCCTGCATGACACTTCCTGATGATGGGGTCTGCTTCCCCCCTCCACGAGTTTATTTATGGGTCGTGGCTGCCAGTTCCAGTCCCTATTAGAAGAATCTTTTAGACCATAAAGTTAGCCCCAGCCCAACTAGATCCCAATGGCTGGAGGGAAATTCTTGCCTCAGTCGTGTTGTGGAAGAATAGGTTAAATAGGGACATAACTCCCACGGAATTTTTCCATTTTTACTGACCTAAGGAAAATTTTTGTACTATTACTTTATCATCCGCAGCAACGACGAAACCCTCTATAGTGGGAGGCCCACTAGTGTGAAGAATTGGAAGAGAAAATAGTTTTATATTTCTATAGAAGGGTGGGAAATCCACCCATATGAGACCGCGAGAGAGAAATCCTTTAGGATGCCGTGACAATGGGGACATCTATCCAAGCTAGGTAAATAGGGTTGCATCCCTTTGAATAGTGGTCGCGTCCTCTTATTTTCAGTTGTGTACTTTCCATATTCTTTCCTTTGCTTTTGTATTAATGTAAAACTTTCTATGCAGCTCTTAATAATTTTCCACTAGGTGAGCGACAGGAAAGTAGGATAAGAAGGGTTGAGGCAGTAAGTGCTAAGGATAAATAATTCAGCACCTTAGGGACTTCAGCCTCCATCTTTGAAGATAGCTAGTTCACCTATAAATCTCTGCTAAAAGAGATGGCCGCAAAAGGTAATAACAATTTCTTTTACTAATGCCGCGGTATTTATTCTTAAACCAAATTTTGACACTGCTTCATTTCTTCAGGTGAGGAGATAGATAGGGAGCTCCTGGCAGCTTAATTGGTCGATATGGATAAGGACGCGGCTGCCCTTAGTAATGCAGCCAGACAGAGGAAGAGGAAAAGGGCCCAGTCCAAGCGCTCTGTCACACTCACTGCTCCTGTCGCACCTATTGTGGGCGAATAAATAGATCCTACCATGCCCCTATTAAGGTTGAGTTTATTCCTTAATAAAGGCCTGAAGGCCAAATTGATGATGACATCGATTGTCATCTGGACACGGCACGCTTGATGTCATCTGGTCTCGAATTGCAGTTTGATTGCGACACCTCCCCAATCCACATTTTAAACTTTCCTCCTCATCCAACTATAATGGTTGTCAATGCCAACCTAGAACTTCCTCAAATCCTTGCCAGTGTTAGTCCTGATGGTCATCCGTAGCCTCAACTTAGGCAGCCCAACCCTATTTTCCTGGGACACAACTGCGAGGGTTACTCGCAGAATGAAAAGGGTTCCAGATGCCACAGACCTGGATCATCTTATGGATGAGTACAAGGAAGACTTAGAGGATTATTACCTCCACATCTTTATGAGAGTAAGAGAAACTTCACCTTTTCAATAATTCACTTTTTATAGCTTTTGTTTTTAACATTCAATATCTCCATAGGACACGAACGTTGTGGTGTCTCAGAAGCGAAAGTATGAAGGCATCTATAAGATAAAGGAGGTCCCAAAGAGGGTGCATGCAGCTGACCTGTAGAATGCAAAGAATACTTCATTTGAAGCTGGCAAGAAGTCTGATGTCGCGACACTCTAGGAAGCTCAGAGGAACCTTAGTGCTATTGTCAAGGCTAAGGAGGATGCAGAGGGAAAACTGACAACCACCACATCCTCTTTGGAAACTAAATAAGCAAGGGATAGATCACACCGCGGCTCTGAAACAAATGGAGGATTCTTAATCAACAACCCTCAAGCAGGCCACAGAGGTATCCATAGCGGACTATAAAAAGTCCAGGGACTTCTTCCTTACCAATAAAAAGGTGTACATCCAGGGTTATCAAGAGCTAAGGGTGGCCAAAAACATCCCGGATGCCAAGGCCCAGATTATGTCTTGGAGCATTGGTGATGCAGAACACAGTGCCTACATAGCTGAGATGAGGGTTGTAGCAGAAGAGAGATCTAAAAAATTATTAGAAGAGGCCGCGACTGAAGATGAAGCGACAGAGATGGTCGCAGAAGGAGAGAAAGGGGATGTGGAGGATGATGAAGAATCTTAGACTTAAGATTTTCTCCCCATTTTGTGTAATGTACATTAGGCTGCGTCCTCCTAATATTTAAACTTCATTTAGGCTGCGGCCACCAATTTGTACCTAACATTTCACATCATTTTGCTAAGGTTATGGACACTTTATTTAACTGCTGTTAATTGTTCCTTTGTGTATTCTTCTCTATCGACTGCTTCTGATATTTCCATTGTTTATTGCTTGATTGAATGACTTGCAAATATGATTCTTTAATAACTGAGACTTGAATGTAGTATAGGGCCGCGAATTCACTTTACAGATGGTTGCTCCAAATAGGCCGCGACACGTTTGTGTTCAATTTTTTCTAAATTTCACTCCATGTGGCCGTCATCATCCAAGCCGCGGTGCCATTGAAAAATCACTTAAGGACTATGGCTTCACTTCATCAATTTTTTCATTTTTTCAAGTCTTGATATGCAGTTCAGAGGCTGCGGCTGGTCTGCAAGCCAGCCGCGACATTTTAACAATACATGATCTGCATCTTCTGAATGAATAAATGAATCTCTGATGGCCTAATAGGGTTGTAGTTCCTTTTAAGCCCTTGCTAAGAAATTGATGACAGCATGCTGGGTTGAGGACACCCTCTTTTTGTAGCTTTGGCATGCTTCATGATGTATGTCACAACATCCTTTAGTTGCTTTTATTGCCTTTCATGGCTTTCCTTTAGTCGCTTTGATTGGGTTATTATCAGGCCCCCCCCCCGAACTAGGTATTATGAAGCTTCCCCAAGATAATATGAGGGACACTTTTAAGCCTCCCAGGTTGGTTTATGTTATTAATTCACCCACAGCTAAATAACGTATGCTGACAGTTGAGAACAGGCATTGTAAGCCCCCGTGGCTAATGTAATGGGCATTGGTTGCCCCCGTGGCTAATGTAACGGGCATTGGTCGCTCTCGTGGCTAATGTAACGGGCATTGGTCACTCTCGTGGCTAATGTAATGGGCATTAGTTTCCCCCATGGCTAATGATGCTGATAGAAGTATATCGAGAGATAGTTAGCCATATGAATATAAGAATATGTCCTTACGCCATGAGTGGCGTTGTAATCCAATTTAGAGAGCTGCTCCCGATAGTTTCTGTCGTCATTTTCAATTATGATATGCCATCATACACCTTGGTTTTATGGGGGGAATTTCGAGCCCATTCAATATAATCATTCTCGATATAATACGAAGTCTCCATTCAGAATCTTTTTAAGACAAAAGGTCTTTCATAAGATAACATTTAATGGAATCGAGAAATCAAAATATGGCACTATAAAGTAAACCTAATTTCATACATCCATTCATATATTCATGACTTTGTTAGGACAATACAAAGTTAAAATATAACTATTTAAAAGGAGTCTTCACTAAGAACAGAAATAGATGAAAAATAAACATGGTCATAGAAAGTTGAATGCGACCTGTCTGACTAGGCTACATCCTTTAGGCATCCTTGAGGAATCGCTGCAGCATTTCGTAACTTATAAGCCTTTCAATCTCGTCCTTTAGTGCATAGCACTGCTCCGTGTAGTGGTCGTGGTGGAATTTGCACCACTTCGTCTTGTCCCTCTTGTGTGGTGGAGCTCTTAGCTTCTTTGGCCATTTCAACAACTTATCTTCCTTTATGAATTCGAATATGTCCTCAATATGGAAGGCCAATGGTGTTTATGTCTCAAAGCCTTTTTCTACTTTCTCCACTTTCCTATTTTGGTTCTTGATGGCTGCTTTCGCAGATGGATCTTCTGGTGCCGCAGCAGTGATGTTGGTAGCAGTAACTCTGGGTGTTGCACCCACACTCGAGGAGGATGCGACCTCTAGCATGAGAACTCTGTGAGTCAAAAAGTTAACCTGGGTTTGAAGTGAAGCATGGCTGCCATAGAGATAATTGAGGTGATTGTACAGCTGCACAATCTCATCCTTGACTTCTGTGCTCTGGCTGGATCCTCCCTCCATTTTCTGCTTTGTTAGTCTTTAAAAAATATATAATCTGAGGCAAAACTAGTAGAAGTGAGTAATCACAGAATATAGGATGAACTAAATATAAAGTAGCGATGCAGCGTTTGCATTACTACATGATTTTATGGCTGAGGTCGCGATCAGTAAGGCATGTATGTGCACTGCCGCTGCCTTTTTAGTGGAATTCACCAAGGTTGAACTTGTGACCACTTCTTAATGATTTGAAGCTACGATATCAGACGTCACTAGTAGGGGCCGATACAAGAAGGGTAGTTGAACTACCTGGCCGCATCCTATCTTATGAAATTAAAGGAACAGTCCCAGAGACTAAGTTCTTCTCACGAAACTCGTGGAGAGCATACCTACTAGGGCCTGTCCAGGGCAAAATAGCCTCTCGGCGCACAAAACGGCACAGTTCTAGTGATAAACCCTAGATCATGGGCAAAGAATAGAAAATAAGCAAATATAACTCTTCCCTAATCACCCACCTTTACGGGGCTAAAGCCCGTCGTGCTTTCCAGCGTTATCTAAGTGAGGTGATATCACAGGGGTATGTAAAATAGATCCAAGGTCATAAATAGGAGACCCATGAACAGATCTGAATATATGCAATACCCATTTAAGGGTTTATATACAAAATATGAGCTCAATAACCAAAATTCACCCATAAGATGATGATCAAAAGGATCCCCATAAATAAAATAAGCTGTTTAAATAAATCAAAATATAAAGAAATAAGATTGAACTACCTCGCTTCCCACAGACGGCGCCAGATTGATGATACGAGAAATCATCCACTTTTCATTTTTGTACCAGCAAGTCAAGTGTAAAATACATAATAAGGAGATAAGTAAGTAAAGAGAGATAAAAGACAACATATAGAGTGGTTCGGTATAAAAATGATTCTATGTCCACTTTGGTGCTACACTCTCATTATATACGTTTGTAGTACATGTTTATAATGCCATAATATGCGTACAATGTAGTTGAGAGAAGAGAATACATGTCTATGAGGATTTGGGGAGTACCGGTGAGATGGCTGTGATGCCGGTGAGTAGCCCCCAACCTGGACCGAGTGGTCTGGAGAGCGTCGTGATCTCTGATCTATGTATTGGCACTATAAATGAACCTCCCTGGATTTCGAAGTGTGGACCTCTATTTATAGGTGTAGATGTTATATTGCTACTGTGGATGAAAGGGGTTGCGGCCAGTTAATATGATCAGGGGGGCGCGCCCTGTAGCTAGTAGGGGTCGTGCCCTGTAGAAGGTAGGAGCCGCGACAGTAGACTAGTGAGGTGTATAAAATATAAGTCTCCAACCTGTAAGTGATAGGCTGAGGTGGCAAGGATTCGACACATG
This sequence comes from Sambucus nigra, assembly GCA_949130495.1. NCBI lineage: Eukaryota > Viridiplantae > Streptophyta > Magnoliopsida > Dipsacales > Adoxaceae > Sambucus > Sambucus nigra. The sequence goes on along the minus strand of OX422223.1, from coordinate 32,435,203 downwards.
CCCATTGTACTCCTTCTGCGGAGGGTGCTATATTTGTCATCAATATATATCAAGAGGCTGAAGTTAATCATAACACTCCAATGGGTAAAACAAGTGGTATCAACTCTTTTGAGTCCATGTTTACCCAACCCAATTGAGCATCTCAAAGTGGAAATATATGAAGTTCGAGTAGTTTGTACTTTTAATCTGATGGTTCGGGATATTCTATTAACATTTGGCAGGTATAAACTCTAACTCATTGCATTTGCTTAACCATTCTTAGTTTAATTTCGGTATCTCTAAAGTCTATGGACAATCTCTATGTTTTTTAAAATGTGAGTTTTTTATCTTTGGTATATGTTTTGTTTATAGGTACACATTTCTATATGTTAAAGTACCTAGCCACATCTTTGAGGTATGTTTAAATAACGATTATTTTTTTAATACTATCGGTTCGTTTTATGTTTTCTAATTATTCTTCAATTTCTCTCTAGTGGTGGGAGGGGGTCCACCAAACATAGATCAATGATCATCACTGCCACTTATTAATGGTGGGAGGTAAAGCGATTGTCCTGCTTGCCACTTTCCCAACGGTTAGGTTCAACAACAGTAGTCTGCCCAAAGGAGGGTGCTTCAGATCTCTTGAACCTTGGCACATACTTTACTGGTGATGGAGTTGCTGGAACGACAGTGGTGGGTGCTACAGGTGCACCCTCAAAGCTACATAACTGCTTCTATTTTGCATTTGTTTCTTATCTATTTATGTTGGACATTTGGCTTATGTCACGTCTAAGGACTTGGATCCATAGTTCTACAATCGCAGAAAAAAGATAAATATTCATGAACAAACCTTTCATTGTTAGTTCTCTTTGAATGATTATGTATTGTATATCACCTTGCCATCTTCCGTTGTTTCTTATTTTTTGACTTCCAAATACGATCTCAGTTTTGGGGCTTTAGTTTGATTTTTTCAACTATTTTATTTTAATAGTTTTTATTTTCTCTTTCTGTTTAGGACTCTATTTTACATTTATTTGATTGAGTCCTATACCTGTTTCACCACAAAGCAGTTATATAGCAGCTATAATGTAATACTATAGGTCTTAAATTTATCTAAGAGCTTAACTGGTAGTACAACTCATTTATTCGTTGAATGTTTAATGAGAATCTTAGAAATATATTTTATTGTTTTCAGTTGAATCCTTTAAGACGACATCCAAAGATAGTGGTGAAAGGGGTTGGGAGAGGAAAGTGTATTGATAGTTTTATATGAAGTTATCTAAGTACCTTTTATTGATATTTGCTTACTTATAATTTGGTGCTTATGTGAAGTTAGATCTTCACGTGTCCAATGTGATGTATACTCCCTACTCTACCCCCCCCCCCCCCCCCTTTTTGTGTTTACTTTTATTCATTTTGGTAGTTTTAATTTAAAAGTATACAATTTTGTGATATAAGGCTTGATTTGGAGAATTTATGGGCCACATTCTATCAAATTTATTCTTTCAATATCTTATAATAAGGACTGAACTGGATTAATAGTGGCACATGAACCACAAGAACCACTAATGAGAATCATAGCACCTACTAATGATTAATAGTGGCATTCGCACAACTATGAGAACTCTCTATTTGCACTATAACTCTGTCTTTGTTTTGCAGTTATAGGTTTTGAAGATTTAGTATCCATATGTAGAAAATGCTTTCGACACTACATAGTTTTCTGTTTATTTCTCAATGTGCAACATATTTGGGAAAAATGACATGATTTCGTGTTGGAGAATTTAGATTTGGCATGAATGCTACTGGCACAGGTTGTAGTATATCGACACGTATTCATAAATATATCATGGTTTGAAAAACCATATGATTTCTTTGTGTTATCGTGCGTATTACTAACGTTTGTAATACATTCGCTGCCAAGGAAGTAAACAAGTCAATCAGATATGTTTTAGGATAAAAGGTGGCGTAGCAGTTGGGATATGATTCTTTCCAGTACCCTTGTATAAAATTTTGAGCAGTAGAGTCGGGGTAAATTTTAAATGTCTGATTAATGCATCTATGATTCTATTCGTCGAACATAAATTATCGAGGTGGATTTAGTGATAAAAGTGTGTGCCTATAAATTTCTTAGGTGTCATTTGTTAATCTTCCTATTTCTTATTTAAATGTAGTTTTCTGTTACATGTTTAGGTAGTTATTATGGTATGTTTACTTTTTAAGGGGTGAGTTTAGAGAAGTTTAGGATATCCGTTGGTGTCACATCCACACTCTCACTTACGGGTAAGGTTCTTGCTCATATATTATATGTTTATCAAGCCATTATCAGGTAAAAGAAATAAGATGGAGTAATTTAGGGATACAAGTGACTATAGGTATATGTTAATGGACCTTCAGTTGCAAATTCCACTAGACGAGAATGAAGTTGAGGATGCAGAATTGGAGTAGGAAGATGTAGATGTGCCGATATCAGATGCTCCACTGATTGGTGCTTCATTTCGTTTGATATCTTTTTTCGCTAGATATTATTATCTGTTTATTGTGCATATAACATAGGGATTAAACTTTCTTTAGGAATTATCAATTTTTGGTCTTCACATTTCTGGCGTAACTTCTCCACTGTTCCGTTTCTTTTTTGTAGAAACTTGGTTATTCCTTATTGGTTAAGTGTGATGTCAACTGTGTAACTAACCACCATTGACAAAATTCCTCCGCTGGCCCGGATTCTCCATAATACACCTGAAGGTATTGCATTTTTCATTGCTAAAGTCTTCATTTGATTTAATTAGTTACTAATTATTTGAGCCATAATCTCCCTACTTGCCGACTACTACTACTACTACTACTACTACTACTACTACTACTACTACTACTACTACTACTACTACTACTACTACTACTACTACTACTACTACTACTACTACTACTACTACTACTACTACTACTACTATATTTTTGCATTTTTGTTAGCTTTAAAATTCAGATTGAGTATTATCTGATTTCAATTTCAATTTTTATTTTTATTTTTTATGCAGAAAATGTAAAAAGATTTGTCAGGTGATAAGGACATAGTTTCTCAGCACTTCGCTTTTCTACCTCTCTACTATAAGATGGTTCTTACAAATTGTTGACATTATGAGTTAGCTGCACTTTTTTTGGTTCAACTATGCCATACATATATGAATAATTTTAGTATTGTATTGAACCAGAATTAAGGGGTGTTCCGGTAGTTGGTACATTTTCATTAATTGTACATCATGTTCATTTAAGCGGGTACATCTCTATGAACTACACAACATTTAAGTTGGTACATGTTAATTAACTGCATCACCTTTAACCTATGTCTCAATTGAATTCTCATATTTTACTACTTTTGCATGGTTTCCAACACTTTCTATGTCCAATACCCACAACTCTCCATTCACAGAGGCAGCCTCAAAAACATCCAGCAACAAATTTTTCTTCCTCATTTTCCTTTTTCCCAAGAAACTTCGAAGGTATCAAAGAAGACGCATCTGCTCTTGCACTGGCCTTGGCCATTTCAGCATCTTTAGTCTTCCTAGCAGGAGCTTCATCTTTCTATCTTTCTATATCCTCCATTAGCTTCACCAAATCATACTCCCTCTCCTCCTTCCTCAATTCCTTTCTAACAAACTCCTCTACCTCTGAAGTAAAATCAGAACGATCATCCCTTAACACAGCACACACAATCTTAAGCACATCATCATGCTTCCCAACCTCAAATAATGCCTTAATCATAAACTTATAACTCTCATCATCCATCCTCAACTTCCCCACTATCATATTGAAAACCAATTTGGCCTCATCAACCTTCAACCCATCAACCAACATATTATAAACTCCCAAATTAGGCCTTAACTTCGCCTCCAGCATTATTTTATAATAAGTTGTCGCATCATCTGACCTATTCTCTCTTAAAGGAGCAATCCATCAACAAAACAAATGTAAACTCATCCGATATAACACCCTTCTAATTCATACCCCCATACAATTCCTCCCCTTTACCTAACAACCTATTGTCACACAACTGTTGAATCAAATTATTATACGAAAGCATATCCGGACTACACCTCTTCTCACCCATCCCCTTAAAAAGCACAATTATATCCTAAAACCGTTTTTCACCACAATAACAATCCACCATCACATTAAAACTCCCCAAATTCCCACTCCATGTCGTCGACGGGTCATGCTTATTCATTATCCTATCGAACAACCTCACTACTTTATCAAATTGTTGAGAAATTTGATAATTTTGAGAGGAAACAGACATTTAACAATATCATTACTTTATTTACTTATTTTAGACATCTAAGTACTAGTAAGATTCACTCACGATCTCGAGCACTTCGAATGCAGGTAGAAAAGAGGAAGGTTGTCATTCTGGATATGGTAAAAGAAAAGATACAAGAGACTCAAGGATGACTGTGATGGTGCTCATACGCTTGATCTAAAAGTATCGGGAGTCAAAGAAGATCGACAGGAACATGTATCGTGACATGTACATGAAGGAGAAGATATTTTGATATGTTTTTATGCTAAGATCAAACTTTTATTAGTTTGGCTTCTCGATCTTATGTTTCCATTTAGATTTGGATGCACATTTATTCAGCTTTGACGTTTGGTTATTGATAATTATTGGATTTAGTTTTTAGTTTGATCCACTAGATTGGTTATGGTTTGGGGTGTCCTATTAATGGTCTAATTATCATTTATCTAGGTCAGTCTATGTCGACCAGAAGCATATAGACTTCAATCCACCCGATTATTGGATTTATTCAAGGAAGTTATATTTTTGGTATAAGCATTTGGTGACGATGAGACTCCTGATGTGGTTGATACAGGAGGCATGGTGTAATTTTGGACGGCCTTGGAAACTTTCATCGGCTGTGATGAGATTGTTTACCGTCTTAGTGTGCAATGTCGGCATAATGATCGGGTGATAATCGATTTTTTTTTGAAATTTTGAATTGTCTATTGTGATACATGTTATTTTCTTAGTTAAATACTTGATGATAAATGCGAGGTCCAAAATGGAATATTATTAATATTGTTGCGGATTTTGTATTGTGTAAATAGGGTGGATAGTCATATAAAGAAAGTAAACTCTGCCCAATTTTTATAAAATATTTTTATTATGAATGGAACTTGAGCAAAAGTTTATTATACACTATGTGACTATTTAGAAAATTATGCGTGCCTTTGGGAAAGTTGATCACGATTGATATTACAATACAAAACATTTATGATTTGATCACAATTGATACTTTGGGAAGTTGTCATCGTGCCTTTAGGCATGGGCATACCCTAGTGTGTGTGTGTATATATATATATATATATATCATTTAGTTACTAAATTAATGGTACAACCTATAACTTGTCATGGCCAGAATTAACCACCCAAACACTTTAGTTAGTTACTCTCCAAGCTCAATGCATACACACTATAATATGATATCGCTCTCTCGCACATCTACCCAATCTAATCCAATCCCCAAAGTCGGATAGTACGGTTAATTAAAGTATTAAATATTCTTCCACCTTAATTAAAGTTGCACAATTTGTCTTTTGGTTTATACACTAATAAACCTAACTTTTGAATTTTGCCAACCATATATCATATGTGTAACCACTAATATACTGGAACAACTCGGAATATCTACAAAGTCATTTCCCCAACTTGACCTTTGTCCTACCCAGGGGCCGAATCAATTTGCCTCCAGGGCGGAATCGATTCGCAACTAGCTGAAGGCCCAGATGTTCCCAAAAACAAAGGCTTCCTTCTCGAAACCACCATTAATTATTTCCAGAGCTCCAAATCCAAACCCAGACAAAACCAGAACTTAAATCTAAGTGTGAGAACATGTTTTTAAACATTTTTACACAATAACATGGGTTTAAGAACATAAAAAAAATATTAGTTCATAAAGACTCCAACATTCCAACGTAACTCATTGTTAGATCATCTCAGGGTATGTTCATCATCAATTCTAGAAATAATCCTCAAATTTACAAGGAGACAATTCGTATTAATAAGTTATCATTCTAAGAACTCACTTATTACTCGAATTTACACCATTTAACCCTTCAATTTCATGTTCTAATTATCAAGGTACAAATATTTAATGCATAATGGAGTCATAACACCCTTAATTAACCCAAATCATTCGTATAATCAAACTCAATTAATCTAATCCATAAACATTCTTCAAAACTCATATTTGAAAAAGAGTAAACACATATTATAAATCAGTTACAAATTTATTAAGAGTATTGCAAGAAATTCTTGTCTTAGAATCGAAGAACTTCGAGACATAGGCTTGAATCCTTTTGGTTTTTCCTCCTTTTATTTTTCTATGCTTTTTTCAAAGACCATTGGCTTTTAGGTTTTTCTTCTCCCTTGAATAAATGGTAATGAATGACCCTTAATCCCACTTAAAAACTTAAATTCCAGCACCCCCTCCAAATGGCTATTCCCCCCCCCCCCCCAAATGGGCCAAAAATACCCGAATCTCATCCTAAGGGTATAACTCCCCCTATCCCCCGGACCCATTTTAAAGCGATAAAAATATATAAACGGTCATCCGTGTCACCCCAAAATTCATTCTAAATGATACTACCCACAACACACGGTAATTCCTTAGGGCCTTAATGAATTATTCACTTAATTTTTCTACTAGTATATATAGTCTACTATTATATAATTAATATCACTAATAATTATTCCAAACACACGTTAAAAAAATCATACCGCATGAAAAATTTAATTATTATTTAAATTTTGCTAATTTATTATTACTAAACCACACAAGTAATAAATAATCCCATTTATTAATTTATTTCTTACTTAATAAAAAATAAATATAGTCCAGGAGAATATGGAGTATTACGGGTGGTCTTTCCAATTTAAGGTAACCCGTATATAATCAATGCTTTAACATCATTTGAACCATCTTTCATCCACAAATTCAATTCATTTACATGAAATACTACACCAACAATGTAGGGTTCAAAAACCGACTCAATTAACTCTCTATCTCTTTTACAATATCAAGGATGAATTTTGCTTCGTGATTACAAATTGGAATTAATATTGAATATAAGACCGAGTAAGAATTTCATGGAAATGAAATGAGTGAAGATAATTATATTAGAAACATAACTTAAATATCATAAGGATGAATTTAACAACACCAATCGTCGAATCATGAATTTAATAAAATTGGGATTTTTGGAGTGGAACCTCGAAACTATGCTTGCTCATAATAGTAGGCCATGAAGAGTAATTTTGAATAGGAAATTTATTCATCTAGGAAAAAGTATAGGATTTTTTTATTCATTTAAACCAAAATGTCTTCATTTAAAACAAAAAAAATAGTTTAGAAAATTAAATTTTCTTCTCTTAGTTTTTCTGCATATTTCCAATTGGGTTAACTACCCTTACCATCTACTTTATACCTCTTTTCACTTTTTCACTCGAGTTTTAATTTTCTAGATATACCACCCTAAATATTCAAAAAGACTTCAAGTAATAGCCTAATGCTAAAACTGTTAATTTTTTGGATGGAAAATGACAAGTGATTGTCATGTGACTATTCTTAGGCTATTGTTATCTTTTAACCTCTTAAGTTAAAACAACGTAACCCACATTATCTTTCTTTCTCTCTTCTTCACTCTCTCACACGCGCACACACACACTCTTTCTTTCTCTCTCTCTCTCTCTCTCTCTCTCTCTCACACACACACACACACACACACACACACACAGATCTTTACACATGAAAGTGCACTCATATATGCCTTGATATGAACACACATTCATTCATCTACATGATTTTTTATGACTTTAGAATGGGTATTGGGATTTTCATTCTTGGATCTTTTATGGGTCTGTGGAAATGGGTATTTGGTTATTCTCCCTTAGAATTTTTTGGGTTGGTTGGAGTGGCTATTTGGTTTTTTCTCTGGGATTTTTTGTATGTTTGATTAGAAAGGAAATGGGCCTTTCACTCTAGGGATTTTTTTTAAATGGGAGCTGATAAGGGTATTGGATTAGGGGGCATGAAGAACAAGAATCGGAGAAGGTAATTTTTTTTTTCTACTTTCTATATATTTGCAAAAAAAAATCCAGATTTTTTTCCTTCTGATTTTTGCTAGGAAAAATCCAGATTTTCCAAAATTTTAAATATTTATCTTATTTTGTTAAAAGTTTAAAATTTTCTCGAGAAATTTAAAAATAATTTAAAAAAAATATTTTTGGGGTTGAATTTTAATGTTAACAATTGTTTTAATTTTTTTTTTATCATTTCTAGATTATTGATAGTTTTTCACCATTCTCATTTTTTAAAATAGTTTTTTGTATTATTAAATGTTTTTTTTCTAAAATTTTAGAATTTTGTACATGAACTATGTTGGAAATCTGTTTTAATTTTTTTTTGCTGGAAATCATTTTTTTGCCGGATACTTTTTTTTAATGAAAATAATAATTTTTTAGTGGAATTTTTTTTTGTAGATATTTTGTTTATTTCATACTCGAATTTTTTTGCTATTTTTTTATCAACCTTGTTTTAGATTTTTTTAAAAAAAATCAATATTATTTAAACTTGATGAATGTTTTTACTATTACCATCCTAATTCTTTCAAACTATTTTTCCAATATTATTCAAACTAATGTTTATTATTTTATTTTTAGATTTTTGAAAAGTTTTTTTTAATATTATTCATACCGTGTAAGTTCCCGAGTGTTTTTTCTCTTATTTTAGGATTTTTAGAACTGTTATATTATTTTTTATGATTTATTAAATATTTTTTGTAATATCGAGACTTTTAAAATATTTTTGTGCAATTTCCATAATTTTTGTATTTTCTAAAAACTTTTAATTTTTTTTTATAATTTCTATTTTCTTATTAACTTTTATAATTGATTGGACAAGAATACCCTCATAGGTATCGCACATAACTAATATTTCGTCCAAAAATTAACGGTCTTAGCATTAGGTGGTTACTTGATGTTGTTTTGAAATTCTATTGTGTTAAATCTAGAAAAAATAAAGTTTAGGTTGTGAAGTCATTGGGGGAAAAGGTTTGAGAAACGATGAAGACTTACACTATTTACCTTTTCACTTATGGGTTCATGGGATGGTAGATTTGTATAAGTCATTTTGTATTTGATAATTCGAATATTTTAGTTTGTACCAGCATAGACATAGGGGGAGATTTGTAAGGACATTTTTGTCTATTACCATTTAGTATGTTGTATACCGCTACACCATCAGTGAAGTTCAAGCTCACATTCACATCAAGATGGATTCGAATAATCAAGATTCTTCAACAATGCCTCGACGAGATTAACTTTGGTAAAGGTCGAGTCTAAGTTCCTAAATGTTTCATTTTAAGTGTTGGGAAATTTTTTATAACCGAACCGATCCTATTAAAAAAGAAAACGGATCGATCCCCTTAGCAAATCTTTCTGCCAAAATTTTCTAACCGGATCAATCCTTTTAAAAAGGAAAACGAATCGATCCTATTTTCGGATCCATTTGGTACCGGATCGATCCCCGTTGTAGATTTTGTCCACCGCCTTAAATCTTTTATTTTTTCTATAAAAAGCTATTTCGGTGGTGTATTTTTTAAAGACTTTGTAGAGAGCTTTTGAGTCCCAAAAATCATGTTTGATTCACACCAAAAATCCTAATTACTTTTGTGAATCTTTCTGGAACCCTAGAATAAACTTTGCTATTATTCATCCTCTGTGGGGAGATCTCTGCAACGGAGAGCTGCGTGCTATATTGTGGAGGGAGTCTTTACGAAATTTTTGGGTTGTGGTCCTTGTGGTATAACTACGTGTGAACCATTGCAGATTTCTAGTCGATGCTATGAAGGTTTGACGAAGACACCGTGCGTTACAATTGTGGGCGATTATCAAGTTGTATGTAAGTAAATGGTCTTGTAAACTTGTCATAGTTTTAGAAATAAAAGGTTTTACCCTTCGGGGATTTTTTCTTGTTTTCTGTGTGTCAGCATATTTATATCGCATAATTTAATTTTGTAATGTATTATTTTGTTTGAACGTGTAGTTGCATGTTTTAGGGATGAACTAAAATTTGTTTAAAATTGAAAGTTTGTGAAAACCACCCTTTGGGATTATTTTCGCTTTACAAATCTGTCAAGACTATAAAATATGGACATACCATGGTGAAAAAAATGTACCTTATGTTCCGAAAGAATTGTTGGTACCCGACCACGTAACGGAACCCCAACGAGTGGAAGTGGTACATGATTCACCAACACATCATCCATTGAACGACTTAATTGATGATGCTCGTGGTCTCCACAACCATCAAAACCACCAATCTATGGATACAGATAATGCGCATTATGACCAAGTTAATAAATTTTTTGATGCTGAACTACTAGGAGATCGGGAATACATACGGTTGAAAGCTGATGCGGCTAGACCATTGTATAAAGATTACGATGAACATCACTCAGTATTATATGCAATGATTGGTTTGCATAATTTATAGAATCAATTTGGTTCGTCCATACGTCCATACGAGTATCCGTCAAATAATCTAAGAAAGACTGATACTCGTTTGGACAAATTGTTTCTTATTAGTGATGCCTTTGATTATTTTGGAGCAGTGGTTGTCCCATACTTGTCCGGATAGGTCTGAACCTCTGGATAAAGTCATCAACATCTTGCGAGGTTTTGAAATGGTGGGCACTAAATTTCTTGTCGCAAGAGTCAAGGAAGTTTAAGAGCTTCACGATCAAATATTGATCATGGACAATCAGTCGAGAGGTGTACAATGCATCATCAGCGGTGGATTTGTACTCCACCTCATATTCGGGATTCACTATCTTAGATATGGAGTTGGAAACTTGGGAAAATGTCAAATCTAGTGTAGTGTTTGTCTAGAGTGTCATGGAGTGTGTGGAATACAACAAAATTTGAAAACATCTATACTTAGGCCTTAAAATGTGCAGTGGGAGTGTGGGCACCCCAGGGGCACTCAAATGGCACCGCGAATGGCACGAACACTTCGTGCACAACTGTTTAGAGATCAATAGTTTTGTAACTTTTTATAGCTCGCGATTTTGGCAACATTTTAGACCTCAAGAGTTTTTCAAATAGGACATTAATTTGAGGGAGATGGCAAGAGAAATTGGGAAGAAGCCACACTTAGGATTGAAAAGGTGTCGCGGGGGTGGGGGAAAGCGGCACCCAAATGGCACTACGAGTGGCACGAACAACTCATTCATGTCCAACGTAACATGTAACAACAAGTTGCACAACCATGGGAATCCCAGTTTGAGGATAGTACACGAATTCGAAAACATTCACACTTAGGATCATTCAAAAAAGGGACATTTAGGCTTGAAAACATGTCGTGGGGGGAGGGCACCCCCAGCGGCACCCAAATGGCACCGCTAAGGGTACAAGTACCTCATTCTCATACAAAGAAACACGTAGCAACTAGACGCTCAATTGCGGGACTCTCGGTTTGAGGATAGGACACGAATTGGAAAACAGGCACACTTAGGCTTGAAAATATTCCGCAAGAGGGTGGGAACCCCTAGGGGTACCCAAACCGCACCGCACGTGGCACGAACACCTTGTACGTGTCCAACATAACATGTAAAAACTAATCACGCAGCCGCGGGACTTCCAGTTTGAGGATAGGATACGAATTCAGAAACAGTCACACTTAGGATTGAAAACGTGTTGCGAGGGGCGGGCACCCCCAGGGGAAACCAAACGGCACCGCGAGTGTCACAATAACTCGTACGCATCTAAGTTAATATGCAAAAATTTGTCGCACAACCACGGGACTCCTGATTTGAGGATAGGACACGAATTCGAAAATAGTCACACTTAGGCTTGAAAACATGCCGCGGGGGACGGGCAGCCCCAGAGTCACCCAAACATCACCATGAGTGGCACGAACACCTCATTCACATCCAAAATAAAATGTATCAATCAATCACTCAGTCGCGGTACTCCAATTTTAGGATAGGAGATGCGTTCAAAAACTGACACACTTAGGCTTGAAAATGTGCCGCGAGGGGGTCGGAATCCCCAGCAGCACCAAAATGGCACCGCGAGTGGCACGAAAACCTCGTACGCATCCAACTTAACACGTAACAATCGGATGCATAGCCATGGGACTCCTTGTTTTAGGGTAGGACACGAATTAAAAAATAGGCACTTAGGCTTGAAAACGTACTGTGGGAGCGGGTATCCCCAGCGGCACCCAAATGGAGCCCTAGTGGCATGAACACCTCGTGCGCATCCAACGTAACACGTAACAACCGACTGCTCAACCGTGTGACTCCCAAATGAGGATAGGACACAGATTCGAAAAGGCCACACTTAGGCTTAAATGTGGCGCGAGGGGGAGGGCACCCCCTGTGGCATCTAAACGGCACTACAAGTGGCACGAACACCAAGTGCACGTCTAACGTTACACGTATCAACCGTCTGTACAGCCCTGGGACTCTCGATTTGGGGATAAGACATGAATTCGAAAATAGACACACTTTGGCTTAAAAACGTGTTGCGAGGGGGTGGCATCCCCAGTGGAACCCAAATGTTGTGGGACTCCCAGTTTGAGGATAGGAAACGAATTCACAAATAGGCACACTTAGGCAAGAAAACATGTCGCGAGGGAGCGGGCACCCCTAGCAGCACAGGGAGTTGCATGAACATCTCGTGCGCGTCTAACATAACATGTGGCAACCATTTGTGTAGCTGTGGGACTCCCGGTATGAGGATAGTACATGAATTAAAAAATAGGCCCACTTAGGCTTGAAAACATGTCATAGGGGGCACCCCAGAAGCACCCAAACGTAACCCCGAGTTGAATGAATACCTCGTGAGCATCCAACGTAACATGTATAAATCATCCACGGAGTCGCGATAGTCCCGGTTTGAGGATATGACACGAATCGAAAACAAACACATTTAGGCTTGAATATGTGGCGCGAGGGGGTGGTCACCCCCTGCGACACCCAAACAGCACCGCGAGTGGCATGAACACCTCTTTCGCATGCAACATAACATGTATCAACCGACTTGGCAGCTGCGGGACTCCCGATTTGAGGATAATACATGAATTTGAAAGTAGGCTCACAAAAAATTTCAAACATGCCGCGGTGTTGCGGGTACCCCTACGACGCTAAAACAACACTGGGAGTGGCACAAACAACTTGTGATTGTCCAATGTAACACTTATAAGTTGGTTGTGCAGCTGCAGGACTCCCAGTTTGATAGTGGTAGACAAATTCAAGAACCAACACACTTAGGATTGAAAACATGTCGCAAGAGGGTGGGAACCCAAGTGGAACTTAAACGACACCGTGAGGGGGACGAACACATTTTGTGTGTCCAACATAACATGTAGCAACTAGACACAAATTCGTGGGACTCCCGATTTGAGGATAGGACACGAATTAAAAAACAGGCACACGTAGGCTTGAAAACGTGCCACGAGGGGACGGGCACCCTCAGCGCTCCCCCAAACGGCACCATGAGTGGCATGAACACATCATACGCATCTAACGTAACATGTATCAACCATCAATGAAGCCCCATGACTCCCAGCTTGAGGATAGGACACAAATTCAATAACATGCACACTTATACTCATTTGAAAATAGACACACTTAGGCTTGAAAATGTGCCGCAGGGAGGAGGGTACCCCCAGCTAGACCCCAAATGGAAACCCCAAGTGGAAAAAAAAACTCGTGTGTATCCAAAGTAACACGTAGCAATTGGTCCCGCAGCCGTAGGACTCCCGGTTTGAGGATAGGACAGAAATTCAAAAACAAGCATACTTAGCCTTGAATACGTGGCGCGAGGGGGTAGGCACCCCGTGCAGCATTCAAAAGGCACCGTGAGTGGCACAAAAACCATGTACGCATCCAACGTTATGAGTATCAACCATCTGCGCATCCGCGGGACTCCCAATTGGAGGATAGGACCCGAATTCGAAAACACACACACTTAGGCTTAAAAACATGTCGTGAGGGGGCGGGCATCCCCAGCGGCACCCAAACCACACTGCGAGTGGCACAAAAACCTCGTGCACGTCCAACGTAACACATAGCAACCGAATGCACAGTCGTGGGTCTCCCGGTTTTTGGATATGGCACGAATTCAAAAATAGGCACACTTAGGCTTGAAAATGTGCCGCCAGGGGGCGGGGGCACCCCAGAGGCACCCAAACGGAACATAGAGTCACAAAAACACCTTTTTCACATCCAACATAACACGTAGTGACCGGCCTCCAAGCTACGGGACTCCTAATTTGAGGATATGACATAAATTCTATGACAGACACATTTAGGCTTGAAAACATGTCGTGAGGGGGCGGGCACCCCCAGCGGCTTCTAAAAGGCACCGCGAGTGGTACGAACACCTCGTGTGCATCAAACGTAACATGTAGCAATCTTACTTGTATCTGTGAGACTCCCGATTTGAGGATAGGACATGAATTAAAAAATAGGTACACTGAGGCACATTTGAAAACATGCACACTTATGCTTGTAAACTTGCCATCGGGGGTGAGGGGGTGGGAGTGGAACCCAAACGGAACCTCAAGTTTCAATAACACATCGTGCGCATCCAAGATAACATGTAGTAACTAGCTCTAAGCCGCGGGACTCCCAATTTGAGGATAGGACACGAATTCGGAAATAGACACATTTAGGCTCAAAAACATGCCGTGAGGGGGCGGGCACCCAAATGGCACTGCGAGTGGCACAAACACCTCATACACATCCAACATAACATGTAGAAATCATCCATGTAGCAGTGGAACTCCCGGTATGAGGATACGACACGAATTCAAAAACGGGCACACCTAGGCTTAAATACGTGGTGCGAGGAGACAGCCACCCCTGCGGCACCCAAACGACACTACAAGTTGCACAAACACCTCATGCACGTCAAACTTTACACATATCAACCATATGCAAAGCCACGGGACACTTGATTTGTAAATAGGACACGATTTCAAAAATAGAAACACTTAGACTTGAAAACGTGTCGTGACAGGGCAGGCATCACTAGTGGCACCCAAACGTCACCGCAAGTGGAATGAACACCTCTTACGCTTGAAATGTAACACATAGCAACTGGTTGCACAGCCACAACGCTGCCAATTTGAGGATAGGACACGAATTCAAAAATAGGCACACTTGGGCTCATTGGAAATCAGGCATACTTAGGGTTGAAAACGTCCCCCGGAGGAGGGGGGCAACCCCCTAGTGGCACCCAAATGAAACCAAGACTGACATGAACACCTCGCATCCAACATACCACGTATCTACCGACCACAAAACCACGAGACACCCGGTTTGAGGATAAGACATGAATTTGAAAACAGGCACGCTTAAGCTTGAAAACTTACGGCAGGGGGGCACCCCCTGCTGTGCCCAAACAACACTGTGAGGGGCACAAACACCTCATGAACGCCCAACATAACAAATATAAGTTGACTACACTGTCGCGGGACTCCCAGTTTGATAGTGGGACACAAATTCGAAAACATGCACACTTAGGCTTGAAAATGTGTCACAAGGAGGTGGGCACCCCATGCGGCACCCAAACGGCACCACGAGTGGCATAAACACCTCGTGCATATCCAACATAACATGAAGTAACCATACGTTCATTCATGGGACTCCCAATTTGAGGATAGGACACGAATTCAAAAACAGAAACGCTTAGGCTTGAAAATGTGCCATGAGGGGGAGGACACCCTCAGCGGCTCCCAAACGGCACCTCTAGTGGCATGAACACCTCGAGCGCATCCAATGTAACATTTATAAATCTTATATGAATCCACGGGACTCCCAGTTTGAGGATAGGACACAAATTCAAGAACATGCACATTTATGCTCATTCAAAAACAGGCACACTTAGGCTTGAAAACATGCCGCGAAGGGGAGGGTACCCCCAGCGGCACCCAAATGAACCCAAAGTGGCACGAACACCTCTTGCGCATCCAACGTAGCCCATATCAACTGGACATATAGTCGTCGGACTGTCGATTTGTGGATAAGACACGAATTTGAAAACATGAATACTTAGTCTTGAATACGTGGCGCGATGGGGCGGGCACCCCCTACGGTATCCAAACGGGACCACGAGTGGAACGAGCACCACATGCATATCCAATGTTACGTGTATCAATCATATGTGCAGCCGTGGGACTTCTTATTGGAGGATATGGCACAAATTCGAAAACATACTTAGGCTTGAAAACGGATCGCGAGGGGGCGGGAATCCCCAACGGCACCAAGATGGCACCGCGAGTGGCACGAAAATCTCGTGCACATCCAACATAACACATATAAACCAGATGCACAGTCGCAGATCTCCTGATTTTAGGATAGGACACAAATTCGATAATAGGCACACTTAGGCTCATTCGAAAGGCACACTTAGGCAAGAAAATGTGTTGTCGGGGAGGGGGTGGTGGCTCCCCAACAACACCCAAACGGAACCTCGAGTCACACTAACACCTTGTGCACATCCAACATAACATGTAGTAACCGTCCTACAAGCCGTGGGACTCCCAATTTGAGGATAGGACACAAATTTGAAAACAGACACATTTAGGCTTGAAAACATGCCACAAGAGGGCGGGCACCCCAGCGGCATCCAAACGGCACTGCGAGTGGTACAAACACCTCATGCACGTCCAACGCCAGATGTAGCAACCATCCATGCATTCGTGGGACTCCTTGTATGAGGATACGACACGACTTCAATAACATTCACACTTAGGCTCATTCGAAAATAGGCACTCTTAGGCTTGAAAACTTGCCGGGGGGAGACCCCAGCGTCACCCAAACGGAACCCCGAGTTGAATCAACACCTCGCGCACATCCAATTTAACACATTGCAACTAGCCGAGAAACCATGGGACTCTCGATTTGAAAATAAGACACGAATTCGAAAACAAGCACACTTAGGTTTGAATACGTGGTGCGAGAGGGTGGCCATGCCCTATAGCACCCAAATAGCACTACAAGTGGCATGAACACCTCATGCACATCCAACGTTACACGTATCATCCATCTGGGAAGTCTCCGGACACCAGAATTGAGGATAGGACAGGAATTCGAAAAAAAAACACTTAGGCTTGAAAACGTGATGCGAGAGGGCGAGCATCCCCAGTTTCACCCAAATGGAACTTTGAGTGGCATGAACACCTATTACACATGCAATATAACACGTTGCAACTGTCTGCGTAACCTTCTGCGCAAACGCGAGGCTCCCGATTTGAGGATAGGACATGAATTCGAAAATAGGCACACTTAGGCTTAAAAACGTGTCGTGGGCGGCGACACCCACTAGAGGTACCCAAACGGAATCACAAGTGTCATAAAAACCTCGTTCGCATCTAACATACCACGTAGCAATCGGCCACTCAACCGTTAAGGCTCTTGATTTGAGGATAGGATAGGAATTTGAAAACGGACACACTTAGGCTTAAAAATGTGTCGTAAGGGGGTGAGCACCGCTCCGGCGCCCAAACAGAACCGGAGGGTAACAAACACCTCGTTAACATCCAATGTAACATGTAGCAGTTCGTTGAGAATCCGCAGGAATCCTAGTTTAATAGTGGGACACAAATTCAAAAATAGGCACACATAGGATTGAAAATATGTCACGAGGGGGCGGGCAGCCCTAGTGGCACCCATACGGCAATGTGGGTTGAACTAACACCTCGTACGCATCCAAATTAACACATAGCAACCGACTATGAAGCCATAGGATTCTCGATTTGAGGATAGGAAACGAATTCCAAAATAGGCCCATGTAGGCTTGAAAAGTGGCACAAGGGGGAAGACATCCTCAGCGTCCCCTAAACGGCATCGCGAGTGGCATGAACACCTCGTGCGCGCGACTCTCGGGTTGAGGATAGGACACAAATTCAAGAACAAACACACATTCGAAAGTAGGCACACTGAGGCTTGAAAACTTGTTGTGGGGGGCGGTGTACCCCCAGCGGCACCTAAACAGAACCCTAAGTGGCACGAAAACCTCGTTCACATCCAACGTAACACATATCAACCGGTTGTAGGATTCCTGATTTGAGGATAGGACACGAATTCAAAAACATGCATACCTAGGCTTGAATACATGGCGTGAGGGGGCGAGCACCGCGAGTGGCATCCAAATGGAACCAAGAGTGACATGAACACCTTGTGGACATCCAATATAACACATAGTATTCGGCTTGATAGATGTGTGAATCTCAATTTGAGGATTGGGCATGAAATCAAAAAAAGAAAAACACTTAGGATTGAAAACGTGCCGCGAGGGGGCAAGCACCCCCCAGTAGCACCCAAATGGCCCCGCGAGTGGCGCGAGCACCTCTTTTGTGTCCAACATTGCACGTAGAAATCTAATGCATATCGAAGGGACTTCCAATTTTAGGATAGGATAAGAATTCAAAAATGGGCACACATAGGCGCATTCGAAATCAGACACACACATGCTTGAAAACGTCTCGTGGGAGGGCGGGCACCCCCAGCGGCACCCAAACAACATCGAGAGTGGAAATAGCATGTAGTGTGTGTGCAACCTAACATGTATCAACCATATGCGCATCTGCAGGAGTCCTGGTTGGAGGATATGACATGAATTAAAAAATAAGCACATATAGGCTTGGAAACGTGTCACGAGGGGACAGAATCCCCAACGGAACTTCAAGTGGAATGATCTCCTCGTGCGCGTCCAAAGTAACACATAGCAATCGATCGTAAAGTCACGGGAATCCCGATTTGAGGACATGATGCTAATTCAAAAATAGGCACACTTAGGCTCATTCGTAAACAGATACACTTAGGCTTGAAAACGTGACACAGGGGTCGGATACCCCCAGCAGCACCCAAACGGCATCGCAATTCTCATGAACACCTCATGAAAATCTAATGTAACACGTAGAAATTAGCTCGGCAGATGCAAGACTCCTGGTTTGAGGATTGGGCACGAATTTAAAAACAGGCACACTTACGCTTAAAAAGGTGCCGCGAGGGGGCGGTCACCCCAAGTGGCACCCAAACGGAATTGTGAGTGGCACAAACATATCGTAAGCATCCAAGGTAACACATAGAAATCATCTGTGTAACTTTGGGACTCTCAATTTGAGGATAGGACATGAATTCAATTATATGCACAGTTAGGCTCATTCGAAAAAAGGCACACTTAGGCTTGAAAATGTGTCGCAAGGGCAAGCACCCCTATGGTTCCCGAACATCATTGCGAGGGGAAAAAACCCTCGTGAACATCCAATATAAGATGTAGAAGTTAGTTGTGTATCAGCGGGACTCCCAGTTTCATAGTGGGATACAAATTTTAAAATAGGCACACTTAGGCTTGAAAACATGCCGCGAGGGGATGGTCACCCCCAGCGGCACCCAAATTGCACTACAAATGGAATTAACACATCGTGTGCATCCAAATTAACATAGCAACCAACTGTGCCACCACGAGACTCCTGGTTTGAGGATAGGAGACGATAGGAGACGAATTAAAAAACAGGCACATGTAGGCTTGAAATGTGCCACAAGGGGGCAGGCACCCTCAACGGCCCCCAAACGACACCTCGAGTGGCATGAACACCTCGTTCATATCCAACATAACATGTAACAACCATCCATGTAACCACAAGACTCTTTCTTTGAGGATAGGACACGAATTCAATAATAGTCACATTTATGCTCATTCAAAAATAGGCACACTTAGGCGTGAAAACCTGCTGCGGGGGGGGGGGGGGGGGGGGTACTCCTATCAGCACCCAATTGGAACCTCAAGTGGAATGAACACCTCGTGCACAACCAATGTAACACGTATCAACCGATCGCGCTGCCTTAGGACTCCTAGTTTGAGGATAGGACACGAATTTGAAAACAAGCATACTTAGGCTTGAATACGTGGTGCGAGGGGGAGAACACCACGAGTGGCATTAACACCTTGTGCGCATCCAATATAACATGTAGTGGTCATCTACACAGAGGAACGACTCCCAGTTTGAGGATAGGACACAAATTCAAAAACATGCACACTTAGGCCTGAAAACGGCCAGGGTGGGGCAAGCACCCCGAGTAGCACCCAAATGGGACTACAGGTGGAGAGAACACCTCGTTCATGTCCAATGTAACACATATAAATCATATGCATAGGTGTGGGAATTTTGATTTTAGGATAGGACATGAATTTGAAAACAGGCACACTTAGGCGCATTTGAAAACAAGCACACTTAGGTTTGAGAACATGCCACGGGCGGGAGGGCACCCCCAATGGCACCTAAACTACACCGCGAGTGGAAATAATAGCTCTTATGTGACCAAATTAACAAGTATCAACCATCCGTGCAGCCACGGGACTCATACTTGAAAACTTGTCGCGAGGGGGCGAGCACCCCCAACAGCGCTGCAAGTGGAAAGGATCACCTCCTGCATGTCCAAAGTAACACATATCAACTGGCCATGAAGTCATGGGACTACCAGTTTGAGGACATGACACAAATTCAAAAGCTTGAACATAGGCTCATTCGAAAATAGGCACACATAGGCTTAAAAATGTGAGGGATTGGGCACCCATAGTGGCACCCAAATGGGACAGCGAGTGGAATGAACACCTAATGAGAATCTAAGATAACACATAGCAGTCGATTTCACAGATACGGGGCTCCCAATTTTAGGATTGGGCACGAATTCAAAAGAAGACACACTTAGGGTTAAAAATGAGTTGCGAGGGGGTAGCCACTGCTAACGACACCGTGAGTGCACAAATATATTTTGTGCATTCAATGTAACACATAACAACCATCTGTGCAACTATGGGACTCTCAATTTGAGGAAAGGAGACGAATTTGAAAATAGGAAAAGTTAGGCTCATTCGAAAACAAGCACACTTAGGCTTGAAAACATGCTACAGGAGGTAGGCACCCCCTACGGCACCTAAAAGGCACTGCAAGTGGCCCGAACACCTCGTGCGCATCCAATGTAACATCTATCGATCGTCCATGAATCCATGGGACTCTCGGTTTGAGGATATGACACGCATTCGAAAACAGGCAGCGAAAACTAAACATCACCGGGAGTGGCATGAACATCTCATGTGCAAACAACATAAAACGTAGAAACTGGTCGCTCAGTTGTGGGACTCCCAGTTTGAGATTAGGACACAAGTTCAAAGACGGACACACTTAAGCTTGAAAACATGCCGTGAGGGGGAGAGCACCACCAGCGACACCCAAAACGGCACTGCAAGTGGCATGAACAACTTGTATGCATCCAACATAACACGTACCAACTGGATCCACAACCACCAAACTTCATATTTTATGATAGGACGCGAATTTGAAAATAGTCACACTTAGGATCATTCCAAAACAAACAAACTTAGGCTTGAAAATGTGTCGGGGGGGGGGGGAGGATGACACTCCTAGTGTCACCTAGACTACACCACAAGTGGAAAGAACACCTTGTATGTGTCCAACTTAACACATATCAACCAGCCACATAGCCGCGGGACGCCTGGTTTGAGGATAGGACACGAATACGAAAACTCGCACTTAGTCTTGAAAACATGTGGCGAGGGGGCGGGCACCCCCAACAACATCCAAATGGCACCGCAAGTTGAACGAACACCTCATGCGCGTCCAACATAACACATAGCAACTGGACACAAAGACTCAATACTGCTTTAAGGATAGGAAACGAATTCAAAACGAGACACACTTAGGCTTGAAAATGTGATGCACGGGCGGGTACCCCTAGCGGCACCCAATGGAAACTGCGAGTGGCACGAACACCTCGTGTGCATCCAAGATAATATGTAGCAGTTGTCCACACAGATGCGGGACTTCCAATTTGAGGATAGGACACGAATTCGAAAATAGGCACACTTAGGCTTGAAAACGTGCTACGAGGGGGCGGGCTTCCCCAGCTGCACCCATAAGGCACTGAGAGTGGCATGAATACCTTGTGCTCATGCAACATAACACGTAGAAACTGGCTATGCAGCCACAAGGCTCCCAATTTGAGGATAGGTTTGAAAATAGGCACACTTAGGCTCATTCAAAATTAGGCACACTTAGGCTTGAAATCGTTCCGCAAGGGGGTGGGCATCCCCAGCGGCACACAAATGGAACTGTGAGAGACATGAACACCTCGTACGCATCCAATGTAACACATAGCAACCAGTCGTACAATCGCGAGAATTTTGGTTTGAGGATAGTGTGAGGATAAATTTGTAATTGAGTTCATTTGTATGTAATTGGCTTAATTCCGGACAAAATAAAAGTTGAAGTCATAGGATTGTATTTCGAGTCACAATCCACATATGTCTATGATGTTGAATAAAAGACGTAGCGGCCAAGATTCAAAGATAAATCACGCCATGTTTTAATGGTGCACGTTTCACGACTTCATCATATTTGGATCTCTCAGGTACGAATGTGTAATGTTTACGGGACTCAAAAATTGTTTAAGGATGTTATTTTCTTATTAAAAGTGATTTTAAAATGTTTTAACTTCATTTATTCTGAAATAAGGATTGTTTAGAGTCATATGGTGTCCTCTTGTTTCGAAAGATTAAACGACATCTGTTGTCGTTCAAACGACATTGCAGTGTCGTTCAAGCCATTCAAATGACATGTATGTCTTGTTCGAACGACATGGTAATCTCGCTCGAATGACCATGTTGACTTAAGTTTTTTTATTTAAGGCGTGTTTCTCTCAGCATTTTGAGGTGTGCAGAACAAAAATACAGAACGGAATCGTTATGTTTTTCTGTTCATGTTTTTTAAGGTTTTCAAATACTAAAACCATCCTTAGAGTTTAAATATCTGAGCTTTCATACACATATGTTATAGAGATCTTGTTTGCACCATTATTTTTTGTACATCTCTATTGAACAATTGCTTCATCGAGTTTTGCGGTGATGAAATAGTGAAGGTCATTTTTTGAATCATAGACATTACTAAAGCCATATTGGTTGACATTGAGGTGTACATGGACGCGTGTGCTTTGGACGAGTATCGTGGAAGGATTTCTACGTGGGCACTGTGGAGGAGCGGATAAAGAGAAGAAGTGCATCAAGGCTTATGGGGATCGAGTTGTTGGGTAAGTCTGTCTGTATTCCTTTGTTAATTATGTATCATAGTGATTGTTTGGCTTGGGACGTTCGAGGTTTTCTCCCTTAGTGGTTTCCTCATACATCTGACGTTGTGGGCTTGATTTATTTTATTTCCTTTAATCACCTAGATGCATGTTTAGAATTAAACAAGATAAAATTGGACTTAAGTAAGATTAGTTCACACTTGAAGCGTAATTAAAATTGGAAAAAGGGTTTTGGAAAGAAAAATTATTTTATCTTAAAGCACACACTGAATTAAAAAGGTGCATTCCCAAATTTGTATTAGAGCTAGAAAAACTATTTAATTGTGTAAGTGATCCCATGTGTTTTTAACGACGAATTTAAGAAATCTTGACAGTTTTAGAACTCCTATTTTTTATGGCACAAATTTTGCTTATTGGAAAATGCAAATGCGAAGTGCTTTAAAATTAATTGACGAGCGTGTTTGGTTAGAAGTTGAAAAATGTTGGTCACCACCTATCACGAGAGATTGAGAGGTCACTAGTTTAAACCTCGTTGAGTCATGGACCGAAATCGAACATAGACTTGCACTTTATAATTCTAAAGGTCTTCATTTTATTTCCTCACATTTCACAGCGAAAGAGTATAATTAAATCACGACACGTGAAACCTCAAAAGAGGCTTGGGATATTCTTTCACTTACTCACGAGGGTACTAGCATGGTTATGGCATCTAAACTTCAAAACCTCACTACCAAATTTGAGACAATTAAGATGTTAGAGAGCGAGT
Organism: Sambucus nigra; assembly: GCA_949130495.1. NCBI lineage: Eukaryota > Viridiplantae > Streptophyta > Magnoliopsida > Dipsacales > Adoxaceae > Sambucus > Sambucus nigra. Next base: position 32,411,286 of record OX422223.1, on the reverse strand, counting down.
TATTTGATGAGTTTTATGCTAGATTGTCCACCATTGTTAGCTCGTTGTTTAACTTGGGAGAAAAAATACCCGACCACCAAGTCATAAAGAAAATCTGAAGGTCGGTGCTTAGTAGATTTGACCCTAAAGTGACTATTTTGAACTGCTTGGGTATACTTGAATCAACAAAACTTTAAGAGCTTCTACGTGACTTGCAAACTTATGAGCTTAGAATTTTTACCTCCAACAAAGTGCCAAAGAAAGAAAAGGGAATTGCTTTGAAAGCTAAAAAGGAGGAGACTAAAGTTTCTAATAATGATTCCGATACCGACTTTGAGGATGTAGCCTTGTTGACAAAGAAATTCAAAAAGTTTCTTAAGTTCCAAAAGCAATCAAAGATGCCAAAAGACTTGAGAAATTTAATAACAACAAGGAAGATCATGTCCCTAAAAATCTTAGTGAGAATATTAAAAGGGATGAGTCGAGTATGTGTTTTAGCTGTGAGGGTTATGGCCATAAGGTAACAGAGTGCCCCACTATACTTAAGAAGGAGGGAAAGAAATCGATAGCATATAAAGATACCTTAAGTGATATTGAATCAAAAGAAGGAGAGATTTACCCCCATTGAGCGTAACTTTGTAGCGTTTATGGCTTGTCATGTGAGCAACGAAGATAAATTTTCTCATGAAGATTATCATGTGAATGACACTTCCGAGGCCATTGAGTGTGAATCCCAAGTGAGTGTTGGTGGAGCTAGTGAGGAGGAGGAGATAGATTTGAAAAAAGTTGCAAGTTACCTTTAATGATTTGTATGAGGAAGCGATAAAGGTGAAAAAGTAAAATTTGAAGATGCAAGCTAGGTTGAAAGAACGTGCCATAAAAAATAATAACGCTTTGATTGAGGATTATAGGGCACGGTAGGAGACTCTTAGGGAGAAACTAGAATACGTTGAGGGTGAGAGAGATAGTCTTCTTGATTTGACGGAGACTTTGAAGAATGAGATTTTAGAGTTTGAGGAGTCTAGGCATTTGCTTGAGTCTAGGATTAGTGAGTTAGAGGAGAGATTGAGAGACTCGAGTAATGTGAAGTTTGATATGGAGGCTAGGTCGAAAAAGTTGGATAGGATGTTAGGCACCGTCTAAATCAAGGATGATAGGTGTGGTATAGGCTTCGATGATTGAATTTCTCCCATTCTCAAAGCCAATATCAATTGTGTGAGATAACTAACTAGGAACGTTAGGAGCGGTCCACATTTTGGTAACAATTCCCACCATTGCTACACTTGCACTTTTTGCAGTAGGAAAGGCCACCTTAAACATTTTTGTTATGGCCTTAAGAATAATCCTAGGAAGTTTAGGAATAAAGTCGATTATGTTCCCAAAAACCCCATGCATCGTTACACACCTACTTGTCTTAGGAAATCGGACATAGTGGCTTTAGGAATTAAACTTCATGATTCTCGTTTGGTTGCACTTGATTCTTCCCATGCTAAATCTAAAGGATGATTGTGTTGACATTTTGTCATACGCTAGTTATTCTTGATATTGTGATGACATGTGTATCATTTTGTATTATATTTTTCATTTGTTTGAATCTTAATGAAAAATACAAAAAGATTTTGGTTTTTCACATATTTTTGAAAAAATATAAAAATATTTTATTTTATTTGAGTCAAAATATGTTGAAAATTAAAAAACATTTTCGGTTTGTTTTTGAGTTTTGAGTTTACATGTTTGACGTGGAATATTGGTGTGTTTGGACCCCCATCATTTCATTATCCATGTGGCTCGGACATTTGGTCATAGTTATTTATGTTTAGAATGATCTTAGCCATTGATTAATGGGGTTGTTTTGAAGTTTATTTGCATTTTGATTTGACTTTGTATATATTCCATCGTTGTACACATGCACGAGCTTACATGAATGTTTGACTTCTCATGCATATTTGAGTTTGGTGAGATGTTCTTCTCTTAATTATGTCATCTATGCGTAATTAGACTTAGAGAGGAGGTGTGCATATAAGAACCGTTACGCGTGAGGATTGAAATTGCTTATATTGAAAAAATAATGAGTGTGGATGAGAAAGGGCTGCGAGAGAATAATAATCTAGTTGTGAAAGACACCATTTAAAGGAGCTCGAGAAAAAAAATTAAGGCAATAAAAATAATCATATGCCAAAAATAGGGCCAATAGGATTTCTCTAAGTTGAGAAAAATAGAACCTCAAAAGATATAGAAAAAGAAATATGAATATTTGAGGGTGTTTGGTTGGAAATTTAAACGGTTTTGCACCACAAATCCTGAAGATGAAAAATCGTATCATGACACTATTATTTGTAGAATCGTCAAAATTTCGAATTATTAAGCATGAAGTTTGTTTAGTTCATTTATCTCAATATTTTAATTGTCATATGGCTAAAACTAAGTTTGATGAAATTTATCTATTAATTAGAGCTTCTTGATCATTTTGATGTGTTGGAATTGTGATTCATTTGTTGTAGTTCATGCATATTCATTCCATATCCATGTTTGAGCACATCGATACAATGTTAGCATGTAACTCACAGTTTGATGTTTTCTATTTTAAGTCCATTTTGCTACTGTTTGGTGTTTTCAGTTACTGTTTTCATGAAATTTTTTCTCTGGGAAAAACTTTAAAATTTTTAGGACTAGAGTGGGTAATTTTTTATGTCGTTCAAACAACATCTAGACTTCGTTTGAGCGACAAGTCCATGTCGCTCGATGTTTTGATCTCGCGAGCTTCAAGCGAGATGTTGAAAAGTGTTAAGTATGGGCCGCAAGATAGGTCACGCGAAGGTTGTTTGATAGGTTTCATCGCACGATAGGCTACTATTTTACACTGTTTAAGGTTCATTTGATGCATGGTTTAAAAGACATGCTATGTCATTCAAAGTACAGGGCATTATCGTACGAATGACTTAAGGAGAATTTTGAGATTACTTATGTTTTCAGTATCTGCTATATGTACATTCTGATTTTGATCATTTTGGTACTTTTGGGTTCGTTTGGACAGTTTATATGCAGTTAGTGTTGATTATTCATGCTTTGATTCTTACATTGAATGGGACTTGTTTAGTCACATCTTTGTTTAGATTGATGATACATTCTATGTGACTATTTGCTAGCTACAAATTTGATATATTCTGATTATTTTTAGCTACCTATATACATCATGTTTCTCTAGATATGATTCATTGATTATTCTCATGCTATATATGATGTTTGTTTATCTGTTTCATTTATTGTCTATTCGAGACAAAAAAGGGGAGAGATGTATGTGATGTAGGAAAAGTTTTATCTGTTGAGTACATATGCTTTCATCTTTATATATTGGTATCGTATTGTCTTGCACATATTGGTATCATGCTTTAATCATGATGTTTTACATATTGGTATCATTTGATTTGCGCTATATTGAAAATGTGTTTACAAATTGGTATCATTGTTTGCCCACATGTTTAACGAATGCTTTGAATTACTCATTGGTATTTTTTATATCAGTTGTTCCTCCATACTTCACTGGATATTTTTCTGTTTCATGTGTGTAGGTATTCTTCAGCGATTCGAGATTTATTTTGAGACTACATCACATTCAGACGTTTCATGCTTTCGGTCCTACATATACTAGATCGTGTCCTGTAATTTTTTATTTTTGATTTTATGGGATGAGATTTTTGTGTCATACGGATTGACGGCCAGGCTTAGCATTCACTATTTTGGTTTTGTCCCGGAATAGTCAAAAGGGGGAGATTTGTAAGGACAAGTTTCTAATTGAGTTAATTTGTATGTTATTGACTTAATTTTGGACAAAACAAAAGTTTAAGTCATAGGATTGTATTTCGAGTCACGATCAACTTAAGACTATGATGTTGAATATAATGCGTAACGGCCAAAGTCCAAAGATAATTTATCCCGTGTTTTAATGGTGCACGTTTCACGTCTTCATCATTTTTCGATCTCTCAGTCGTAATGTTTATGGGACTCGAAAATAGTTTAAGGATGTTTTTTATTATTAAAAATGATTTTAAAATGTTTTAACTTCGTTTATTCTAAGATAAGGATTGTTTAGAGTCGTATATATCTTTTCCTATTGTTTCGTAAGATCAAGTGGCATCTTCAGTCGTTCAAACAACATGGACAAGTCGTTCAAATGACATGTTTATCTCGTTCGAACGACATGGCAATCTCGCTCGAACAACCCCACTGACTTAAGTTTTTTATTTAAGTTGTGCTTCTAACCCAACTGCTACTCACCAATGGATACGTGATATGAATAGGAATTTGAGGATGGTGGATTGTACGAATGTGTAGAAGAATATGTTAGTTACTTTTAAGTTGATTGGGGATGAATTGCAGTGGTGGGAGTGTGTCACCACATCTGAGGATTGAGATGGTCTGAATTATGGAAACTTTTTGGTGAAATTTAATGAAAAGAATTTCCCGTATTTGATTAGGAGTACGAAGAATAAAGAATTCCTCGATTTATAATAGGGTTCAAATTCTGTTGTTGAGTATGAACAAGAGTTTATGAATATGCCATTTTTTTACTTGAGGAGGTAAATACTGAGGAGAAGAAGATATAATGTTTTATTAAGGGTCTAACATGATCGATTAAGCAAATGGTTTGGGGGAATCCGTCATACACTAATTACACCTAGGTGGTGGACGTTGCACTATTGTTATGGCAACAGAAGGTGAATTATCAAAAGAATCTAGGTAACAGTTATGAGCCGAGCGGTCAAGATGAGACCAAGACAAGTGGGGAGGACAAGGGTCGTAATGACCAACCGTGGAAGAAGAAGAAAGTAGTGCAGGAGAAACAAGCCATTTAGCAAGGTAATGGCATTCTATAGGGCCCTCCAGGATAGGGGCGGGGATAATACGGTGAGCGAGGGCCGGTTGGGTAGTTTGGGCCATTTAGATAAGTTTATTTTAGTTGTGGAGAGATAGGACATCGATCTTCTAGGTGTCCAAAAGCACAGGGCCAGCAGGGCCAAGGTACTCTATAATCGGGAGCACCAGGTGCACAGAGAGTGCCAGTGGTGGGTATGCAAGGATTGGTAATGCCGAGGGTGTATTCACTTACTGTTTTGGGACCTCAGGTAGGGCACGCAAAGTAGGAGCCAAATCGTGATTGATGGGATAGCATGGTACATTTTATTTTCATAGTTATGGTTATATATATATTTAAGATATATATAGTACATTTGTCCCTAGGGTAGGTGCATGTAGGATTGGGTGCATGGGCACCCAATCGTGGCATTCTATCGGTAATCATATGTGAGCCTTACATTATTTGTGCGAACTTACGTTTCACATTTACTCTTCATCGAATTTCAAGGACGAAATTGTTGTATTATGGGGGGGTGAATGTAATACCCCATGATTGTCGACCTTAAATATCTTTTTTATAAATCAAAAATCGAAAAAAATAATTTTATTTGAATTAATTATTTTTTATATTTAAAAATGTTGGTTTTGATATATAAGAAATAAGGTTTTAATCGGATTTGAAATCGGGAGAAAAATCAGAATTTTCCAAGTTTTAATTTAAATCTAAAGACATGGGATTTGCTCAGGTGCCAGATCAATTCGACCCTAGGGGCGAATCAATTCACATCGGGAAAGATTTGTGGGATGGTTTGTTTTTAAGAGTTTGTGATGGTTTTAAACTCTTTTATTCTCATATATTAAAAAAGGTTCCGGTTTAGACTTTTTCAAACACTGTAAACCCATCTTAAAGAGTAGTAGCCTCCCAGATTATTATGTCCTCTCTTCTAAAAAACCTAAACTCCATTAAAAATAAGTTTCAACTCAATTTTTAAAGATCCAAATCAAGTTTTCTCAAGATCAACCACGAACGAGTCTTTGTTATTTTTGTGAGAGGATCGCCACCGTATAATATGAATTTCGAGATGACTTCATTTCAGGCATGAATATTTCTCTTCTTCCCCTTATATATTGTATGTTTTAAATATTTCCTAAACCTTAATTAATCATATTTTCTTAAAATTAATTAGGGAAATTGAAAGTAAATTCGGGGATACTTTTATTCAATCTAAAAATATCATTTAAGACTTGAAATCATCACATGTTTAGATTAGTGATTTGGGTTACGGTATATTTGTGGGACGATTCACATGTTAGAATTAAAACATGCACTTGGAATAATGTTTCAACTTGTAAAATTGCAATATTGATGCGTAGGTTGTAGAACGAAATTATTATTGTTTAATGTTGTTAGTAAGTTTGTTAAAATGGAAATATGTATTAATTGGTAAAACATTACTTGTATTGAAATTATAAAATTTGACAAATTGTGTGACTCTTTGGTAAAACTTGGTTATTACATGAGTAGATGGATGAAATTGAATGGAATTGAAATCATTGGATTAATGGGAGAATCGTAGTGATAAATTATAATGTGATTTATATGGATATTGTTTGTGTTAATAATTTGACATCGTGGGAACTTCGGGATTTTGGGAGTAGTTATACTTTCACGGTTGTTTTATTGGTTGCTTTCTAGGTATGGGACTAGTAGGTAGACTTGTTGTTGTTGGAACATTCTAGGTATAGAACTAGTAAGCTTATGCATGTACAGTTGGGTGTTTCTTGGGTGGGGCTAATAGTTACGCTATTCTGTTAGCCTAGGTGCGAGACTAGGTGATGATTTTCGGTAAGTATTTTTCCTAGGTCATGGACGGACTAGGTAATACTTATGGTTTAGTGACCTTTAGGTATGGGATTAGGGATGAATTTTATTGTGATACCCGAATTAAGGGTGGGACTAATTGAAAATAAAGATAACTTGATAAACGGGTATTAAAATGGGTTTGCATCATCAATATGTGTAGAACTAACGATAATTGGATATGCTGGATATAGTGGCGACATTTTTTGTGTGTGTCGCCAGTATGTGTAGAACTAACAAAATTGGGTTGCCTGGTTATAGCGACGTGAGTGTGTGCTAGCGTCACCAATATGTGCAGGGAGAATGAAATTAGAATGTCTGGCTATAGTGATGTGTTATGCATGGAACATCACCAATATGTGCAGGGCTAACGAAATAGGGTTGGCTGGTTGTAGTGATGGGAATGGGTGTGATGTGTTGAGAATTTTAGGCATGCCCGCACATGCGTCGGATCATTAGATAGGCCGACTAGATATAGTGGACTCGCTTTAATAATACTTAGTCAATTACATTAAATTAAGTTAATAGATTTAACATATTATGTTAGAGAAGTAGACTAAAACCATGCATTATGTAATAGTTTTAGTTATGGATTTAATTTTAAAATAAAATCAGGTTTTCCTATTTTAATGAGAATCATGTATGGACATAATGTGTGCATTATTTTATATATTGTCGATGTCTTTATTCCGATCAGTAGGTGCTCTGGTGTGTAGAGTATGACTTACACGTAGCGGATCAGATCGCCAATTCTTGTGGAATATATTTTCTATCATTTACAGTCTTGGATGGAACTGGACACACCATCAGTAGGGTTGTAGCACAATATTTAAGTAGGTCTATCTTGATTACGGGAAACTGTATAGTTTTAACTTATTGTGCTAGTACACTTTATGTGTATTGAATGGGACTACTTTGAGGTCATTGTATTTATACTGATTTAATAAGACAATGTAAACCTCGTGATTATTAGGTTTACTTAAGGCTCTTAATTCGGATATGATTGATGAAAACATGCACTAGTTATTTATTGCTTTGACTTATCGGGTGAGATTCATTATTGGATCAATAGTCTTGATAGATTGGGTAATGGTGATTAATGAATGATGAAATTCTTTAATGGATGGAATCCACATCTCGGTATAGAGACTAGTGATACCCCCTTGAGAGGCTTATAAGTTTTGTATGTGTTAATCCTGCATGTGGATTATGCTAATCCGACACTACAAATAAGTTAAGTTGGACTTCTCAAAAATTGAAAAAGTTAATCAAATAAATTATCAGTAATTTATTTTATTAACGGTATCTGTAACCTTAGTGTGGGGATAATTAAGTAATTAATAATAAGGAGCTTGAAATATAATTTTGAGTTAAGGAGTGGAGTTGCAATTATAATTATGTAATGGTATTAATTATAATTAAAGGAGAGGGATTAGAATTCGGGTAGGATTAGTTTTTCCCAGGACCATTAGGATCCACATCCTTATCTCTCCTTAGGGTACTTACTATAGCCTATACATATGAACCTAAGGATCATTTTTCCTTAATCCAACCGCCATTGTTTGATACTTAAAAGATCCAAATTCGGATTTGTGAGAAAGAAAGGCAACATAGAGGAAAAGTGAGAACAGAAGGTGGTCAGGAAGGAAGATCCCTCACTCTACTCGTGATAGTTCATATCATGAATACAGTAGAAGATAGATAGGTGCATCGAGCCTGCATTCTAGATCAAATGTCATCATATCCTGTTCATGCTAAGACGAGATCAAATCAAAGATATCTCGAAGGTAAATCCTAATTATACCTATAGGATTCAACGTTTGTGCAATTTTTTTTGTGGTTCAATCTATACGTGTTTTCAATAAACCCTTGTACTGTCGTTCCAAAAATTGGTATAAGAGCCTTGTTGATACCACGTATAGGTTTAACTCAACCATGTTGTCTAATTAAAACAATCGTATATGTGCATGGATGTTGGGTAGAATACAGATCTGTGCTAACTTTTGTTTTGCAGCGATATAATCACAGCATTATGGTCACGTATATATGTCTATGTTTTATGTGATTAGATCCCGCAATGATTTATTCGTGGTCATTTTTTTATACTGGATAAATGTAATATTGGTGTAGAATGTGAACTCCTTCATGGAGGCATTGGACATGTGTAGATTGTTGATATTTTGATTGTGATTTTCAATGGAGGAGTGCAAAACCAGATCGGTGGTCACCGGTTGTTTTTGGAACAAAAATCAGTGGCAACATGAAGTGTTTGGGTTAAAGGAGGACTGTTGAAAACTCCAATCTACGACAGAGTTGTATCTTGACCATAATAGTCGGGAATCATTATTTATCACGATTTTCTTATTTATGTTGATTTATGTCTTTATTATTGATGTATCAATTGTTGGGTTGTTAATATGTGTTAACTGTTCCCCTAGAATTATGCACAACATGGAATATTGACTAGGCTTAGATTGCGTAGACTCTAATGTGAATAATTCATAGTTAATTTGAATTGTGGACATTAATATGTGTGGTTAGGGAATAAAAAAAATGAGTATTCATTTTTTTAATAACGATCAAGGGTATTTGAAAATTTTATTTATCACACATTTGCTTGATATATTAAAATAGGGATATCTTGGTATTTTTGGAAATATATCAGATGTCCAAGATTTTTCAAATTAATTAAAAAATTGGAAACATTTTTTTTGATAAACCTCGCAAGGTTTTTCAATTTTTAAATGGGAGGGAGAATTTCCAAGAGAAAATTCCACGGTCTCTGTTGATGTAAAAAATTAGATTATATCTAATTATTTAATCACAGATAAAATAAAACGAGACAAAGAAATTTTTAAAGTAGTTCAGCCTTAAAAGAATGGCCTACGTCCACTGTTTTGTTATTGCTGAGTGTTTAGGAATTCTCTAAGTATGAGTATTCTCCAGAAATTCCGGTCCCCTTACAATGAGGATGATACAATGTATTTATAGCCCTCAGGCTGTACATGTGAAAGGGTAATACATAAATGCCCCTTAGGCGTATACATCTGCATGATAATAATAAGCATTTAATGCGCAGTCAATCTGTTGGTTATTCTGCTATTAATGCTTTGTTCGAGGTGCAGCTCGGACCGCCTGAGTAGCTCGGTGCTCATAAGTTGTTCGGTGTAATAAAGTTCCTCGGAGAGATCTTGCTAGTCGGAGCGTCTGAGTTAATCGGGAAGGCAGAGTTCCTCATCGCCAATATGATTGTAAAAATTCCTGTACGTGCCACGTAGATTGACACGCGTCTTCTTATGATTAGTCCACGTCAGCAGGTTAAATTTGGTATCAACAGAAGCCCCCAATGTTTCACAGTTCAAGATTTGAGGAGTGTGGAACATTCTTTCTCGAAATATGGCGGTTTTAAATGGTTATCTTGAAATTTAGGAGTATTTTCTTTTGTATTTATTTCTCCTTCCAAATTCGTAGAATCGGACTTTTTGAATTTTTATGACCGCTTCGGTTCCCGCGCCCTTTTTATCTTTTTAGCCGCCGGTAGCGTAACCGCCTCTTTTTGTAATCATTATCTTTACCCCTTCCCAAGGCAAGGTATTTAAGCGTTGCAGAAAATCCCATCGTCTTCTACTTTTTCAAATTTGTATCTTTGAGTTTTCCATTGTTTCTCTCTCTTGTGCGTTCATTCCTTTCATTGTTCGTTGTCAGCAGACTCATCCTTTTCCTGTAAGATCTTCTTCTTTCTCTTTGATTTCCCTCTTCTTTCTCTTTGATTTCCTTTATTCATCATGGTTTATCCTATAGAGTCGTTTGATAAGTTTCGTTTTGATTTCTCTATTCCTTCATGGGTTATTTTGGAGGAACTTTCTGAGCCTTCAGATTATTTTCGTTTGGCTGAGGGACATTGGTTCCCCAGTCTCTTTGTTGCTGAATGTGGCTTTTCTTTTCCCCCAAACCCTTTATGTCTGGAATTCTGTCAATATTTTGACGTGGTTCCTACAAGAATAGCCCCCAATACGTGGAGAATAGTTGACGGAGTTCATAGATTAAATCAAATTCATGGAACTCGTATAGGAATTACAGAAATTATGTTTTGTTATAGATGGGTTGTTGGTGACAATACTTTCTATTTAAAAACTAGATTTTTAAATAGGGCTCTAGTAGTTAATCTCCCAAATGCCAATAGGGATTACTTCGAGCACGGTGTTGTTATGAAAAATTGGCAACATCCTCCACTATCTGGAAACGATGTGTACCAGGGTCCTAGATGCCCTCCCTATGGCAATGGGATAGGTTGTTTTTATTTTATTTTATTTTCGAAATTATGCTTCCTTTGTGTTTGATAAAATATGTCACTGATATTTTAATTTTGATTTATTTACAGTTGACAGCAAGAGAAAATCTCCAAAAGAGACAGAAGTTAACTTAAAACATCTTAAACTTATCTGGGGTTTGCATCAGACTGTTGCCGACGAGCATATCAGATCAGCTTCATATCTGTTGCAGTATAAGAGTTACACCTCGTCTTTTACTGCTCGTCCGATGATAAGCGACATGGAACCAATACCAGCTTCTACAAGTTCTTCACCTGAGTCACATATTCCTTTGAGTGAAAGGATGAAGAAAATAAGACCTCCTACCCTCTTCGAGAAATCTGCCTTCGTTGCTGGAGAGGCAAAGAAAAGAAAACATGATGTCCCAGGAGAAGGGACGAGAAAAATCGATGCACCTCCTCCGGCTTCTCCTGTGAAGGTTGCCGAGAAACCCCCAGTGGCTTCGAGCAAGGCCGCAGCTCCAAGCGAGGTGATTGTCATCTCTCCGACTAAGACTACATCTTTAGTCGAGACTGTTGATGCTCCTCTGAGGAGGCTGAAGAAAAGTTCCTCGGTCAATTTGGCTGAATCCATCGCTCAGCCCCCGTCTACTGAAAGTGGTGTTCCCACTTTTGTTGCCCCATGCTCTTCCATGAGCTCAGTGAAGTCTTGGATCATTCTCGAGATCCAAGGAATTGAAGAAAATCTTTCTCGGGACATGGTTACCACATTAGCTGCTCGCCATATTGCTTCTGTAAGTATCATTGTCCTCAACTTTCATTCTTCCCTTTTTATATCTGTGCACTGATTTGCTATTGTTTTTTTTTTCACAGTTGGTAACCTGCTTCAATACAATTTTAAAGAAAGATGAAGCTATTAAAGCTTCAAGCTCCTCGTCAGGTGTAGAGGAAGCTTTGGTGGGTCTCACGCAGTCTCTGATGGATTCTCGTCAAAATTATGCTCATGATAAAGCTTCTTGGGAGAAGAAGCTTAATTCCATCGAACAGGAGAAGGATCAGGTTGTTGAGGTCTCCAAGGGGTTGGAGAAGAAAATAAAAAACTTAAAGGAGAAGAATAAAGAGCTCGAAGAGAAGCTCAAAATTGCTGGGGAGCTTGAAAGTAAGCTCAAGACTGCTGAGGAAGAGTTGTTCCAACTTCGGGAAGTAAGTCGTCAGAAGGAAGAAGTGGAGAATAAGTTGAAGGCTGCCGAGGATCTTCTTTTCGAGAAGCTTTCCTTGGAGAAGACGAAAAGGAAATTGGTTGTAAGAAAGTCTTTCAGCGTTGGCTGGATAAGGGGTGGAATAAAGGTTTGGCTGCCATGATGTCATAAGTAGAATATGGTAGCCACAAGTATTTTAGGGATGGCTGGGTCGCTGCTCTATAAGAGATGAAAGTTGATGAACATTCTGAACTGTTTCAGCGACACATCTCGGGCCCCCTCCAACTCCTGAAGAAGAAGAAGAAGAGGACGAAGCTGCCTTTGAAGAATCTTCCATGGTGATGGGAGATCAAATTTCTCATCCCCCAGTTATTCAGTCCACTGGAGAGCAACTTTAACTACCCCTTATTTCATCCGAGCAGCTTCCAGCACTTCCCGAGCAACCCTCTGTACCATCCGAGCAACCTACCTCCTCGTCCAAGCCTCCCGAGAAAGTTTTGGGAGACAAGAAAAAGGTGTAGAGTTGTTCGAATTTTTCTCTCTGTTTTATTTTTCTTTGTCAAATGTAACTCTGAACTTTGTACCTCTCCTTTATGATATAATGAAATTTGAACTTTTGATTATGCATACTGTTGATTCTCTTTTTCTTGCTCCTTATTGATTCTTGCTTTCTCTTCCTAACTAGTTTATGGCCAGGATGGAATTATTGTCTGCTCATGATACAAAATTATTGAGGCAATGCAATGAATACTTCAAAGCTGGTCATACAGATATGAGTGCAGCACAAATCGTCGACATCCTAGGTCAAGGTGCTTCAAAGCAAGCAATTTAAGCCTACCAGTATTTGAAGTGCCTGCTCGATCGTGCAGTGGCTAACAATATAGCATACTATGAAATGATTGAGGATCTCCACGGCACCCTTGAAGAGCTTCAATAGCAGTATAAGGAATATACAGCCCTTTTTCACGAGGGATACGAGAAGAAGTATCAGCAACTGAATGCTGATAAGGGATACGATAAACTGTTTGCTGCCTATGAAGTGAGAGAGAGGACTTTGAAAATCGAGGTCGAGGAGCACAGGCAAATAGCTGAGCTGTTGGAGCAAGAAAATAATAACTTGCAAAGAGAAGTATCTCAGTTGAAATCTCCTGCCTCTACCTCAAACGCTTTAGTCCCTGTGAACGATGAGTGATTCTCTTTCTTGGAGGTCGAAAATGCCAATCTTCGAGATGAATCGGAGACCTTGAAAAGAGCTGGTCCCTCTACCTCTACTCGAGGACGAGCAAGAGCTGCTCGGCTTACTATTGAAGAGGCAAGAACTCAAGCTTCTTTAGAAAATCAAGCAGTTCAACTAGTTGCGAAGAATAGGGCTCTGGCAGAAATGTCTAAGAAGATTCGGACTTTGGACGAGCAGCTCTCTGCTCAGAAGTCTGCCTTGGAGAATAAGGAAATATTTATAAAAAACCTTCATGAGCAGCTAGAAAGATTAACATATCAATTCCACAAGCAGCCCCGGGAATTCTTGATGGTTGGCTACAATGAGGCTCTCTACCATTTGGATGATCGGATCCAAAATGCGAATAATGAGGGTTACAAATAGGGGTGGTTGAATACCTTGGGTGTACTGCAACTGGAGCAGGGTCACTACTTATGGGATTACCATAATCCTGGGCTGCTCGACCTACCAGTGCCACCGTTCAAGCTCGACATGAGTTGGATCCCTGCTCGGGCCATCCCTCAGTGTTTGATTTCCAAATACCTTGGCGATTATAGTCTCCATTCCAATGCTGAGATATCTTTCCCCGAGCACCTACACGATCGACCATCTGTGATGAACATCAGGATGCTTAAAGATCTTAATTTCACGAATTCCCCTCATGCTTTGGATGATCCACCTACTGGAGAGGAACCTATTTCAAAAGTAGAGGGAAAGAAACTAATAGAATAGGAATCTTGATGTAATAATAAATTTGTATTTCATTCTTGATGTATTTTGCTCTAAATTTAATGAAATAATTTTCTTTGCAAATCTTGATTGCCATTGTCTTGTAATTGTACAACACTTTACATCGGTGCATGTATATCTATTAAAAAGATAACAACATTGTGTTATTTGTCGATCAACTGGAGTTGGTTAAAACTTATTGTCGACTATCTTGAATTTGTGGTAATCAATTGATGATATTTTGTTTCTCGACCAACTTGTTGGTAATTTAAAATGTTACGAGTATCAAAATTTCTGCCTGATCACTTTCACTTTCACATACTCATACTTTGTTTAAATAAAATGCTTCCGACCAACTGTAGTTAACCTGAGTTGGTGGATTTTTTCTTCCCGACCAACCTTAGTTGGCATTTTTGGGAAATATTTTCTTCCCAACCAACCTTAGCTGGCATTTTTGGGAATATTTTTTCTTCCCAACCAACCTTAGTTGGAATTTTTGGGAATAGTTTTACTTCCCAACCAACCTTAGTTGGCATTTTTGGGAATATTTTTTATTCCCAACCAACCTTAGTTGGCATTTTTGGGAATAGTTTTACTTCCCAACCAACCTTAGTTGGCATTTTTGGGGAATATTTTTTCTTCCCAACCAACCTTAGTTGGCATTTTTGGGAATAGTTTTACTTCCCAACCAACCTTAGTTGGCATTTTTGGGGAATATTTTTTCTTCCCAACCAACCTTAGTTGGCATTTTTGGGAATATTTTTTCTTCCCAACCAACCTTAGTTGGCATTTTTGGGAATAGTTTTGCACTAGTATTCCTCGACAAGTTTCCAATAAAAAGTGAGAACTGGGCAGAATATTGGCACTTTATTCATACTAATGAAATTGCATTACATGAGAGTTTACATCGCTGATAATAATTGCGCAGGTGTTCTGCATTCCATACATTCTTAAACTCCTCCCCCTCTAAAGTTTCTATCCTGTAGCTTCCTGGTCGAACAACTTCTGTAACTCGGTAAGGTCCATGCCAGTTTGCCTCCAGTTTGTTGTGCTTTTGAATCACTTTCTTTAGCACATAGTCTCCTTCTTTCAGGTCGCACTTCTTCACTCTCTTGTTGTAGAACAAAGTTGTTCATTGCTGGTAAGCAGCATTTCTAATGGCTGCTTCTTCCCTAACTTCCTCGAGCATGTCCAAGTCTAACCTTCTCATTAAATTGCTGACAGGGGAATTGAAATACAGTACTCTGTATGTCGGGAGACCCAACTCGGCGGGTATAACAGCTTCACTTCCAAATGCTAGCATGTATGGAGATTCCTCTGTTGCTTTTCGGGGAGTAGTTCGATAAGCCCACAGTACATAGTGTAGCTCGTTGATCCAGTTTTCTTTCGCGTCATTCAGTCTTTTCTTCAAACCATTTAGTAGCATTCTGTTTGTCACTTCAGTTTTTCCATTGCTTTGGGGATGGCCTGGAGCTGAGTGAATCTTCAAGATATTTGACTGATGACAGTAGATCAAGAACTCTTCGTTGTCGAACTGAGTTCCATGGTCTGTGATGAAGGCATGAGGAAGACCATATCGACAAATGATGTTCTTCCAAATAAATTGGTACACCTTGTCGTACGTCATATCAATGAGAGGCTCAGCCTCAACCCATTTAGTAAAATAATCCACAGCGACCACGAGATACTTAAATCTTCCCCTGGTCGTTGGTAGCGGCCCGACCAAGTCTATTCCCCATATGGCAAATGGCCAAGGGGAAGTAATGGGTGCTAATAATGCTTGAGGAGTTCCTTTGATAGAGGAGAAGCGTTGACACTTGTCACATTTCTTGGCATAGGCTATACAATCGGCCCTCATCGTTGGCCAGTAGTATCCTTGAGTCATCATTCTTTGCAAAATTGTCCGACCTGCTACATGGGCTCCACAGGACCCTTCATGGACCTCTTCAATCAAATCTTTCACCTCGGTGGGATGCACACATCTTTGTAAACCTGCTATAATTCCCTGTCTGTATAGAATACCATTAGTTAGTACATAACGAGCAGCTTTAAACTTCAATTTCTTGGCTGGAAGTTTGTCAATTGGTAATTACCCTTTCTCAATGTATGCCCTGATGGGATCCATCCATGATGATCCTAAATCAAGGGTAATAAAGTTCATCGTCAGACCTTCATCTATACTCTGACCAGCTAAAACTTCAATTGGGATTGTTCTTCGTAGCTCGGTACGAGTAGCTGATGCTAATCGAGCTAAGGTGTCTGCTCTCGCATTCTCCATTCTTGGTATTCTGACCAGCTGAATAGCAACAAATTCCGATACCAATTCCATTGCCTTTGTATGATACCTGATCATTATTTCTCCTTTGGCTTTATATACTCCCATCATTTGATTTATGATCAATTGCGAATCACTAAAGACAATAGCCTGCTCTGCCCCCATGGTTCTTGCCAAACTAAGACCTGCAATCATGGCTTCATATTCAGCCTCATTATTCGAAGCTTTGAATTGGAAGCGTAGAGCGTATTCCACGTCGACCTCGTCTGGACTATTCAAAATGATCCCTGCCCCACAGCCTGTTACGCAAGATGAGCCATCCACATATAGACTCCATACAGGTAACTCATCTTCAAATTTATGATCTGACAGAGTTCCTCAATGGAAAATTTGTTGCTTCCTTTCACCATCTCCTAATATTTCTTGTTGTTCGTCGATCATCTTTTCTCGCCCTTTTACCAACCTTAGTTGGTCTGGGCTTGAGTTTGATGATTCTGTAACATCTACAAGTTAATCGGTGAGCAGCTTTTTCTCCTCGGGGGTATCAGGATAGGTGAATTCTGCTATAAAATCTGCTACTGCTTGCCCTTTAAGCGATGATCTGGGTTCATACACTATATCATATTCACCAAGTTCTATTGCCCAGTACATCAATCTTCCTGATTTTTCTGGTTTATGAAGGGCTTGCCTTAATGGCATATTAGTATATACTACTATAGTATGAGCCTGGAAGTATGGCTTCATTCTTCTACTTGCCTCGATCAATGCTAGTGCCAATTTTTCCAGCTTTGGATATCTGATCTCTGCTCCTCGGAAGGCCTTACTCGTGTAATAGATCGGTTTTTACACTCCATTCTCCATTCTTATCAATGCCTAACTAACTGCATTCTCCGACACTGCCAGATACAAGTATAATTTTTCTCCCATCACTGGCCTGGATAACAATGGAGGTGCTCCCAGATATTTCTTCAAGTCTTAAAAAGCCTTCTCACATTCATCATTCCACTCAAAAGTCTTTCGGAGCGTTTTGAAGAATGGGAGACATCTATCAGTTGCTCGCGATACAAATCTGTTGAGTGTTGCTACTCCTCCTGTAAGACTTTGCACTTCTTTCTTCGTCGTTGGAGATCGCAGCCCTAACAAAGCTTTGATCTTTTCAGGGTTTGCTTCAATGCCTCGTTAATTGATAATGTACCCGAGAAACATGCCTTATCGTACTCTAAATATGAACTTGGTCGGGTTCAACTTCATTTGATATTTATCCAATTGATCAAAGGTCTGGCCTAAGTTAACTAGATGATCGGCAGCTTTCTTGCTCTTTGTCAGCATATCATCAACATAGACTTCCATATTGCAACTGATTTATTCTGCAAACACCTTGTTCATCAGCCGCTGATATGTTGCACCTGCATTTTTCAAACCAAAAGGCATAACATTATAATAATAAGTTCCCCTAGGGGTAATGAAAGAAGTACTCTCCCTGTCTTCAGGTTTCATTTTAATCTGGTTGTAACCAGAATAAGCATCCATGAAGCTCAGCAGCTCGTGTCCCGAGGTAGCATCCACTAGCTGATCAATTTGGGGCAGCGAAAAGTGATCCTTTGGGCATGCTTTGTTGAGGTCAGTGAAGTCTACACACATTCTCCATTTGTTGTTCTTCTTCTTCACCATCACCACATTTGCTAACCAGTCTGGATATTTAACATCTTCAATAAAGCAAGCTTTTTGGAGCTTCTCGACTTCCTCTTGTATGGATTGATTCTTCTCGGGACTGAATACTCTTCTTCTCTGCTTCACAGGCTTGATCTCCTTATTCACGTTGAGCTCGTGACATAAGAAATTTGGGTCTATCCCGGGCATATCCTCATGACTCCATGCAAAAGTTTGCTTTCTGCTTCTTAGGAAAGCTATCAATTCCTGTTTTAGTGAGGCCTCCAATGACGAACCTATTTGAGTTGTTCGTTCATGGTGCTCATCGTCCAGAATGATGTTTTCAGTAGCTTCCACCACTTGACCCTTCACGAGTTGCGACTCATCTCTAGGATCCAATGTTTCAATTTCTGCACCTTCATCCACTTGATAGGTAGTAGTCTTTTTTCTTGACTCCTCCAGTTCCTCTTGCTCGGTAGATGAATAGTAGCATTCTCGAGCTACTTTTTTATCACCCTTCACAACTCCTACTCCAAAATTTATTGGAAATTTTAGGCATTGATGTACCGTAGATGGTATTGCCTCGAACTTCTTCAATCCTACCCTTTCCATGATGATATTGTAGGCTGATTGAACATTCTTATCCATCACGAAGAAGCGTATTCTTTCTGTTCGACAAGCAGGCCATATACCAATAAATATATCCAACTTGATCGTCCCAAGTGGAAAGACTTTCTCGCCAGCAAAACTGAGGAGGGGTCTGTGATAAGGCTCCAGTTGAGACAACTTTAGATTTAAACTGTCAAAGCACGAGTAGAACGTGATGTCTACCGAGCTACCATTATCTACCAGTACCCTTGAAATCATCACTTCCTTCATCCTCATTTTGATCACAAATGGGTCATCATGAGGATATAGAACACCTGCGAGGTCGTTCTTTGAGAAAGCAATGATTAATTTCTCTTTGTTTACCTTTCTAGGGCGATCCTCCTCAGCTAGATTTATTCGTTGAATGTATGAGCAAGCTTGAGCCTCACAGAGGTAAGCTTTTCTCTCTGCAGTAAGGTCTCCTCCTCCTGCATCTCCACCTGTAATAACATTACAATCAAATGACCCAAAACGTATTGAAAATACCTCACGTTCTGGTTGCCTTGGTCTTTTGGGAAGATCGGGGTTGTCTTCTGGATCATCTTCCTGATCTCTTTTCTTATTCTCATCTGCTCGACGAGGAGATCTAGACCTCTCTCTTGTTCGGTCGCTGTTTCTTCTTTCATTTCTGCGATCAACATACTTTGCCAGTTTTCCTTGTCTAATCAGTGTTTCAATCTCTTTCTGAAGAGCTATGCAATTTTTGGTCATATGGTCATGATCTTTGTGAAACTCGCAATATTTTGCCTTATTCCTCCTGTCAGGATCTGTCTTCATTTTCTCTAGCCAGCTTAATTCCTCGTTGTTCTTGATTTCTTCTAGAACGTGGTTGATGTCTTTCTTCAAAGGAGTATAATTATCAAATTTCTTCAATACTTCCCATGACGACCTTATTTTTGATTATTTTTCACTACCATTATTCTTATGCTCTTTCTTCTTAGCTTTATCACCCTCCACCTTGGTTTCTTTGGCATCCATATTTTTCTTCGCAGCCATAGCCTCCTCGACGTTCATGATCTTGACCGCTTTTCCCATCAGTTCTGACATGGTTCTGGGTGGATCTTTGGCCAAAGTGTAGTATAACTTGTTGGGCATAAGCCCACTCATCAAGGTGATAATCGTTGTCTTTTCCTCATAATCAATGACTTCGAGTTTCTCGTTATTAAAACGAGTTATATAATCTCTGGTACTCTCACCAGCTTTTTGTCTAACACTTAACAAATGCGCTACTCGTTTAACTTGCTTTGCCCCAAAACATAAATTCCCAATGAATAACTCGGCCAGTTGAAAGAAAGTTGAGATCTTACCCCGAGGAAGATTATTGTACCATATTTGAGCAGATCCGGTAAGAGTTCCCGAGAATGCTCTGCATCTCATCTCATCTCATCTGGAACATCATAGATATCGGTTGCAGCTTGGTATTGTTCTATATGAAGGATCGGGTTGGTCTTTCCATCATATTTGGGAGTCACAACAGGTGCTTTGAACTTTGATGGTGTGGGAAAATCCACAATGACCTGGACAAAAGGTTTCCCATGAACAAAATTTCGTTGTAGAGGGTTCTTGGCCTTAGTCATTTCCCCTAATCTATCCTCCAGCCTCTGAATAAAGCCTTTCCACGCATCGTTTCCTTCCTCGGGCCTGTTGCTTCGAGCAACTGATCGCGTTGACGTGGCTTCCTGGGATCTATCTTGACGAGTAGCTGGTCGCGACTGGGCAGAACCTTCCCTTAAGTTTTTTGGTCGTCGAAAGCTCTTCGATGCAGCCTTAGGTGGACTTTTGTTCCTCCTAGGGCCCAATCGATCAAAAGGAGAAACCTTACTTAATCTCTCCAATGTACTGATCCTTTCTGGAGAGAGAGTGACCTTTTGTTCAGTATCTGTGGCTCGTACCGACGACGTTCTTCTTGGTTGATAAGAAAAATCATCAGATTCCTCAGTACGATATGAATCGATATGCCCAGTACGCGAAGAAAGTAAACGGGTATTTCTTTGGACACTTCGTTGTCCTGAATGGGTCGGTACACCACCATGGAGAGTTTGTATGAGTTGTCGCATAGTTTCTTGCATGGCTGTCTGGCCCTGGGCCAGATTTGTCATTATTCCAGCCAGATCTGGAATGTTTGGTGGAGCAGATGGATTTGGGGGGTTTCCAGCGTTTCGATTGCTGGACTCGGGATTATAAGCCATTAGTGATGAACTGTTTTTGGTGAAAAACAAAAATTACAGTCGTTTCCCACAGACGGCGCCAATCTGTTGATGTAAAAAATTAGATTATATCTAATTATTTAATCACAGATAAAATAAAATGAGATAAAGAAATTTTTAAAGTGGTTCAGCCTTAAAAGAATGGCCTACGTCTACTGTTTTGTTATTGCTGAGTGTTTAGGAATTCTCGAAGTATGAGTATTCTCCAGAAATTCCGGTCCCCTTACAATGAGGATGATACAATGTATTTATAGCCCTCAGGCTGTACATGTGAAAGGGTAATACATAAATGCCCCTTAGGCGTATACATCTGCATGATAATAATAAGCATTTAATGCGCGGTCAATCTGTTGGTTATCTTGCTATTAATGCTTTGTTCGAGGTGCAGCTCGGACCACCTAAGTTGTTCGGACCGCCTGAGTAGCTCGGTGCTCATAAGTTGCTCGGTGTAGTAAAGTTCCTCGGAGAGATATTGCTGGTCAGAGCGTCTGAGTTGATCGGGGAGGAAGAGTTCCTCGTCGCCAATATGATTGTAAAAATGCCTGTACGTGCCACATAGATTGACACATGTCTTCTTATGATTAGTCCACGTCAGCAGGTTAAATTTGGTATCAATAGTCTCCTTTAACGATTTGTAGACTTTCTGAAAAGCGCGATTAGCGCGGGGCGGTGTGTGATATCGAAATAAAAATTATATTTTATATTCGCAAGTATTCCAATTTAAACCATATTCAATTTGAGTCTATTTTGGAACAAAATAAATACAGCCCATAAACAAACACAAATATTTAATTGAACACGGTATTTCAATTAAATCCTAAAAACATGCATCTAGATGATATATCAAATAAATATAAAACGCATGTGACACAAGATATAAGGAAAAATCCCCGCAGGACAAAACCATATTATTTTCAGTATAATTTGTAAAGAACGGTTTAGACAGATTATAAAAAAAATAAATGTGACATACGAAAATACCCGCAGGTGTCGGTTTCGATGTCGTCGGCTGGAATCTCCCGCAAGAATTCCAGATGGTCAGCAATGGAGAAGATACCGTCTTCTCCACAAAATTACTCCTTGAGAGTAGAAAATACCTCTTGAAGGTTTATGATGTATATCTCTTCTGTGTGTCTTGTGTACATCAAATGGGAGAGGAAGAGATCATTTATAGGGAGGATAAAAAGCTCCCAAAACATCTTTAGGGAACCATGGAGGAATAAGGGCCGGAATACACTCAACATGTTCCAAAAGTGGGTCAAAAAAGGATTCAAGTGGAGACAACAATAAATCACAGAATCTGCCAGCCTACAGGGGACCCGAACTTGTTCCGGGTCCCTGCGAACCGGTTCGCCCCCCGAACCGGTTCGGGTTGGGTTCGGGGACAAGGGTTGGCCAAAGGTTTAAAACACTTAGAATATTTTTCAGATTTCTTTAAGTATTTTTCACCAAATTCAAAACGCCATAACTTCTTCACCGTATCTCGAAATGAGGTGCCGTTTCTTCCAGTATCTTCGTTACGGCAAGCTCTTCAACTTTCCAGTTGACCGGTCCTCCGGACGATGGTTGTACAGTTACCAAAATGTCCTTGAACATTCCAATCAATCCCTTTTTCACAGTTTTGATTTCTCTTCTGAACCACTTGCGTAAATTCCCAAAAATTGTGATACGAGAAATTATTGAGGCATATGTAGGACACTTGATAAATGTAGAAATCCCAGAATTCGAATTGCGGCCGTCAAATGTGATCGTGAACAGACGAGCCTTTTGAAGCGACATACGACGTAAACAAATTAAACATTTCGGACATGATAAATTTGTCCTTACAAATCTCCCCCTATGTCTATGCCGATACATACATAAAAATCCGAATTATGCAAAATTCCCCAAAACAAATCTCCCCAAACAAATCTCCCAAACAAATGACATATTCAATAATATCCCCATTAAACCCTCGAACTGAGAATACTAATTGACATGTCGTCAAATAAACATCACCATCTTCAAATCTTCAACTCAATTAGAAACTCCTGATAGGGGGAGAAATGGTATCTAATCCTATTATTATCGTATCTTAGTTTGGGGGAGATTTATCTTAGGGAGAGACGTCTTTCTGAGTATGTCTTTTGTTTGAGGGGAGAATTAAATTAGGGGGAGTAATTAATTTATTGCATTTAATATTTTGATATTCCCTATGCGTTTGATAGTTTTCTTAAGTGTGCATGAATTCTTCTAAAGCGGCATCTTTCAATAGCAAAGCGTTTGATCCTTGGGTTGAGTCAAGTTTGGGTGGGTTATGTTTTGAGTCTAGTAGAGCTTGACGGCCCTTTAGGATTTTTTTTGGTTTTTGTCCTGGAATAGCCAAAGGGGGAGATTTGTAAGGACACAAATTTCCAATTGAGTCCATATATAGTTTTGGCTCAATTCCGGACAAAAACATTTATTCATAGGATAATATTTAATTGTAATATTCTCAAGCCTATGAAGTGTTTGTTGAAGACGTAGCGGCAAAGAGTATAAAGCTTCATCAATATGCCGGTTTGCGTGCCTCGTTTCTACGTCATCAACTATGGTTCCATGCTCCCAAGGTATGAATGCAATATTATATATATAGGAGCTTGGAACAAGTTTATTGGGTGTTAGGTTTAATAAAAACTGTGGTTTATTTTCAGAAAGAATTAATTAGAACTTTCAAATAAGTTTATAAAGTTTTCTGGGCTAAAATTGAATTTTCCAAAATTCTGGAAGTTCGTTCGATATGTCGTTCGAACGAGTTTTTCATTCAAACCAGATGTCGTTCGAACAAGTTTTGCCAACGAGGTTCCAGTATAGGCCTTTGAAATGTCGTTCGATATGTCGTTCGAACGAACCTTATGTTCGAACGAGATATCCAACGAGATTCTAACGAGTTCAATCTGGAACTACGTTAGAAGTCTCGTTCGAACGAGAATGTCGTTCGAACAAAATGTCTTTCGAACGAGATGCCAGGCTGGAACAGTTTTTGGCAGTTTTTCACCCACTTCCCCACTTAGTTTTTAACCAACTTTTTCAGACTTTAATATGTGCGGGAATCACTTTTGATAATTAATCTTTTTCACAACCTTCTAACTCCTAGATAGTGTTTTGAGAGAAAAATCAAAGAGGGAAAAAGATCATGTTTTGAGAGAGATTTTTTAGAGAAAAATATACATCACTCTTGTTAACACCCAAATGAGTTTATTCCAAGTTCTTATATACATATCAATTTCTTGGAGTTAGGCACCGGTTTTCTCTACACCGAATTGAAGAGAAGTTGTCTACTTGATTTACCCACTTGGAGAAAGGCTTCATGTTCGGGTGACGGTGACCATATAAAGTCCTATCGGTGGATTCCGAGACCGCGGTGGTGTTCCAAGGTTATTCGCTTGGAAGAGGTGTCTACAAGGAGAAGCGTCGAGACTTGAGAGGGATCGAGTCATGTGTTGTAAGTCTTTTGTCTTGTACTTGTAAATCTGTATCTAGTGAATTTGTGGCTAGGGCCGTCCGAGGTTGTTTCCCGTCTTGGGTTTTTCCTCGTACATCGCGGCGTAGTGTGATTGATTTATTTTATCTTGGATAATAATTTAGAAAGCATGCTTAGGATAATTCAAGATAAAATCCGGTTTAAATCATTACACTTAATTTAATTTGGTGCAAAACTAAATATTGGGTAAATTTAGTTAATTCAAGTCTCTTACTAAAATTGGTTTGGCCTAACTTTGAAATGTTGATAATCATGACTTACGCAAATTCTAGGGCTTGGATTGATTAATTGGTTTAAGTGAAATTGATATTTGTATTTTGTTTAATTTCACTCGTTTAATTTGATTTTGTTTAAGAAAATTAAAACTTGGTTTTCGTCTGTTTTGTTGAACCATCACATTTTACACTTCCGCATCTTGAATATATATAAAAGGAAATTATAAGTTGATAGTGTTTCAAAAAAGGAAATTCTAAGTTAATAGCTTTGATTTAGAAAAGCTCAAACTTTTCAGATTGGTATCAGAGCCAGAAACGATAAATTATTTCGTTAAGATTTTTTAAATATTTTTGGCTAAATTGTAATTTTCCCCATTTTCAAAATTTCCTATTTTCGATGGTTCTAACTACGCGTATTGGAAAGCGCATATGAAATCGGCACTAAAATCTATCGACGAGAGAGTTTGGATGTCTGTTGTTAACGGGTGGTCCCCACCAACTTATTTAGTTGAAAATGAACGTGTTCCCAAACCCGCCGATAGATGGACTGAAAATGAGTTTAAACTTGCTAATTTCAATTCTCGTGGTTAAATGCCTTGTTTAGCGCTGTCACACCGGATGAATTTTGACGTATTATGACGTGTGAAACTGCTAAAGAAGCTTGGGATATTTTACAATTAACTCATGAAGGAACTAGTGTCGTTAATGCTTCGAAACTCCAAAACCTCACCACTCAATTTGAAACTATCAAAATCAATGAAAAAGAAACTTTTGATGAATTTTATGCTAGACTTTTTGATATTGTTAATTCATCATTTAATTTGGGAGAGAAAATACCTGACGATCGTGTTGTAAAGAAAATTTTAAGGTCCCTACCCGATAGATTTATTCCAAAAGTGACCATTTTAAATTCTTTACCAACTTTAGCCTCTACGAAATTAGAAGAGCTTGTAGGTGATTTACAAACCTATGAACTAGATATGTTTCCCTCTAAAACTGAAAACAAAATCGAAAAGGATGTTTCTTTAAAAGCCCAAAAATAGGCAACCAAGTAGTAGAGAGCGAGAGTGATAGTGACTCGGAAGACATGGCTTTATTTGCTCGTAAATTTTGAAAATTTCTTAAAATTAACAAAGAAATTTTTTAAAATGATTTGAAGAAATTTGAAACTTCTAAGCATGAAAAAGGCGAGAAGATCCCTAAAGCCGAAAAGATCCCTAAACCTAGTAATGAAAATCTAGATAGGGATGAGTCTAATAAGTGTTTTGGTTGTAAAAGGTTATGGCCATAGGGCTTATGAGTGCCCCACTAAACTAAGGAAAGACGGTAAACGACTCATTGCATATAATGCGACCCTTAGTGATAGTGATAAGGAAGAGGGACCCGATTCCCCCACTAAGCAAAATTTTGTGGCTTTTATGGCTAGTCATGTGAGTGATAGTGAAAACTCATCGATTGATGAAACTTTAACACATGACACTTCCAAGGTCATTGTTTATGATTCACTTATTTTTTATGATAGTGAGAGTGAAGAAGAAAGAGAGAGTGAAAATGAAGAAGAGGTTAATGTGAGTGAACTTCAAAATGCTTTTCAAGAACTTTACAAAGAATCTATTAAATTAAAAAGGTCTAATTTGAAGTTAGAAGCTAGTTTAAGAGAGAGTGTTAAGGTCGATGATGAAAATGTTTTAATAGAAGACCTTAGGACACGTGAGAGGACTCTTCAAGAGAAGCTTGAATATGTAGAAGGCGAAAGAGATAGCCTTAGGGGTTTAATGGAATCCTTGAAAAAGGAGCTTCTTGCTTTTGAAGAGCGAAATGTTTTATTAGAGTTTAACATTTTAGAATTGCAAAATAAATTAAAAGACTCAAGTAATGTCAAATTTGATTTGGAGTGTCGTTCGAAAAAATTAGATAAAATATTCGGAACGGTCCAAATTAAAATTGACACTTGTGGTTTAGGCTTCAATACTTGTAATGAATCTACCCCTAAAGCCAAAACCAACGTTTTAGGAGAATCTACTAAGAAAACTTTTAGAGATCACTCCTCAGCAAAATCTTTTCGACATGTTTTTACTTGTACACATTGTGGTCGAAAAGGTCATCTTAGGAAATTTTGTTTTGATCTTCAACGAATTCCTAGAAAATTCCATAGTAATGTAACCACGGTAGTTAAAGTTCCAACACCCCAAGATAATCACACTTCATTAATTTGGGTTAGGAAATCCGACTTGGCTGCCTTGCAAAATAGTTTTTTTTTTTATTCTCATTTACTTTCACATGCTTCCTCCCTTGCTAAATCTAAAGGATGAATGTGTTAGTGTTTTGCATACTTTAGCGTTTGTATTTCATGCTATATTCACATGCTAAATGTATGCTTGTTTAATCATTTTCTAGTCTATGCTCTATGCTTATCACATGCTAGAATAATGATTTTTGTTTATCTTTTGTATTATATTTCCTTCATTTTGTTTGCGTTAAATGAAAAATACAAAAAGATTTGTGTTTATCATTTGGGTTTTATCTCTCGATAATTTAAACTTAATGAAAGATTCAAACGATTTATGTTTGTATTTTGAGTATATATATATTTTTTATTTTTGGTTAAAAATTTCAAAAACTCAAAAAGATTTTTGTTGTGTGTATTTTGGTTTGACACACTTTATGTGGCATATACTTGTGTTTGAATTCCATATTTTACACTCCCACGTGGCTAGAACTTTTGATTTAGATTGTCAATCCTTAAAATGTTCTTTACCATATTTTAATAGAGTAGTTGGATTTTGTATTAATTAAATGGATTCTATTTTCATATGCCTCTATTCACACATGCACGACCTTCTTTGAATTTTTAACTTCATATGTATATTTGAGCTATGTGATATGTTCTCCTTCCAATCTTGTCATCTACATATTTGTGACTTAGGAGGACTAGTGCATGTCAAAATCCGTTGCATGTGAGATTTGTGTGAAAAATGAAAACATGATAAATATAATTGTGCACGGGGAAGGGCTCCGAAAGGACTAAGTGATCCTTTGTGATTGTAAGCCACCGTTTGGAATGGACCTAAAAGAAATACGTGGTCCAAAGGCCTAAAAACAAAAAATATGGCATCAAAAAGAAAAATAAATTGCCAAGGCCTATGTTTGATTGATATATTCATTCAAAATAAACATAAATGCTTAATGAGGGAGATTGGATGGTATATCAACGGTTTGCACAATGTCCATTTATCCTAGTTGCGTATCTCATGTCATGACTCTATTGGTTTGTAGAATCATCAATATGCTAGGCTTGTATGCATTGTGTATGTTTGTTCATTGAGTTCAATCTATATTGTCACATGAGGTTATATTTAAAAGTGATGAAGTTTGCAATCAAATGAGAACTCCGTGAACGTTTCTTAAGTGATTGGGTCTAAATTTAATCGTTACTAGTTCACACCCCAACACTTTTGTTTCCATATGACACATTTTTGCTATACGAGTGTGCAAACTTATTGTATTTTGTGTCATGTGTGTGTTTATATCTATATATATGTGCGTGTGCATTATTGATATATTTCTAGCACATATATATATGATATTTTATTTTTCCTTTGCCTTGCTTTTGTTGCCCATATGCTTTCATGTCTTATCTCTTTAAGCTTCAACATGCTTTTATGTTTTGATTCTATAGCCTTTGTCTATTCCTGAACAAAAAGGGGGAGAATGATAGGGGGAGAAATGGTATCTAATCCTATCAATATCGTATCTTAGTTTGGGGGAGATTTATCTTAGGGGGAGACGTCTTTCTAAGTATGTCTTTTGTTTGAGGGGAGAATTAATTTAGGGGGAGTAATTAATTAATTGCATTTAATATTTTGATATTCCCTATGCGTTTGATAGTTTGCTTAAGTGTGCATGAATTCTTCTAAAGCGGCATATTTCAATGGCAAAGCGTTTGATCCTTGGGTTGAGTCAAGTTTGGGTGGGTTATGTTTTGAGTCTAGTAGAGCTTGATGGCCCTTTAGAATTTTTGTTTGGTTTTTGTCCCAGAATAGCCAAAGGGGGAGATTTGTAAGGACACAAATTTCCAATTGAGTCCAGATATAGTTTTGGCTCAATTCCGGACAAAAACATTTATTCATAGGATAATATTTAATTGT
Organism: Sambucus nigra; assembly: GCA_949130495.1. NCBI lineage: Eukaryota > Viridiplantae > Streptophyta > Magnoliopsida > Dipsacales > Adoxaceae > Sambucus > Sambucus nigra. The sequence goes on along the minus strand of OX422223.1, from coordinate 32,382,533 downwards.
AATATTCTCAAGCCTATGAAGTGTTTGTTGAAGACGTAGAGGCAAAGAGTATAAAGCTTCATCAATATGCCGGTTTGCGTGCCTCGTTTCTACGTCATCAACTATGGTTCCATGCTCCCAAGGTATGAATGCAATATTATATATATAGGAGCTTGGAACAAGTTTATTGGGTGTTAGGTTTAATAAAAAGTGTGTTTTATTTTCAGAAAGAATTAATTAGAACTTTAAAATAAGTTTATAATTTTTTCTGGGCTAAAATCGAATTTTCCAAAATTCTGGAAGTTCGTTCGATATGTCGTTCGAACGAGTTTTTCATTCGAACCAGATGTCGTTCGAACAAGTTTTGCCAACGAGGTTCCAGTATAGGCCTTTGAAATGTCGTTCGATATGTCGTTCGAACGAACCTTATGTTCGAACGAGATATCCAACGAGATTCTAACGAGTTCAATCTGGAACTACGTTAGAAGTCTCGTTCGAACGAAAATGTCGTTCGAACGAAAATGTCGTTCGAACGAAAATGTCGTTCGAACGAAAATGTCGTTCGAACGAAATGTCGTTCGAACGAGATGCCAGACGGGAACAGTTTTTGGCAGTTTTTTGGCAGTTTTTCACCCACTTCGTTCGAACGAAAATGTCGTTCGAACGAAAATGTCGTTCGAACGAAATGTCGTTCGAACGAGATGCCAGACGGGAACAGTTTTTGGCAGTTTTTTGGCAGTTTTTCACCCACTTCCCCACTTAGTTTTTAACCAACTCTTTCAGACTTTAATATGTGCGGGAATCACTTTTGATAATTAATCTTTTTCACAACCTTCTAACTCCTAGAGAGTGTTTTGAGAGAAAAATCAAAGAGGGAAAAAGATCATGTTTTGAGAGAGATTTTTTAGAGAAAAATATACATCACTCTTGTTAACACCCAAATGAGTTTATTCCAAGTTCTTATATACATATCAATTGCTTGGAGTTAGGCACCGGTTTTCTCTACACCGAATTGAAGAGAAGTTGTCTACTTGATTTACCCACTTGGAGAAAGGCTTCATGTTCGGGTGACGGTGACCATATAAAGTCCTATCGGTGGATTCCGAGACCGCGGTGGTGTTCCAAGGTTATTCGCTAGGAAGAGGTGTCTACAAGGAGAAGCGTCGAGACTTGATAGGGATCGAGTCGTGTGTTGTAAGTCCTTTATCTTGTACTTGTAATTCCATATCTAGTGAATTTGTGGCTAGGGCCGTCCGAGGTTGTTTCCCGTCTTGGGTTTTTCCTCGTACATCGCGACGTAGTGTGATTGATTTATTTTATCTTGCATAATAATTTAGAAAGCATGCTTAGGATAATTCAAGATAAAATTCGGTTTAAATCATCACACTTAATTTAATTTGGTGCTAAACTAAATATTGGGTAAATTTAGTTAATTCAAGTCTCTTACTAAAATTGGTTTGGCCTAACTTTGAAATGTTGATAATCATGACTTAGGCAAATTCTAGGGCTTGGATTGATTAATTGGTTTAAGTGAAATTTATATTTGTATTTTGTTTAATTTCACTCGGTTTAATTTTATTTTGTTTAAGAAAATTAAAACTTGGTTTTCGTCTGTTTTGTTGAACCATCACATTTTACGCTTCCACATCTTGAATATATATAAAAGGAAATCATAAGTTGATCGTGTTTCAAAAAAGGAAATTCTAAGTTAATAGCTTTGATTTAGAAAAGCTCAACCTTTTCAACTCCCAAAGCTTTTCTCATCAGGGTGTGTAATCCAATAGATATTAACTTTGTACCTACACATATGAGCAAAAGCAAATACCCGTGACGCGCAACAGTTTTATTTATAATGATATGCAAAATCAAATAGCCATTAAGTTTCAGCAAATCATAGATGAATCAAAACAAACTTTTCACCCCTTGAATTTTCTCCCCCATAATTCATTCTCCCCCTTTTTATGATGTCTCCAAATAGACAGATATGAGAAGCATAAATATGAAAACGGTCACAAAAAAAATGTATATTTTTTTCTTTTAAATTTTTTAAATTTTTTTGAATTTTTCAAAGAATCAAAGAATGTTCTATTTTTGAATTTTTCAAAAAAAAAATGTACAAAATAAATATAGAAAACGAAATCACACCATGAAAGAAAACAAAAACAACCAAGTCGGTGATAGCGTAAATATAGGAGTGTGAACACATTCGATAGGTAAATAAACTGAATCAATCATATGTGCACGATGCATACGTGTACTCGTAACGAATGAACATCAAAATATCCTTAGGTGTAAAAATTGTTGAATTTAGATGGCATCGTCTTAATCAAATCAACAAATCAAAGTTAAATGATTTCCACACCAATAACGTCCAAAACTATTTAGCCTTTTATCAAGATCTTCAAGGACGTGCAAACCCGTTTAAATTTTCCAACCAAGCACCCTCAGATATATTTTCTTATAGAGGTGATAAACTAAATTCTCAAACTTTGGAGAATTAATGGTGAAACCTAATGGCCCATATTTGGCATGTATTGCTTTTTATTGCCTTTAATATTTTTCGGGCTCTTTTAACCTCTGTGGACCCCGGATAATAAAATTCCTCAATTTTTTAGGTCCATTTTAACGGTGTCTTTTGCACAAAGGAGATATATTTACCTTTCGCAACCCGTCCCCCTTATAAAAAAAAACACACAGTCTCACCAGAAACGGTTCTTACATGCACACCAATCTTATCAAGTTTTATCACGCTTGATTCGTTTTAAGGATAGGATTGAAGTGAAAACATCCAACCACCATGTGATAAGACAAGTACAAAAATCAAACAAATTCGTGCGTGTGTGCAATAAAGGAAATCATGAGTCAAACATGTAGGAAGAACACTTAATTACATATTAATGACTCCAAACATTATAAAGCACAAAGATGACAAGATATATTGACTCAAAACACTATCAAATAGTCACATTAAAAAAATGGAATGATATTGTGACTTGGTCATCCTTAATGCTCATTCAAAAAATGTGCAAAAAAAAATACAAAAATCTTTTTGGATTTTTAAATAATTTTATGAAAATAAAATCTTTTTGTATTTTTTTAAAAAAAATTACACAAAGTACATGTCATAACGCTAGCAAATATATATATCATGAATAAAAAACTAGCGTATGACAAACATGTAGACACAATCATCTATATGATATAGAAAGAGAAGAATCATGTGCAAGCAAACGAGAATCAACAAGTCTAAAATCTAGTGTATCCAAAAGTGATTTTCTAACCCAAGTAGATGTGAAATGTCGTATGGGGGCTTTGGAAACCACGGGAACACTAGACTTAGACTTCCAAGGATATCTTCCAAGATTAAAACAAAATCGCCTAAGATGACCTTTCCTACCACAATGTGAACATGTGTAAACGAGAGGAATGTTACCTAAAGTGTGATCTTTTCTAATGTCCTTGGGATTAATTGACCATCTAAAACAAATAATGGTCTTGTCTTTAGCATTAGAAGTATGGGAACAAGATGAGCCATTACCATTATTGTCAAACCTACTTGAATCGATTAAATCATTTTTTAACTTCGAAATATTTTATTCAAGCAAAGAATTAGAATCTTCCAAATTAAGGGACACCTTTTTAAAAATTTTAACTATTCCTAAAAGCGTATATCTCTCTCCCTCAATTAAAACAATTTTTTTCCTAAGAGTCTTTTCACGTGCCGTAAATTCATCGATTAATTTTTTATCCTCGACAGCACAAATGAAAACCCGAGAGTTTTTTAAGTCCTCCAATTAATTTTCTAAAACTGGGACTTTCTCATCACTCTCCTTCTTGGACAATTTTAAATCATTGAAGTCACGGTCCAAGGAAACAAATTTTTCACGATAAAAATCTCTTTGAATTTGAACCGTTTGCAAAAGATCCATTGCGGATTTAAAACGAGAATTTTCTTTTTCTAAAATAATTCTTTTGCAAATTTTCAAATCCAAACCTTTTAATTTTTTAGCATGGTCGTGAATTCTATCAAACCTGGGCTCATTGAAGAAAATTTGTGAATAAACACAAAGAAATTTTTTAAAACAATATCACACAAATATTGCGGAAAATAAGAATATGCGTTAAATTAGCGCAACCTGCTCTGATACCAATTTAAAAACGAGAGTAGACAAATTGTATCAGAAAGCAAATCCTCAAAAAATCAGGATCACGCGATAAATTAGCGTAACCTGCTCTGATACCAATTTGAAAAGCGCGATTAGCGCGGGGTGGTGTGTGATATCGAAATAAAAATTATATTTTATATTCGCAAGTATTCCAATTTAAACCATATTCAATTTGAGTCTATTTTGGAACAAAATAAATACAGCCCATAAATAAATACAGATATTTAATTGAACACGGTATTTCAATTAAATCCTAAAAACATGCATCTAAATGATATATCAAATAAATATAAAACGCATGTGACACGAGATATCAGGAAAAATCCCCGAAGGGCAAACCCATATTATTTTCAGTAAAATTTGTAAAGAACGGTTTACACGAATTATAAAGAAAATAAATGTGACATACGAAAATACCCACAGGTGTCGGTTCCGATGTCGTCGGCTGGAATCTCCCGCAAGAATTCCAGATGGTCAGCAATGGAGAAGATACCGGCTTCTCCACAAAATTACTCATTGAGAGTAGAAAATACCTCTTGAAGGTTTATGATGTATATCTCTTCTGTGTGTCTTGTGTACATCAAATGGGAGAGGAAGAGATCATTTATAGGGAGGATAAAAAGATCTCAAAACATCTTTAGGGAACCATGGAGGAATAAGGGCCGGAATACACTCAACATGTTCCAAAAGTGGGTCAAAAAAGGATTCAAGTGGAGACAACAATAACTCACAGAATCTGCCAGCCTACAGGGACCCGAACCGGTTCGGGGTCCCTGTGAACAGGTTCGCCCCCCGAACCGGTTCGGGCTGGGTTCGGGGACAAGGGCTGGCCAAAGGTTTAAAACACTTAGAATATTTTTCAGATTTCTTTAAGTATTTTTCATCAAATTCAAAACTCCATAACTTCTTCACCGTAGCTCAGAATGAGGTGCCGTTTCTTCCAGTATCTTCGTTGCGACAAGATCTTCAACTTTACAGTTGATCGGTCCTCCAGACGATGGTTGTACAATTACCAAAATGACCTTGAGCATTCCAATCTAGCCCTTTTTCACAGTTTTGATTTCTCTTCCGTACCACTGGCGTAAATTCCCAAAAATTGTGATACGAGAAATCGTTGAGGCATATGTAGGACACTTGATAAATGCAAAAATCTCAGAATGGGATTGAGTTCGTCAAATGTGATCATGAACAGACGAGCCTTTTGTAGCGGCGTACGGCATAAACAAATTAAACATTTCGAACATGATAAATTTGTCCTTACACTTTCAATAATAAATAGGACCTCTAACGAGGAATTCTAATTGTTATGGTGGTCGGTACAAGTTTCCTTAAGTGTAATTTTGGATTCATTATTCAGATAGGCACCCCCAAAAGGAGGAGTCTAAGTGATATGAGATAATCTAAAATTAGTTGGTGGAATACACTTAGCCATAAAACAATGGTTGGTTCTCCAACGAGGAATACTATAATTATGTTAGACCAAAGTATAGGATATTTAATTTTATTTGACATAGATTTTGTCTAGATAATAAAATTAAAAGGAACTACCCTGCCTAATTTATTTTTGGAAAGTAGGTTATCTAAAGAGGGATACTATTCAAATGGTAATTGGGATATTGATGAATTCTTTTGAAATTAATAAAGGAACCTTAATTTTAATTTATAATTCAAAAGTTTTATGCCCTATAATAATTCGTTTTATTATTTGATTCTCAGTATTAAGATGGGAAGCTCTTTTAATCCACTTGTTGTCATTCTTAAGGAAAATAAATTAACTGGACCTAATTACATTAACCGGAAATGGAATTTGGATATTGCGTTGACTGCTGAAGGTTACAAGTTTGTTCTCTATGAGATATTTCCAGATAAACCTAGTGAGGGGGCGACTAAAAAGGAAACCTAGGATTGCTAGAAATGGATCAAGGCTGATGAGATGGAGCGGTATTACATTTTGGCCTCTATGTCAAATATTTTGTAATATTAGCATCAGTGATGGACCATACCTCTGACATCATGTTGAACCTTAAAGATATGTTTAGGGATCAGAATCGTGTTGCAAGTCAAGTTTCCATGAAAGAACTCATGAACACAAATATGGCTTAAGGGACCCTAGTGAGGGAACATGTTTTAAGGATGACGTCTCTTCTTATTGAGCGTGAAATCCTGGAAGAAGTAATCGATGGGGAAACCCATGTCGATATTGTTCTTCAGTCGTTGTCTGAGTCCTTTAAGCAGTTCCGCCTAAATTACAACATGAACAAACTTTCTTACTCTTTGGAGGAATTACTTAAAGAACTATAAGTAACTGAGGGCTCATCAAGGAGTTAGTAAATGTTTTTGTTGCTGAGAAAGGTTCTACTTCTAAGCCTATGGACAAGAATAAAAAGAAGAAGAAGGCTCAGAAATAGGTTATGGTCCCTTAGGCATTCGTTGGCCTCAAGGAGGTGTGAAAAAGCCAAAGGGCAAGTGTTTCCACTGTAAACAGTCGGGACATTGGAAGAAAAATTTTCTGGTTTTACATAATAAACAGAACAACGTAGGTAAATTCCATTCATTTATTGCAGAATCATGTTTTGTGGTTCGTACTATTGGCACCTGGTGTGTAGATACGGGAGCCACTAATCATGTATGCAATTCTTTACATGGGCTCCAGGAAATCACACGACTAAGTGATGGAGAGATTTATCTGACTATGGGAGATGCTATAAGAGTAGCAGTAGTTGTTGTGGAAGACGTTCCTTTAAGCTTTAATAATGATGAGAGTTTATTTTTAAAATATTGTCTTTATGAACCTTCCATTAGCCGGAATTAAATTTTAGTTTCTTGCTCAGCCTTTTATGGATATTCAATTTCTTTTAATAAACCTGCCTTTATTAAAAAAATCTCTTATTTATCCTGGTACATTAGTTGATAATCTTAATATTGTAAATCCTATCTCTCCCACACAAAAAAATTAATATTTTTCATAATTTAATTGGACCACATTTAAAGAGAAAGGGACCCTCCTTAGTGAACCAAACGTATATTTGGCACATATGCCTAGGTCATATTAATTTAAAAGGATTCATAGATTGGTAGCAAGTGGGGGATTGAGCTCACTAGAAATGGAGGCACTTTCAGTTTGCGAATCAGTTTAGAAGGTAAAATGACCAAGAGGTCTTTCTCAGCCAAGGTTTATAGAGCCAAAGAATTGTTAGAATTGGCTCATTTTGATCTATGTGGACCGATGATAACCCGAGCAAGAGGGGGCTTTGAGTATTTTATGACTTTTATAGGTGATTACTCAAGGTATGGGTACGTTTACCTAATGAACCATAAGTCCGAAGCCTTTGAGAAATTTAAAGTATATAGGGCAGAAGTGGAGAAGCATCATTGCAAAAGTGTTAAGACATTATGATCTGATCGTGGTGGCGAGTAACTCTTAGGGAAGTTTAGGCAATATCTAGAAGATCAAGAGATCACATCCCAATTATTTGCCCCTTGCATGCCTTAGAAAAATGGTGTAGCATAAAGGAGTAACAAAACTCTTTTGGATATGATTAGTTCCATCTTGAGTTATACAAATCTCCCATATTCCTTTTGGCGACATGCTTTAGAAATGACCACTTATTTACTAAACTTGGTACCTTCAAAGTCGGTCTCCACTACACCCAAGGAATTGTGAATTATGTGTAAGCCTTGTATGAAACATATTCGGATTAGGGGTATCCCAACACGTGTGCTGAAGAGAGATCCCAGCAAGTTGGAATCAAGATTAGAAGTTTATTTCTTTATAGGATATCCAAAGGAAACTAAGGATTACTTATTCTATGATCCCAAGGATCAGAAGGTCATTGTTAGCACCAATGCCCGATTCTTGGAAGATGATTATATAATGGATCATAAACCTATAAGTAAAATTGTTCTTAAAGAGTTACGAGGGAACCAATAAGATTCTTTAACACAACCATAACTTGATGAAATAACACAATGCGTTGACACTAGTACACTAGAACACGGACTGCTTCATCCTAGTATGAGGGTTGTATGTCAACCTGAATGGTTTATGTTCTTGAAAGAGTTTTATGACAAGGTCCTTGATGAACTCAAAGTCGATCCCTGTAACTACAACGAGGCTATCCAAGATAAAGATTCAGAACTTTGCCTTAAAGCTATTAATTTTGTGATGGAATCTATATACTCCAATCAAGTTTGGAATCTTGTAGATCCACCCGAACGGATAAAACTCATAGGATGCAAGTGGGTCAATAAGAGGAAAAGAGGGGTGGACGAAAAGGTTGAGACCTTTAAGGCACGATATGTTTTATAAGGATTTACTCAAAAAGTGGGCATCAATTATGAGTAAACCTTCTCAAAGGTAGCTATGATAAAGTCAATTAAAATTCTCTTATCCATTGCAGCTCATTTCGATTATGAAAATTGGCAAATGGATGTCAAGACTGCATTTCTTAATGGGAATCTTGACGAGTGTATCTATATGGTGCATCTTTACGGTTTTATTTCCCAAGGCTAAGAGTATAAATTATGTAAGATTAAGAAGTCCATTTATGGACTTAAGCAAGCATCTAGAACTTGGAACATTTATTTTGATCAGGAAATCAAATCCTTTGGTTTTGATCAATGTCCAGATGAGTCTTGTGTGTACAAGAAATGCAACAGATATGTAGTGGTGTTTTTAGTATTATATGTGGATGACATTATTCCCATTGGAAATGATGTTGGACTATTGTCTTCAATTATAGTGTGGTTCTCAATCCAATTCGATATGAAAAACTCGGGAAAATCTACTCACATCCTTGGGATCAAGCTTATGCGAGATCGCAAGAATAGGATGTTGACAAGAAACTTATATTGATTCAATTCTTGTCAGGTTTAGCATGAAAGGTTCCAAGAAAGGGTTCCTCCCTTTCAGACATGGCATATCTCTTTCCAAGGATAAGTGTCCTAGGACACTTGATGAGATAGAGAAGATGAAACGCATCCCTTATACTTCGGCAGTTGGGAGCCTTATGTATGTTATGCTATGAACTATACCTCATGTCTACTTTACTATTGGCATGGTTAGTAGATATCATTCTAACCCTAGGTAAGAACACTGGACAACGACAAAACATATACACAGGTACCTTAAAAAATACAAGATTATATGCTAGTTTACCAGGCAGAGAGTCTAGTGCCTATTGGATACACCGGCTTAAATTTTTAGCCTAATAAAGATTCCAGAAAGTCTACCTCTGGATATGTGTTTACCCTAAGAGGTGGAGCCATTAGTTGGAGGAGTATCAAGAAATCTTGCATTGCTGATCCCACTATGGAAACTAAATATATGCCAGCCTTTGAGGCACCCAAGGAAGCAATATGGATTAGAAACTTACTAATAGATCTAGGAGTGGTACCTTTATTTCAATCGACTATTACACTTTATTGTGATAATAGTGGTGCAGTTGCTAACTCAAAGGAACCCGGGAGCCGTAAGAGAGCTAAACACATCGATGCTAAGTATCATCTTATTCGATAATTTGTACAGCGGGGTGATGTCATAGTTATGAAGATTGTATCAGAGAACAAGCAAACAAACCCTTTCACGAAGAGCTTACCAGCCAATACTTTGGATAATAACATAGAGTGGATGGGAGTGAGATGCATTGCAACATACCTTTGAGTCTAAGTGGGAGATTGTTAGAGAAAAGACCAAAGCCATGATTTATGTAATAGTTTTAGTTATGAATTTATTTTTAAAATAAAATTAGTTTTTCCTCTTTTTATGAGAATCATGTATGGACATAATGTTTGCATTATTTTATATATTGTCGATATCTTTTATTCTACTCAGTGGGTATTATGGTGTGTAGATAACGGATTACACACAGAGGACCAGATCATTAGTTCTTGTGGAATATAAGCTTTATCGTTCACAGTCTTGGATGGAACTGGACACACCATCAGTAGGGCTGTAGCACAATATTTAATAGATCTATATTAATTACAGAAAACTGTATAGTTTTAACATATTGTGCTAGTACACTTTATGTGTATTAAATGGGACCACTTTGAGGTCAATGTCTTTATACTAATTTTATAAGACAATGTAAATTTCGTGATTATTAGGTTTGCTTAAGGCTCTTAATACGGATATGATTGATGGACATATGCACTAGTTATTTATTTCTTTGAGCTATCAGGTGAGATTCATTATTGAATCAATAATATTGATAGATTGGGTAATGGTGATTAATGTATGGTGAAAGTCTTTTATGGATGGAATCCACGTCTCGGTATAGAGATTGATGATACCCCTGGAGATGCTTATATGTTTTGTATGTGTCAAACTCTATAGGTGAATTATGTTAATCCCCCACTACAAATAAGTTAATTTGGACTGCTCAAGGACTTTAAAAATTTAATCAAATAAATTATCAGTAATTTATTTTATTACGGGTATTTGTAATCTTAACATTGGCAGAATTAAGTAATTAATAATAAGGAGCTTGAAATATAATTTTGAGTCAAGGAGTGGAGTTCTAATTAAAATTATGTAGTTGTATTAATTATAATTAAGGCACAAGGATTAGAATCCGGGTAGGATTAGTTTTTCTCAGGCCCATTAGGAGCCACATACTTAGCACTCCTTAGGGTCCGTACTGTAGCCTATATAGATGAAGCTAAGGATCGTTTTCCCTTAAGCCAAATGTCACTCTTTGATGTTCAAAAAACCCAAATTTGGATTTGTGAGAAAGAGAGGCAGCAGAGAGGAAAAGTGAGAATAGAAGGTTGTCACGAAGGAAGAACCCACACTTTACTCAAGACTGTTTATATAAAGATTACAACAGAAGATCGTGAGTTGCATCGGGCCTACATTATAGATCAAATGTCATCATATTTTATTCCTGCTAAGACGAGATCAAATCAAAGAGATCTCGAACGTAAATCCTAATTTCGTCATGAAGGATTTCATGCATGTGTAAATTTTTTTGGCAGTTCAATCTATACGCGTATTCAATAGACCCTTGGACTGTCGTTCTAACAAATTGAATATTGAAATAACTTAATTAATTTGGAATAATTGGGTGGCTTAGCTATGTGGGTAGTTAGTATTATTTTATTTTACTCGTATGTTATTATATCTCGTGATTTAAAATACTCTATTGTAATATTTATCTCGTATGATGCTTATGTCTGAATTCACAGATCCTAATTGGGATGAGTAGCTGGTATTGGTGAGGTGGGATCTAACCTATTCAATTGACTTACATTTCAGGTATTGTTGATGGAGTAGCTGCATATATTGGATTGGAGATTTCTGGAGTGCAACTGGTGTTGTATTTTATCGCTTTGGTAGTTTAGATTTATTTTATTCCATCATTTTATTTACGAGACAATTGCTTTTGGATTTAGTGGGCCATTCAATTCCATAGTTATTTACGTTTTCTTTTTAATTGGATTTCTAGTTGGATGGTTTCATTTAAATATTAATTTATCTTTTGGAGTTTAGTTTTATTCTAGAGTTAGCATGGTGATGGAATTTATTGTGTGGATGTTTACATTCACTGGGTTTAAAATTCGGATGATATCTTGTGGAAAAAGTTTTTAATGTCTTATGTTTTTGTTACATACTAAGAATGCTATTTTAGTTATGATGTCTGGCATAGGTTAGCAGCGGGGACTAGCTAACACCAAAGGTCAGTTGTATTCTACATGTAGAAATTCAAGATCAGTTGAGACAATGTAACATTTAATTTTAGAAACAGCCCAAGATTTTGAGCCGTAGATTTTGATAACCACTTACCATTAGACATGTAGAATGAAGTAAGTTACAGTTTTTTACACAACATATGGATGTGTATAAACTATTGGTGTATGTTATAAAACCTTTTCTATAATATAAAAAAATGACATGTTCATCTAAGAAAATTCTATTCTGCACGACTAACTAATCGAACTGTTAACGAAAACATAAGAGGACAAAAAAAACAGGTGCTGGAAACCATAAGAATAAAGAATAAAAAAATCCCTTTGAAAGTGTAAACTTTGATGGGCACCTAAAAACCAACAACAACAAAAAAAGAGCATTTGTCTTCTCTTCCCATTTCTATGTTCTAACTTTCCATCTATTCATTCTTTTATTCGTTTATTCATATCGATATCACTAAACAAGTTATTAACAAGGTGGGGCGCAAAAAAGATTACAATCATCTCATACCCGATCAAGGAAGTTTGATTTTGATAACTCCAATGTATATATTTGGATAAATAAGAGTTTTTTTTGTTTTTATTCTAAATTTTAAAAGTTCATATTCTCAATATTTTTTATAAATATTTATTTATCAGCATCTTGTGACAAACATTTTTCAAGTGTCAATATGTTTTTTTTAATTTTTATCTATGTTCTTAATGTGTTATTTATTATTTTGACCCCTAATTTTTTAGTTATTTTTAAAAAGTTGATGTTGTGATTTGTTTTAATAAAATTAAATCTGAATGGATGTCGATTCTCTTGGCATAGATTTAAATGAGTATGCCGAGGACTTGGGGGAAAATGAAGGCATTAGGGAAAATGGGGAAATTCAAAAAGAAAACATGTTTGAACCTAAAGTCGGGATGCAATTTTATAGTGTTAATGATATGTTGGAGTACTACAAAAAATATGGTAATAAAATAAGTTTTCCCGTAAAACAGAGGACTTCAAAAAAATGAGATGATGGTGTCGTAAGATATGTTACTCTTACCTGCTATCGAGAGGGTAAAAGTGAAAGTAGAATTCATTCAAATTTCCACCAAGTTGCTGAAGTAATTGTAGTGAAAAATGTAATGTCTCTTTGTGTCATAAAGGGAAGTGTATAATCACGAGTGTATCCATCGACCACAACCGTCATGTGAGCCTGGTTAAATCATGATATTTCAAGGCTAATTGTATAATAAATGCAGTGGTGAAAATAAGCTTGAAATGAATGATAGGTTCGATATAAGGCCTAATAAAAAATTTAACGCATGTATAGTGGAAGCTGGTGGGAATGAGAATGTGCCTTTTTTTAATAAAAGTTTGCTATAACTGTATTAATAAAGTTAAAAGGTAGAGACTCGGGGAGGGATACACTTTGGCTATTCAAAACTACTTACTTAAAACGCAGTATGATAATTCTAATTGCTATAATGGCTCTTGATAATGGTGGAAGGGTGAAGAGTTTATTTTGGATGGACGCAAGAAGTAAGGCAACATATTAGGTGTTTGGAGATGTTATCACATTTGACATAATGTACTTGACCGACAAGTATGACATGCCCTTTGGCCCTATTGTTGGGGATAACCGTCACGTCAACTACTATCGTTAGGATGTGGGTTGATATCTAATGATGATATATATGCTTTTACTTGGCTTTTTAAGTCATGGATTTCTTGCATGAATGATTGTGCTCCACACGCAGTAATAATCTATCAAGATAAAGCCATGAAAAATTCCACTGAAATTGTCTTTCCAAGCTCACGACACGAATGGTTTTTATGGCATATTATAAAGAAATTTCTAAAAAAATTAAAGTTGTATTCCCAATATGAGTCGGCGAAGAATTTTATAAAATGTGTTATTTATGATTCTCTAACCATCACTGAATTTGAATCGAGTTGGAATAGATTGATTGTAAAATTTAATCTTGAAAAGAATGAGTGGTTAAGTGGTTTATATAGCGAGAGACATCAAAAGTTTCGTCTTGTGTTAAGTACACATTTTAGGAGAGGATGTATAACACTCAAAGAATCAATAGCATGAATTCGTTATTTGATGGGTATGTAAATTCAAAGACCACCCTCAAATAATTTGTTGAACAATATGAGAATGCATTGTGGATTAAGGTAGAGAAAGAGAGCCAACAAGAGTTTGACACCTTCGAAGCCTTAATTCCATGTGTAACAAGTTATGAGATTGAGAAACAATACCAAGATAATTATACTCACCCAAAATTTATGGAGGTTCAAGAGGAGATGAAAGGACAATTATATTATACATTATCGACTATTAGAGATAATGGTTAGGTTGAGTTACACGGTGTACATGAGGATTTAGTTTGAATTAAAGAACGAGATGTCACTTTTATGGCCACTTGTGATGTCAAGTGCAATTGTCTTTTATTTGAGTCTCGGGGAATCCTATGTAGACAATGTCTTAGGGTTTTAATTAAAAAAATTATAAATCGGTACCTAAAAAATACATTCTTCTGCGGTCGAGGAAAACTGTGAAAATATGCCACACAAAGATTAAAATCATTTACTCTGATTGGGCATTGAATCCTGAAAATGAACTTGGGGATAAAATGTGTAATGCATTTTATAAGCTGGTGGACAAGGCAATAGGAAATGAAGATCAAACAAAATTTGTGATGCATTGGATTAAATGCTTGTCTAATGAGTTGAAGAACGGTGGTACAACTTGTTCAAGTATTCAACCTACTACATTCACAATTGAACAACTCAACTCCTTATTGATTGGGGAAGATGTTAACGTCAAAGGAGGTGCAAATATTCATACTCCATTGCCTATTAATATAAAAGTTCGACCCCATTATAAAAGGCAACATGGAGTGATCGAGAGATTTTTTCAAAAGAAAAAAATAACAAATGTTTGTTATTAATATTTTGTACATGTTTCATTTGTTATTAATATTTTTTATGCTTCTTGATATAAATTTTTAACTCATTTATGTGATATGTAGGACTTTACAAGTGGCTCACATGTGCCATCCTTTCAATAATCAGCTCCGGATGTACTTATGTAAGTTGTTCCCTTGCATAACCTGTATTTTTTGTTTTTATCATTTTTATCAAATTATAATGAGAAATTTAATATTATTTCAGGATATGTATTACCCATTTTTGAATGGCATCAATGAGATGAACCATCGATTCCAAATGAGAATTGATTCAAGTTCAAATCCAAATGAGCACAGTATTGACCCACTTCATATGTTCATGAATGATTAATGTGGATTCTTAATTTAATTTTTGTTGGTGTATTGTGCAACTTTGATACTATTTTTAATTTATTAAGTTGTAATTTTTTATTGTTAAACAAATTTATAACTCTATTATTATTTTTTGTTTAATGGGGTTTGCTAGTAAAACTACTATATTTTTTCCTTTAATGGTATTTGTAAGGATTATGTGTGTTTGGTGTTTATTTGTAAAGTCGACGGTAAAGTTGAATTTTTAGTGAGTTTGCATAGAAGGTGGGTTTGTATTTTAAATGAGTAATTCTACCGCAACGCACAAATTCAACTCATTTTAGGCGACGCACTGACATGTCGTGCTTGTATTGGTTTGTGTTGGGGGTTCTCATGGGGTTCACTAAGTAAGACCCTCAAAACGAATCAGTGTAGACACGACACGTCAGTGAATCGCACAAAATGAATCGAATTCGTGAATCGCTGATTTCCAATTCATTCTGTCACTTTTCAATCAATGGTTCCGTTATAATAAAATTGCTCAAATTTTTAAGACTGCCTTACCAAGCATGACAGAAACCCTTTAGTCGAGCACCTAAATGTAAAATATTAGGAACAATGAACGAAGACATCTTGCTTTATCCCAATGTCCTAGCCAATACTTTAGGCCCACCTTGTCAATCAATTGAGACAGGAAATTTCTCAAAAATCTAGTCTCATTCAAATAAGTAATTTAACGGGGAATATATAGTAACCCCCAACTACAACAATTTTAATGATCATTTTTAATAAATAAAAATTCGACAAAATTCTCTCAAAATTAGTGAATTGTGACAACTAATAGTTTAGAAGCATTTTGCCAGGATCGTGATCTGCAGAACATCCCTAAATTAAATGGTGATTTTGGATTCATCTAGATAGGTTGTAAGTTCACTGAAATAAAAAGAGATGACTAAAAAATTAGTAAGTTTATACATTCTAAATTTTTATTATATAGTTAGTTTACCGTTAGTAAATAATTGATAAATATCTTTGTCTTGATAAATAATTTGAAAGTTA
The DNA here is from genome assembly GCA_949130495.1 of Sambucus nigra. NCBI lineage: Eukaryota > Viridiplantae > Streptophyta > Magnoliopsida > Dipsacales > Adoxaceae > Sambucus > Sambucus nigra. The sequence continues at coordinate 32,366,397 of OX422223.1, read as the reverse complement.
ATCCACCCTAATAAAAAAAAGTTAATAAATTTGATTTTTTACAATGAATTATCTATTTGAAGTTAATAAATTTGTTGCAGATTAAATTATAATAATGATTAAAGAGACGAATGTCAATATTTCATGTAATAATGTCATTGTATGCAGTGGCGGATCCAGCATTTTTGAGCTATGGGTGCAGAATTTTTTTACAAATGCCGGGGATTCGTGGGCGGGAGCTCCCGAGGCGAATTTTTTTGGGTTAATTTTACTTGTTTTGCGATTTTGAAGGGCTAATTTTACTTCTTTTGCAATTTTTCTGGGTTTATTTTTTTGGCTTAATTAAACTTATACAATATTATATTTTTTTTATTTTATATTTTACGTTATAGTATAATTGCCTAAATCTGAAACATTATTTCAAATTAGATTTTTAGTTACTTATTAAAATTAAAGTTTAATGCAGATTTCAGCAACAATAACTAATTTTGGGGATAAATTCAAATTTCAACAAAAATTATTTTGTAGCAACAACTAAATAAAATTTCGGATTACTAACTAATTTTAGGGACAAATTATTTTTTTAGCAATAACAACGATTTCAGCATACTAACATACTCAAAAAATTTCAACAAACTAACTAATCAGATCTATTGAAAAGGGTTAATGAAAGAAATTTTAGAAGACTAACTAATCAGTATAAAAAAAATTCAGCATATTAATCTACTCAAAAAAATTAACTAATCAAATCTATTAAAAGAACAACATACTCAAGGAAAGGAATGTGCCGCAGCTGAGCTGCTCTATTTCATGGTTCTGTGGATGAAAAGGGATTGTCGGTAGGGGGTAGTGTTGCGTGCGAGTGAGGGAGAGAAGATAGAACAACAACAGGGGTGAGTGAGGGAGAGAAGGGGGGAGTAGGACACCTGACGAGCGAGGGAGAGAAGAGAGGGCGGGCGATGAGAGGAGAGAGAAAAGAAAGGAGGCAGGTCTTCTAAGTTACGACTCGTCTTTTTTAGGTTTTAAAACTTTGGGTTATTTAGATAATTGCCCCCATAGTTTTAAAAACTTATAAATAGGTCAATTTTTTAAAAAAAAATACTCATAGAAGATTTTCGAAGAACCATGGGTGCGACCGCCCCTATTCGGGATGGGGTAGGTCCGCACCTGATTGTATGAGTAAATTTTTTGATATTTAAATTAAAACCTAAATATCAAATGACTTTTAATAAATATTTAAAGGTTGCCTGGAATATAAGTCATAATTACAAAAGACATTTCTTAATTGGTCTCATTAATAGAAAATTCAATTTTTTGGCTAAATTTCACGCCCCATAATATTTTTTAGCTCTAAACCACTAACAGATTTTTTGGGCACTGAAGTTCCCATCCCATAATGTATACTTAATTTGGAGTAAAGTATACACAAACTTTTTATTTTTTTGATAAAATTGTAATTTTTATGTGGAATTTTATAAACATATACATATATTTTTTGTAATATACACTTGACATGTTTACGTATACCCTAACTTGTAATGTATACATTAAAGGGTGAGGACCTTAATGGTTAAAAAATATATAAGTGGTTTGTAACAAAAAGATAATGATCAATGATTAAAATGAAAAACTCCCTCTAAACTTTTCTCAATAGATCATATTATACGTTTTGCAAATGTAGTAAATATTACTACATTCCAAATTTAGCATTAGTTTTCACATATAGTAAATATTTTTTATCTGTTTTGTAGAAGTTTCGCAAGTTGTAAATATTTATTACCAATTTTATGATGGGACTTATTTGAGCAAATATATTTTCTAATTGGATTAATCCGAGCAAAAAAATATATGACTTATTTAACTATATACTTTGCAAATGGAGTCTATTGGTAAAATATCTCATATTTGAAAGGAACCTTTAGTTAACATTATTAAATTTAGTTATTCGCTATATTTATACTACACCCAAAATGCCAATCTAAAAAGCTTGTACATGTACAAACTGACACGATTTAAAATCATGTCAAAATTTGGAAAAGTTTTTTTAAAGTTCAGACAAATTTTGAACGACCCAAAATTTCGAACGGTTTTAAACCGATCCAAAATCGTGGAAATTTTGAAACGTTAAGTGAGAGAAATATTCATTCGAGTTTTCATTTTGGAGCCATCTCATCTCTTATCCCCGCTCTCTCTCACGCTCTGTATATATATATTGTGAGTGCAAAAAAATTTACAATAAAAGATTCTACAAAAACAATCACAAAAGGCATAAAGTAAATGAAATCACACACAACAATGATGTACGTGGTTCGGCAACTTACCTACGTCTACGGAGAGGTTACTTCTTCTTATTAAGTGTCTCTCAATAATTACAATTTTTCATTCCTTTGCCCCAGGTTAGGGTATACAATTTATAGACGTGTTTATTACAGAGTTTGAGTCATTTAAGGAACTCCATCATAACAGGCAGGTTGGCCATGAGGTACTTGAATATCTTGACCGAGATTCTTGACACCTGATTTGACCATATCTACAAATATCAATTTCTAACTAAATTGCTCGTATCCATGATTTGGGTCGGACCCAATGACTCAAGCTATTCTGGTTGCCTACTCTCGTGCACTTATAAAAAGTGGGCTCCCATATATATATATATATATATATATAATTCATGGGATGCACAGACGAATGTAATATTATTTATGCCAAGAAAATAAAATTTACCAAAATGTGATCGATATTTACATATTCACTATGTTAATCATGAAAATTCAATGGCAATAATCATTTTGAATATTTAGATACTCACAGTGAATATAGAAGTCCATTTTCAATTACCAAGTAAAAAGATGAGAATTGCTCTAGTTTACACATTGCAAATAATGATAAAAATTGTGTGATGCAGTGGTTATTGGAGTTTTGTTTTGGAAAGAATGAAATATATTAATTAATTTCTGCAAGGCACGTTCTTGGAACGCTTTTTTTTAGGCAAAATTTCTCCCAATCCGGTGAAACAAAACCGCGAGTACACTATGGGTTTTATAGAATCTGCCTTCAGGATACAATGTAGTGTATGAATAGTTGTTTGATTCAAACTATGTACTGTTTGATCAAACCGAGAACACTCTGAATTTGTAACTTGATAATGCCAAAATATAGAGGACGGAGAGAGGAGAAACTAGCAATTTTCTGTGTCCAAAACAGAGGCCTGTAACTCTTTTTATAGCCATTTTTGTGACTGTTCTTCAACAGTCACAGCTCTTCATGAAGTGACTCAGCAACCATTGGATCGTACCTGTTTGGAATAGCTGCGATATAACGGTTCAGATTAGGCATCCTATCGTAAGCGAATGGACATCCCCTGCACGAAATGCTACGAGTTCATCTAACGGTTTAGATCAAGTCGTTTCGGATTTTAAACCCTTTGATGGGATCCTTTAATCACAACCGTTGATCTATTTTACCTCGTCAAAACTTTAGGCTCCCACGCTCCAAGCAACAATGCGCACGTGCGAAGTGCCAAGTGCGCGTCAAAGCGCGCAACGCGCCCTAAGTCGCCCAATTGCCCTTTCGCACGCCGCGTGTCGCGCTTACGCGCGTCGTGATTGGTGGTGCTTAAGCACCACCGCGATGTGTAGGATCATAGCCTCTTATTTGACTTGTCAACTAAGAATCTTAGTTGTCCTTTAGTTGATATACCACTACTTTTTGTAGTATTCTTTCAATGTGGGACAATATGGGATTTTGAGCACTCCCATATCTTTCACACCCATTTGCTCATGTTTCTACCTTCTAAAATAAAACCCAAACTATGTTTAAAATAAAACACCAATAATATAATAAAATATTAACAACTAAAAAATAAAATATCAATAAATATTGAAATTTATCCAACATTCCCCCACCAATTTCAATATACACAAGAGAGCAAAGCAAAAAGACAATAAATAACTTTTGGCATTATCGCTAAAATCTAGTACATAAATGAGAAGTGTCTTTCGGACTTGAACTTCCATATAGTGAAAACAATTCAAAGCTTCATCAAGGTGCTGTGGTGAACGTATCTTGAACCAAGGAACTTTTGAGACTTAGCCGGAACTATCACACATACCGATTTCTGAGTTTATAAGTGTTCTTCTAGCATGCACTTTTATGGCCTTATGCTAATCCTGATTTCACGAGCGCTTTAGGATCGGTCTTGATTCCATAGAAAGCGGCCACACTTCGACATTCGTATATGTAAATCAACTTTAGTGATTCTGCGAGTCACACTTATATGATTTATTAAGCAGTAACCTTCATCCTTTAACATGCAGAAAACCAACACTAGGCACATAGGAATGGAACTTTTTGTATAAAATTCCTAGTGTTCCATAACTATAATTTAACTTGTCTGTAGCACATTGAACTCTATCTATTTTTTCAAGATATGAGTTGGGTTCCCATTAAATATAGTTGTGTTATTTAATAGACCTTAGTCCCATTCCTTTTGAGGTGATATATATCATCTCCCTAACAAGACCTTTAGTCAGAGGATCTGCTAAATTCTTGTTCGTTTTAATATACACTACACCAAAATGATAAAATTGTCACCTTTCAGCCGACCACCCTTGTCAAGGTCATTGACCGTGACACAAATCTCGCTTTTTGTGTCACGGTCATTGACCTTGACACGACCGTGACAAAGAATTGTCACGGTCATTGACCGTGACAAGGCCGTGACAATTTTACTTGCCACGGACTTGTCACAGTCAATGACCTTGACATAGCCGTGACAACTTTTGCAGTAAAAAAAGCCCTAGGTTTCTTTTTTCCCACCTTTTTTGGTTTTCCCCCTCTCTCTCTGTCTCTAAGCGATTTCTGCTCTCTCTCTCTCTCTAAGGTATATTTTTTTTCCTCTCGTTCTCTTTCATTTCTATATGTATGTGTATGTGTGTATATATATGTGTGTATATGTATGTGTGTATGTGTGTGTATATATGTGTGTGGTGATGTGTGGTGGGGGAGGGGGAAGGGGGTAATGGGGGTGGGGTGGTGCAGGTGTGGTGGGGGTGGGGTGGGGTGGGGGGAAGGGGTGGGGTATGTGTGTATGTGTGTGTATATATGTGTGTGGTGGTGTGTGGTGGGGGAGGGGAAAGGGGGTAGTCGGGGTGGGGTGTGGTGGGGGGAGGGGGTGGGGGTGGGGTGGCGGGGGTGGGGGTGGAATTTTCTAACTAAAAATATGATAATATTTTGTTATAATGTGTTAAAACTATGTAAACCTTAGTATGAATGCAAGGTTAGTGATAGTTAGAATTGTGTAAATGTTAGAAAAGTTCTAGAATTCATATGTTAAATTTAATTATATAAATATTTAAATTTGATAATAATTTTATTCATGAAATTAATTCAATTAGGTAAAACCCTAGATAATTTTTCAATAGAATTTGATAATATTATATAAAGTTTAGTAAATTCACAAAATGTTGCCAATTGTATATTTTTAGGAATATCATTAGTTACTTTCGTGCCCAACTATGTAGAATCCATACACATGCATGTTGTTAGAAAGTCTTAAATTTAATTCTCACTTTAATTTGTAGAATCTCTGTACTTGGTTGGATTTATCACTGTCACAGTCGTGGTGGGGGAGGGGGTGGGGTGGTGGGGGTGGGGGTGGGGCGTAGGTGTGTGTGTGTGTGCGTGGCGGGGGGAGGGGGGCAAAGGGTGTGGAGGTGAGGGGGTGGGGGGGGCAATTTTAACAATTGTATAGCTTTAATTAAGAAATTGTATAGCTTTAATTGTAATTTTAATTGTATAGTTTTAGATGAAAGTAATTTAATAATTATTGACAATTTCATATGAAAGTAGGGTTGTCCCTCATTGTAAATTAGTAAATTAATAATTGTATACTTTAATTGTTAGTTTAATTGATGAAATGTTGGGTTGGTTAGTTTTAAAAGTGGCATGACGTGTGCATGTGCGTGGTGGGGTGGGGTAGGGGTGTGTGTATGTGTATGTGTACTATTAACATTTTTTTTATCTGTACTAATAACATTATTTACAGCAAATGTCTCCTTCAGATATTAAGGTGAAGATGATGATGTTGTTTATGATGATGTCGTCTGGGCTCGGTGGTAGCGGAGGCGACGAGGGCTCCTCCGCCCCTAGGCTCTCCAAATATGGAAAATTTGGGATTACCGTTGAGAACAAATCGAAGCTATTAGCGAGATTCCTCGAGCTGCTAAAGACGGTCATCGGCCCGGGATTTATGAGTTGGAAGGAGGTGCCATATGAGCTCAAGTTAGCTGTTTGGGCGACACTACAGGTAATATATTTATATTTCAATTTCAATTTCAATTTTAATTTCAATTTCATTTTATATTTATATTTATATTTATATTTATATTTATATTTATATTTATATTTATATTTATATTTATATTTATATTTATATTTATATTTATATTTATATTTATATTTATATTTATTCGCAACTAACATTGAATTTGTTGGACAGGAACAATTCAACTTGGATCCAAAGCTACGCGATTCCGTCTTGGAGCAGTTGAGGGAGCAACACAAGACGTGGAAGAAAAATATGCGGACACGGTACTTTGGGAAAACACGAGAGTCCATTATACAATGGCGTGGATCCGTCCCGCCCAAGGAGCCGATCTCATTGGCACAATGACAAAAGTTCATTGACAATGAGATCGAGGATCGACAATTGGCATCTCGCTAATCGGGGAGGGAAAATCGGGCAAAAAAGATGGACGTGCACTACTCCGGCCGGACCTCTTACGCCGAGGTGGAGCATAGGATGAAGGTAAGATTTAATTTTTCTATAACTACAGAAATATATTATTCTTCATTATTTTACTTTGCGGGACCGATACTAATTTTACTTTATTTAATTTCAGGGGGTAGGGAGTGGGCCAGGGGGTAAGCCACATAGGCTCGATACTTATGTGGCTCTTCGGACGAAGAAGGGGAACGACAAGGAGGTGTCCCCGAGCGTCGTGGCGACGATTGTAAGTAATCCGACAGTTTAATTTTTGTTAATTACGTTATAATTTTTTAGTTTACTTATTTTACTAATCATGTGCTTTTTGTCGTTTCAAGCAAAGCTGAAGGAAGTGCATGAGTCGCAGTCTGATGCCGACAAGGCATCTTTGTCCACAGACGCACTTAGCCAAGTGCTTGGCTCTGATCGCAAGGGGAGGACAAGGGGGTGAGCTCGCGGGTGGCCAAATCTAGGATCATCGGATTGGAGACGAGCGACACCGGGTTGGCTCGAACGGTAAATTCACACGAAGCAAAGCTGTCTCGTTTGGAGGCGACGGTCGAAGATATGTACGCATTTATGAAGCGTACGTTGGGCAGAGACTGAAAGGGGAAGGGGAAAGGGAAAGGGAAGGAGGAGGAGGAGGAGGAGGAGGAGGAGGTGCGGGAGAACGAGGCGCAGGAGGACGAGGATGTGGACCTCGCTGCTTCTTCACCGTCACGTGCGTATTTCGATGATCCACTTCCTTATTTGGCTCCCTTCCCCAGACCATTGTCGACACTTGGTTGGCCGAGCGTGTTCATATTGGATGTATTTGATGGTCAGGGGATAGGGCGGGGGTTGAGGGACCCGAATATCGTCGAGGGTGGAATAGTTCATGAACGTGCGCTTCAAGGGATCGAGTCCAAAGTGCTCGTCACGCATGTGCTACCCGGGAAGGAGAACTCCCTATTGTGGTTGCGCGAACAATGCGGCACGATGTATATTAGTGGGCGTGTCAATTCGTATATAGTGTGGCCAACTCGCCTCCTCATATTTACCTAAGACATGTAGTAACATTATTTTTATGTTTGTACATTTTAATTATATTTGGATTATATTGTCATGTATATTATTTCTATTTTGAATATTTGGATTATATCGTCATGAATATATATTTGCAATATCTTGGGTATATTTGGATATATGATGTTTGAATAGGTACAACCAACGTTGTTATAACAGGTACAAATATACTGCTGGGCAGTGGCAGTGGCCTTACTGCCCAACAGAATTTTTTTCACTTCTGCCCAGAATTGTCACGGTCATTGACTGTGACAAGTCCTTGACAAATAAGGTTGTCACGGACTTGTCACGGTCATTGACCGTGATAATTTTTTTAAATATTATCACGGGTTGGTCACGGTTTTTAACCGTGACTAAACTTGTCATGGTCCGTGACCTTGACACGATCATGACAATTCTAACGAACTTGTCAAGGTCAATGACCGTGACACGTCCGTGATAAAAAAAATTGTCTCTCCCAGAATTGTCACGATCATTGACCTTGACAAGTCCAATTTGTCAAGGTCAATGACCGTGACAATAGTGCAGATTTGGTGTAGTGATAGTCGACTGTAATTACTCCTTCCTTGAGTAATTTTCTTATAATTTGATGCCTTAGACTAATGTGTCTAGATTTTCCATTGTAAGTTTTGTTCGAAACTTTATAAATTGTGGCTTGGTTATCACAACTTATCATAATATAAGGTGATGGCTTTTTCCATAAAGGAATATCATACAACACATTTCTAACCCATTCTGCTTCTTTACATGCATCTGCTAGGGCTATAAATTCAGATTGCATTGTTGAATCTGATACACATGTTTGTTTCTTGGATCCCCAAGAGATAGCGGCTCCTCCTAGCGTAAAAATCCAACCAGTAGTTGACTTGGATTTTGATTCAAGATTATTCCAACTTGAATCACTATATCCTTCTAAAACATATGGATATCCTACATAATGTAAGCCATAATCCAAAGTCCTCTTCAGGTATCTAAGAACCCTAAAAATTGCATTCCAGTGCTCTTGTCCTTGATTACTTGTAAATCTACACAATACACTCACTGCATAAGCAATGTCTGGTCTAGTGTAATGCATAGCATACATTAGACTCTCAATAATACTAGCATATTTAAGTTGGTCCATAGTACGCCTAGTATTTTTTATTAATTTGATGCTAGGATCTACTGGTGTAGCAGTTGGCTTAAGTTCAAAATGATTATATCTTTTAAGAACTTTTTCTATATAATGAGATTGAGATAACGCTAAAGAATTATTCTTTCTCACAATTTTGATTCCTAAAATCACATCAGCTTCTCCAAGATCTTTCATATCAAATTTTGATGAAAGAAACCTTTTGGCTTCTTCAACATATTTGAGATTAGACCCAAATATTAACATGTCATCCACATATAAGCAAATAATAACACCAACACCATTTTCAAATTTACTATATATACATTTGTCGGCATCATTAACTTTATATCCATGGGATATAACAATATTATTAAACTCCTCTCATGCCATTGCATAGGAGCTTGTTTAAGGCCATAAAGAGATTTAACCAATTTACACACTTTCTTTTCTTGGCCAGGCAAAACAAACCCTTCGGGTTGTTCCATGTAAATCTCTTCTTCTAAATCACCATTTAAAAAAGCAGTTTTAACATCCATTTGATGAATAACTAAATTATGAATAGAAGCAAGAGATATCAATATCCTAATGGAAGTGATTCGAGCAACAGGAGCATATGTATCAAAGTAATCAATTCCATATTTTTTGCTTATAGCCTTTAGTAATTAGTCTTGCCTTAAATTTATTTATAGAACCATCCGAATTTAATTTTCTTTTAAATATCCATTTGCACCCAATAAGTTTAGCCCCGGGGGGAAGATAGAAAATAATCCAAGTTTGATTTGGCATAATTGAGTTCATTTCATCATTTATTGCTTCTTTCCAAAAGACAGCATCCCTAGATGTTACCGCTTCATGAAATGTGGTCGATTCATCTTCTACATTAAGAATAAATTTAGTTTTGTTCTTAGTCTCATTTAAATCCCCTTTAACTAAATAAATAACAAAGTCAGGCCCAAATGTTTTTTCAGTTCTTTGTCTTTTACTCCTTCGTGGTTCAACGTCATTCGTTGTTTCAGAAGAAGATATAGGTTGTGCATTTTCTTCTAAATTTGAGGAGTCAACAGTCGGATTATTATTTTCTAAACCTTTATTCAAAATACTAAACTCTATTAGATATTCAAAGAATTGCACATCTACCGACTCAATGATTTCTTGAGTTTCAAGGTTTAAAAATCTATAAGTCGTACTGTTACTAGAGTATCCAATAAAAATACATTTGTAAGTCCTATTTTCTAGTTTAGGTCTTTTAGGTTCGGGTTTTCTTACATAAGCAAGACATCCCCAAACTTTAAGACGTCTAAGATTAGGCTTACGATTAAACCATAATTCATATGGTGTAATATCCTTATTTTTCAATGGAACTCTATTCAAAATATAACATGCGGATAAAACCGCTTCTCCCCACATCGACAAAGGTAAACCAGAACTGATTAACATTGAATTTATCATTTCAACTAAAGTCCTATTTTTCCTTTCCGCCGTTCCATTTTGTTGTGGCGTATATGGCGCCGTAACTTGACGGATTATCCCATGAGTATTACAAAATTGTATAAACTCACTCGGGTAATATTCACCACCCCTATCGGATCGTAGGACTTTAATTTTTCGATTTTGTTGAGTTTCAACTTCTGCTTTAAAAATTAGGAATTTCTCGAAGACTTCATCTTTACTTTTAAGTAAATATGTATATGCATACTTAGAGTGATCATCAATGAAAGTTAAGAAATATTTATTTCCACCACGAGTCATATTACTCTTCATATCACATACGTCACTATGAATAAGATCAAGCATTTCGGATTTCCTCTCAACAGATTTGAACGACTTTCTAGTTATCTTCGATTGAGCACAAATTTCACATTTAGAAAGGTTATCAAATTTACAATCCGAGATTATGCCGAGATTAGTCATATTTTTATTCTTCTATAATTCACATGACCTAATCTACTATGCCATAAAGAAATAAAGTCAACCATATAAGCAGAACTAATATCATTGATTACATTAATTTTGATCATGCCGTTACAAGAGTACCTTTTGCCAATAAATTGGCCATTCTTAGACAAAACAAACTTATTAGACTCATACACTAGTTTGAAACCACTCTTATTGAGAAGGTCCTCAGACACAAGATTTTTACACATATCAGGTACATGAAGTACATCAACTAGAGTAAGTGTCTTTCCAGAAGTTAGCTTCAATTCCACTATGACTTTTTCAACTACATTGGTGCGAAGATTATTTGCCATCTTCACTTCTTTTCCATCAATTTCTTGATATGTTTTGAATGAAGAGCGGTCTTTGCATATGTGGACCGTTGCACCGGTATCCAGCCACCATCCACTTTCATTATCAATTGAATTTGCTTCGTATACAGTACCAATAAGATCTTCAACATTGTTGATTTCCTTCGACCCTTATTTTTCCTTAAATGCCTTCTTTTTAAGACGACATTCTCGAGAATAATGGCCCGGTTTGTCACAGAAGAAATATTTTCCCTTCTTTTTCTTATTTGCAGCTTGGTTCTTGAACTTTGAATCATTATTTTATTTAAATTTTGAGTCTTTGGTAATCTTGGATTTTTGATCCTCAACCATATTAGCTTTTGAATGACCCTCACCTTGTTCATCCTTCTTTTCTCGAATACGAGTATCATCTTCAATACGAAGGTGACGAAGAAGGGATTCCACAGTATAAGTCTTTTCATCATGATTAATTTTCTTCTTAAAGCCATTCAAGAGGATGGAAGTTTTGAAACAATCACCCCTACTTGAAATTCATCTTGAAGATTAATACCAGCGGCTTTAAGGTCACTAACAATTTGTTGGAGTTCATGGGCTTGTGCAACGACAGATTTATCATTACTCATTCTAAAATTCATATAGTTTGAAATTAGAAACTTACGGTTGCTCACTTCCTCGTTTTGATACTTTGTCTCCAAAGCCTTCCATAATTCCTTTGCCGTCGAAATCATTCGATGAGCACTACAAACAGTTTGGGACAAAGCATTGAGGATGTGTCCTCGATACATAAATTCGTCTTCTTTCCTCTTCACACGTTTTTGCTTTATTTCTTCGGTGTCTTCGGGTGTGGACTCGGGAATTTGTTCAAGGTTATCATCTAGAATGTATGCAAGTTTTAATGATGTGAGGAAGATCATAATTTTCTCTTGCCAACGGGTGAAATTTCTGCCATCAAAACGGTCAAGTCGGATTAAGTCTTGAGTCATGACTTGGATAGATTGTGCCACAGTTCCTTCCATTTGAGTGGAGTAATAAGAATAAAATTTTGCCTAGAACTGTTGGAGTTTTGTTATGGAAAGAACGAAATATATTAATTAATTTCTGCAAGGCATGTTCTTGGAACACTTTCTTTTAGGCAAATTTTCTCTCAATCCAGTGAAACAGAACCGCGAGTACACTATGGGTTTTATAGAATCTGCCTTTAGGATACAATGCAGTGTATGAACAGTTGTTTGATTCAAACTATGTACTGTTTGATCAAATCGAGAACACTCTGAATTTTTAACTTGATAATGCCAAAATATAGAGGACGGAGAGAGGAGAAACTAGCAATTTTTGGTGTCCAAAACAGAGGCCTGGAACCCTTTTTATAGCCATTTATGTGACTGTTCTTCAACAGTCACAGCTCTTCATGGAGTGACTCAGCAACCGTTAGATCGTGCCTGTTTGGAACAGCTGCGATCTAACGGTTCAGATTAGGCATCCCATCATAAGCATGCGCACGTGCGAAGTGCTAAGTGCGCGTCAAAGCGCGCAATGTGACCTAAGTCGCCCAATCGCCCTTTCGTGCTTACGCGTGTCGCGATTGGTGGTGCTTAACTACCACCGCGATGCGTAGGATCATAGCTTCTTATTTGACTTGTCAACTAAGAATCTTAGTTGCCCTTTAGTTGATATACCACTACTTTTTGCAGTATTCTTCCAATGTGGGACAATATGAAATTTTGAGCACTCCCATATCTTTCACACCAATTTACTCATGTTTCTACCTTCTAAAATAAAATCCAAACTATGTTTAAAATAAAACACCAATAATATAATAAAATATTAACAACTAAAAAATAAAATATCAATAAATGTTGTAATTTATCCAACAGTAGTTGTCAATAAATGAAATAACATGAGTTTACTAATGTTTAAAGAAAAAAAATCATGTATCATATATGAGAAAAACAAACGCATGTGTCAAAATGCTGCTTCGAGAAAAACAATTCTAATTATGTGCAAGTGTTTAATTAAATGCATTGAGTTTCTTTATATCTTGACATTATAGTGCAGCTCTCCAATATTAAAACCAACTTTAAATTATTTTAAAATGTAAACACAATTTTAAAATTAAAAATACAAATCAATAATTAATTATGTTTCAATCAATTTGTGTATGTTTTATGTTTAGTTATCGTAGCATTTTTTTTCATTTAGCTACGTCATTCATCACATGTGAGATCATACATGCACATGAACATCTATGCTTATTGATTCATTTTTTTGTTAATTAATTATCTGTTAGGCATGTAGCCTATGCTTAGTCTGTTGGTTAAGTACATTTGTAGGAAGCATGGTTATCAAAAGCAATTTCTCTCTGTCAACATTGCGTCTAACAATGAATGTACTGAAGATTTCTCAAATTTCTGTGTGCGTAGTCGAGTGTATACAGGTATACATATTTATGTATCAGATTTAGAAAAGGGATAAACATACACAGACACACTTTTGTACACGATTTTTATACACGGTGCATTAAAATACTATATCTTATTGTTGTGGATCTCGTCAGGGCACAAAGTACAATCCCTTACAGTATTATCTTATTAATCGTGTATAGAAAACGTGTATGAAATTGTGTATGTATAGTGATACTCTTATAAAAGTGTTGCAATGACTTTAACATAGTGGAAAATATTTTTCAAAGACAAAAGCCATTTACAATTTCTGTTCGAAATGAAATAATGACAAGAATTAATCTTCACATGTTAACTAAATTAATACGATCAAATCAAATAAGTAAAAAAATATTTTTAAAATCAAATGTGGAGAAAATTTATTCAAAAATTATTTTGGTAACACTATAAAATTTGATCCTGCCAGAAGGAAAAAGATCCTAAATAATTCATGATGGTCAAATATTTTTCAACTTATTTTCAAATTATTCTTGAAAGTATGAATGAAAATATAACTTCAATACTACACCATATAAAAGGAGGATCATGATTTTTTTTTGGTTTTAGAAACACAAATAACTAGATATTATGTGAAAGAATTACTCATTAAAATATAGTAGGTAACTGCATAGTCTTACTCCTCAATAACATAATATCATTTAGAGTACATGAGCCAAACAAATAAACTTAAAAGACAACCATTTAATGCAAGTGTTAAAAAGTATCTATATTATACTTCTAAAACATTAGCAAGAGAATGTAATGAGAATAATTTATTACATATATCAATAAAAACTCTCTATACATTTTTATTGACTACACGCAACCCATGAATTATTTGAAACTGAATCAGTTAAACCCTTCTCACTTCTCACTTTCCCCCATACTTTATAAGAAGACCGGAGCCTTTTCATATCCCCCAATTAAAACCCCACAATACCAGTTGATAAAAAAAAACACCAAGACAAAACCCATGTCTCAAATCAACCCATGTCTCAAAACCCACAATACCATTTTGAGTGGTTGTTTTGGTGAGAGATGGATGTGAAAAATAGAATAAAAACTTCCACCTCTCCATCTCTCCTCGAACTTGGCGGCAACAAAACTGTTAAAAGAGGTAATTTTTTTTGTTTTTTTCCTTTTTCTTTTCTTTGTTGAAACATTAACAATATTATTATTTTATTCATTATCCATGAATTTGTACAGTTTGTATTGCATTAAATATATGAGTTATTGAATTGTGGATGTGGTAATCTGAAGATGTTAATATGTTGTGTAGGTGACTAATAAGTACAAAAAATAATAATTGTATAAACTAATAGTTGGGTTCAATCTCAGTAGTTAACGATCTCAAATATACATCTAAATTACTTTATGGATTTTTGTTTACCTTTTTAACTTAATTTTTTGGGTTTTTTCTATTTGGGGTCACGTAATTATGTGTATTTTTAATCTGGGTTCTACATTTTTTTCGATTAGGTTATGGATTTTTGTTTACCTTTTTAACTTAATGTTTGGGTTCTTTCTATTTGGGGTCACGCTGTTATGTATATTTTTAATTTGGGTTCTAAAGTTTTTCATATTTGCACTTTGGGGATTATTTTTATTTTTGGCAACACTTTGAGTGGAAAAATTGTCATAAAATAAATTTAAAAACTTTGTTAAAATTGAAGATAAACCCAGGCATCCTGATTTTTTTTCCATTTTTATTAGCACTATTATTTATTTTCCTTTTAGTTGTTTAATTATCCCTTTGGTTTTTGCTGATTTTTTTTATAAGGTGAGTGTTGATGCAATTTTCAATTATTCCATTTAAAAAAGTTTAATGAGTTTTTCTAATTGATTCCCAATGGCTCTTGGGTTGTACAACTTCAATATATACATTCAATTTCATGTGTATATCATTTTTCTATTTATTTGCATTTTTCAAATCCATTCAATATGCAAGTGGTTGTGGAGGTCGACGTATTGGTTGCGGAGTACAGATGGTGGCGATGATGAAGAATAACATAACGAGGTGGATTAATTGGAATTAACACAATGGTAATTTTGGTATTTAGATCGATTGTTCAAGGTAATGTATTTGGTGGTTGTTGAGGTGATTTTGGGTGTGATGAGTATGGTGGTTGTGTTAAAATATTTTGTTTATAAATAGTTTACGATTTGTTGTTTTCAATTATAAATTAGGTGTGTGAAGAGAATTATAAGAAACTTTTTTTTGTTGATTTGTATGATTTATCATTTATTTATACAATAGTTGTTACTCTAAAAGAAAACAAGTTTTTATACTGTAATTTCATATTTCTTTAATGTATTATTTTTTTTGGTATGGAATCTTATAGAAAATAATTATATAAGTTTATAAAAGACATCCTGAAGTCATAATTTTTCACATAATTATTAGTGGCAATTGGAATTTATTTTAAGAAGAATGTGCTTTTTACCTCAAGGGTAGTGTGCAGTATTTTAATGCACTTGTTCTCTTTAGTTATTTATGCATATATAATCTATTTTTATTATTTCTTATATATATTTACATCATTAACAATATTATTGTAATGGTTAGGATTGTTTACTATGGGTTTAAAATTTAAAATTTACCTACCCAAATATCTTAATATGTCATCTTACTTTTATAGTTAGTGTAAGGACATATTTTTCATAAATGTCCATCACAATTTGTTATGTCGTATACCGTTAACTTTACACTTAAAGCTTTGGGATATTTTTACAAAATATTTTCTAAATGTTGGAGCGGACTTTTTCGTCAAATTTGAGAATGAGTATTTTTTTTCTAAGTGTTGGAGCGTACCTCAATTTTGATGCCCAAGTCGTTCAAGCAAGATAGCTATCTCGTTCGAGCGACATATGGATTTCGCTCGATGTCGTTTGAACGACATCTGTCCTTCATTCGCGCGAGATAGCTATCTCGTTCGAACAAGCTCGTTTTTCGAGGCAACGCGATTTTGTATAAATACTCATTAAATGGTTTCGTTTTCATTAAGAAGTCTCAGCGTTTTGAAAGATAGAAAACTGTGAAATTGCATAATACTTTTGACTTCTTCGTTTAGGGTTTAATCCTTTTTTAGTTTCAATTCAGAAAAATCCCATAAGCTTTGGTGAATTATTTTTGGTGTTGAAGAACACACTTTGCTTGTGTTTATTCTTTGTGGAGAGAGCTCTACAACCGACAGCTGCGTGCTATTGTGGACGGAGTCCTTATAAAGTTTAGTCTTGTGGAGAAGCCATTTATTTTCCATTACTGACTACCTGGAGTTCTTGCGGGAGATTCCAACCGACGACATAGAAACCGACACCTGAGGGTATTTCGTATGTCACCCTATTTCATTGAAATCCGTGTAAACCGTTCTTTACAAATTATAGTGAAATAAAAAGGTTTTACCCCTTTGGGGGATTTTATCTGAAATTGTTTGTTTTATCCTGCATGCTTTATTTTATTGGATAAATCATCTAGATGCATGTTTTAGGGTTTAGCTAAAATTTGGGAATAATTAAAATTGAATTTTATTTGAGAAGTCACAATATTTTCGCTGTAGCGATTCTACAAATTGGTATCAGAGCGGGTTACGCTAATTTATTGCATGATTCTGATTTTTCAAGGATTTTTTTTTTATATACAATTTGACTTCTCACGTCGCCAAATTGGTATGAGAGCCTGTTGCACTAAGTTATTGTATTTTGATCCTAATTTTTCACAAAAATGGCTTTTGGTGGTTTTGATGATTTTCGATGTCAACTTTTTGAAAAGGTTAATTGGAAAATTCGCACGAACTCTTGCTTTAAATCTTCTGTTGAAAACGACTCTGAGAGGTGTCCTTGTTGTGACGGTGTTGGTCACACGTTAGATGAGTGTACCATAAATTTAAAGAGGAAATTGAATAAGTCGATTTCTCATGTTTCTACCCTTAGTGATAGTGATTCGGAAGAAGAAGTCTTTTATGCTTCGAAGCGAGAGCTTCTCATCCGTGTGATTAGTGATGATAGTGAGGGTGATGAGAGTGAGGATGAAAGTGAGGATGAGCGTGACTTGCAAACTGCTTTCAATGAACTTTATGCTGAATCTTTGAAAATAAAGAAAGAAAATTTGAAATTGAATGTCCATTTGCAAGAGCGTGCCTTAAAAAATAATGATGTTTTAGTTGAAGAACTTAGGGCACGTGAAAAAATTTTGAGAAAAAATCTTGAGTACGTCGAGAGTGAGATGGATAGTCTTCGAGATGTGATGGAAGTTATGAAAAAGGAACTTTTAGAGTTTTAAGACTCTAGGCTTTTGCTTGAATCTAGGATAGGTGAACTTGAGGTGAAATTGAAATATTCAAGTAAAGGAAATTTGATTTTGAGTCTAGGTCTGAAAAACTTGATAAGTTTTTAGGCACCGTTGAGATAAAAAAGGATATGGGTGGGATTGGTCTTGAAAAATATGTTGCACCCATTCCCACACGTGTGAGAGAGCCCCCTAGGATTGTTAAGAAAGAGGCACCTAAGTTTGTTAGGAAAGAGCTCCCTAGGAACATCGTGAGAGAACCTCCTAGGATCATTAGGAGAGAGCCACCTAGGCAAATTCAGAGAGAGCTACCTAGGAATTTGAGGAGAGGGCCAACTTTAGGTAACACACACCGCCCGATTTACACTTACACACATTGCGGTAGGCAAGGTCATCTTCGGCGCTTTTGTTACAAGCTTTTAAAAGAACCTAGGAAGGTTAATAAAAGAATAAATTCGATTCTCCAAACCCCACGTGTCATTATAAATCTATTTGGGTTAGAAAATCGAATTTAGAGGCATATGATCTTTTCGTTTACAACTCTCGTTTGCTTGCACGTGATTCACCCCATGTGAAATCTTTTGGTTGATTGTGTTGAATGTTTGTCATACACTAGTTGTGATTTCATTATATATATATGTTTGCTAGTGTTATGACATATGTACTTTTTGTATAAATTTTTGTTTTTGAAAATTTTGAAAAATACAAAAAGATTTTATTTTGATAAAAAATTTGAAAATCCAAAAAGATTTTTGTATTTTGTTTACACAGTTTATGGACTGACACTTAGAATAACCGAGTCACAACATCATTCCATACTTTTTTCATGTGACTATTTGATAGTGTTTTGAAACAATCGGTCAATTCATCCATGTGCTTTATAATGTTTGGAGTCATTCAGATGTAATTCGTTGTTACTTCCTATATGTTTGACTCATGATATTCTTTATTGCATACATGCACGGATTTGTTTGATTATTGCACTTATCTATCACATGTTGGTTGAGTGTTTCCATCTCAATTCTGTTTATACAACGAACCAAATGCGATAAAACAAGACAATAAAAAGTGTGCATTTTTTAACCCTGTTTGTGAGGATATTTTATTTGTGTGTTTTGTTTTAAAACGGTGAAGGGCTACAAAAGGTTAATATTTATCCTTTGCGATTAAGCTGCCGTTTAATTGGACCTAAAAAATTGAGGAATTTTATTATCCGGGGTCCAAAGAGGTTTAAAAGAGCTCGAAAAAATTTAAAGGCAGTAAAAAGAAATTCATGCCAATTATGGGCCATTTAGGTTTTTGCACCAATTCTCAATGTTTGAGAATTTAGATTACCTTTAAAAGAAAATATGCATGAGGGAGTTTGTATGAAGAATTTAAAATGGGTTTGCACGTCCTTGAAAGTCTTGAAAAAGTGTTAAATAGTTTTGGATGTTATTGGTGTGAAAATCACTTTGACTTCGATTTGTTGATTTGCATAAGACGATGTCATCTAAATTCAACAATTTTACACCAAATGATGTTTTTGATGTTCATTCGCTAGGCGTACACATATGCATCGTGCACATATGATTGATTGAGTTTATTTACCTATCTAATGTGTTCACATCCATTCATTCCATTTCCATGACTTGGTTGTTTGAGTTTAAATCCATGGTGTAATTTTTTATATCTCATTTTTGTATGAAAATTTGAAAAATCAAAAATAGTTTGTGAATATTTTTTTAGATACTCCTTTGCACGCGTAGTTTGATCGATGTTTTCTATGCTTTTGTCTTGACACTCCATGTTTTGATTGTTTCTTCTTATCTGTCTATTTGGGGACATCATAAAAAGGGGGAGAAAGAATTATCATGTTATGGGGGAGTTTTTCATTATGGGTGAGATTTGATTATATTGATTGATTTACTCTTATATCATTTCAAACTCGATGCGTCACGAAGGTTTTTGCTTTATCTTATGTGTGTAGGAACAAAGATTGAAGATGATTACGTTGCACACCCTGATGAGAAAAGCTTTGAGATTTGATGAAGATTTTGAAGAACATGTTGAGCTCTTGTAAATCTATTCATGGGAGGGTAGATTTGTATAGGCATTTTTGTATTCGATAATTCAGATGTTTTTTTATGTATGTTCCGGCATAGACATATGGGGATATTTATAAGGATGTATTTTTTATATATGTCCCTCACAATTTGTTATGTCGTATAGCGTTACAACCGTCGAAGAAGTTCAAGAGCATCTACATCAAGATAGATTTGAATATATCAAGTTCTTCATCAAATAGCGTCCGTGAAATTTACGTTAGTAAGGTTATGTTTTCAAATACCTTAACTTTACACTTAGAGCTTTGGGATATTTTTACAAAATATTTTTTAAGTGTTGGAGCGGACTTTTTCGTCAAATTTGAGAATGAGTAATTTTTTTGAAGTGTTGGAGCGTACCTCGATTTTTATGCCCAGATCATTTAAGCAAGATAGCTATCTCGTTCGAGCGACATGATAAGCACCCAAAACTGTACAATTTATACCCCAAGTAGCGTACTTTAGTTGCTAATTCTCGGCAATACGGGTCTTATGTGCTTAAATGTTTATTTTGTAGGCCGAATGCACATTGCGATGTTCAAACGCGTATTTCAAGACAATTGTGCATTTTATGGAGCTAAATACCCTTGCCCCGTAACCTCATCCTACCCAAACCTAGCCTAAACTGTCCCAAACCCTTTGTGTGTTTAGTTTGTGTCCTTTTTAATATTTTTTAGATTTTTAGTTTGTGTCATTTTTATTTTTAGGATTTATTTTAGAGTTGTTTAGTATTTTTTAGGTTTTATTTTCTATTTTTCTATTTTATTAGTATAATTTTATTTCATTTTGATTTTTATTAGCTTTTAGTTTAGTCTTATTTTATTAGGATTAGTTTAGTAATTTATTTTTAGTTTATTAGATTTTATATTTTTTAGGACTTTAGTTTTTTTTTTCATTTCTTTTGTTTTATTATTTTAATTTTTAATAGCTTAGGACTTTATTTTTTTAGTTTTGATATTTTTAGTATTTTTAGTTTGTTTTATTTTTAGTTAGATTTTATTTTTTAATTGAGTCATTAGATTTTATTAGGTTTTTATTTTATTTTATTAATGTTATTTTAGTAGGGTCACAATTTAAACACACACACACACAACTTATCATACATCTCCCTAACCCTCACCCACACATAACCCCCTACACCCTCATCCCCACCATACACCAAACACACCCCACCTAATTACCCTAACCCCACTACACCTAAATCTACCCACTTCATCTTCCTCACCACTCCCTTCTCTCTCTCCACCAACACCCTCACCCACACATAACCCCCCTACACCCTCACCCACACAATCCCACCAAAATCCCATCTTCAACCTTACCCACCCATTGTCCCTTCTACCCCACCACCGAGTTTGGATCTTGATTTTGCACATTTCATATTTCCATATACACTTTTAGATCCTCATCTGAAACCATCCTCCATCTACGGGAGTATTTGTGGTGCTACTCTCCACCGTGACACCGAGTTTGTTCCTCCATGCCACCACTTACTTGCGGTGTTGATTTCTCTTCTCAACAGCTCCCTGGCATGTCACGGCGCGACCATTACCATCGCTCATTCATAGAACGGTCGTGTGATTTTTATGAACCACAACCCCATTCCATTCTTCCAACCTTTTCCACAAGACCCATTTTTCCAAAGCCACCTACGATTCTTCACCTGCATAAAAAAAACACAAAAAACCAAATACCCATGTGACTTAAACCCCATGTGCCTAATTAAATCTTTTACCCCTTATACCCATTTTACCCCCAACCCTTTTTTCCATAATCTGATATTTATTCCCCCATTTCTCACTAGTCCCCACACCTCACACAATCCACGCACAATTCACTACACCAAAATGGGCAAATTGTCACCTTTCAGCCGGCCAGCCTTGTCAAGGTCATTGACCGTGACAAAAAAACACGCGTTTTATGTCACGGTCATTGACCTTGACACGACCGTGACAACGAATTGTCACGGTCAATGACCGTGACAAGCCCGTGACAATTCAATTTGTCACGGTCTTGTCACGGTCATTGACCGTGACAATTATTTAAATTCTTGTCACGGTCAAAGACCTTGACACGACCGTGACAATATTCGCAGCAAAAACCCTATCCCCCTTCTTTTTTCCCTCCCGCGCCGTTCCCTCCATTTCTCTCTCTCTCTCTCTCTCTCTCTCTCGACGCTGTTCTCTCTCTCTCTCTCTACTTTCAGGTCCATTTTCTCTCTCTCTCTCTCTCTCTCTCTCTCTCTCTCTCATTTATATATATATTTGTGTGTATATTTGTGTGTATGTGTATATATATATGTGTGTATGTGTGTGCGTGGAGGGGGGCAGGGGGTGGGTCGGGGTGGGGCAGGGTGGGGGAGGGGGGTGGGGACGGTGGAGGGGGGCAGGGGGTGGGGCAGGGTGGGGGAGGGGGTGGTGGAGGGTGGGGTGGGGTGTGTGTGTGTGTGTGTGTGTGGTGGTGTGTGGTGGGGGAGGGGGTGGGGTGGGGTTGGGGTGTGTGTGTGTGTGGTGGTGTGTGGTGGGGGAGGGGGGTGGTGGAGGGGTGGGGCAGGGGGTGGTTAGGGGTGGGGTGTGTGTGTGTGTGTGGTAGTGTGTGGTGGGGGAGGGGGTGGGGTGGGGCAGGGGGTGGTTAGGGGTGGGGTGTGTGTGTGTGTGTGGTAGTGTGTGGTGGGGGAGGGGGTGGGGTGGGGCAGGGGGTGGTTAGGGGTGGGGTGTGTGTGTGTGTGTGTGGTGGTGTGTGGTGGTGGAGGGGGGCAGGGGTGGGGTGGGGTGGCAATTTTTGACACGACACGATACCCGACACGAACTCGACACGAACTCGGATGATAAATTATTTATGTGTTGCAAGAATTTGAAATTAATTAAATTAAGTTATTGTAGGCCTATGAGTGCAGTGTTTGCTCATCTGACACGATTAGTTAAATGGGTCGGGTTAGGGTTGACTAATACTTAACACGAACCCGATATGACACGACCCGAACACGACACGACGCACACGAATTGCCACCCCTAGTGGGAATTGATATCCAAGACATGTATTTGAATTGATATCTATTTATTTGAATTGATAGAATTGTTTCTAGGATAATAATCCTACTATAAGATAATTGCTCAAAATAAATATTAAATAATAATTACTAAGATATCAATTCAAATAAAGTCTTAATAACCTAACCAAAAGAAATAAAATAAAATATCAAATAAATTATCATCCACCTCATAGACATTCCCTACCAATCATTTTAAGATAATTTTATCCTTATAAAGATAATAGATTATGTAATTTTAGGACTTAAAATAATATTGATTATGGATATAGGACAACAAACATTTTGTTTCCATTTTTAGTCCCTATTTTCAAATTAAAGGGACACGTGGCATGTTATGATTGGTTAACGTTTTATGAATATGGGTCCGCGCCAGCGGTTTTATTAAAAAATAGGGACTAAAATCATAAATAAAATGTTTGTTGTCCTATTTTCAAAATACATATTACAATAAATCCTAAATTTACAAACCCCTAAAGATAAATACCTTTGATTGCAAAGCATGCACTTGTATTATTTCGACGTGTAATTTGGAAATGCTTGTTTTTCTTTCTAGAGACCCGTGTCGTCAAAACTTGGTAGTGTTCGAGTGTGTTTTTATCACTAAATTATTATTTCACTAACAAATACTCCTTATATCCTAGATTAAGAGTCCATATTTAATTTTTGTACTTACTAATAATACACTTAATCAATGGCTAGGATTAACCCTTATTCACTATTATGAAATTTGGTTAATTGATTATTTAAAAAAAAAAAAAGCAAAAGTAGACTAACATATATACACAACACTAAAAGTAGACATCAATTTTATAAATAATTGATATTTTCATTCAAAATATGTGTGTGTGCGTGTGTGTGTGTGTGTGCGTGTGTGTGTGTGCGTGTGGCGGGGGTGGGTGGGGTGGGTAGGGGTGGTGTGTGTGTGTGTGTGTGTGTGCGTGTGGCGGGGGTGGTATTGACGGAACTTACACATACGTTATAATATAGACGAAACATTTTTTTATTTGTACTAATAACATTTTTTTTATCTGTACTAATAACATTTTTTTTACAGCAAAAATGTCTCCTTCAGATGTTAGGGCGAAGATGATGATGCTGTTTATGATGATGTCGTCGTCTGGGTTCGGTGGTAGCGGAGGCGACGAGGGCTCCTCCGCCCCTAGGCTCCCCAAATATGGAAAATTTGGGATTACCGTCGAAAACAAGTCGGAGCTTTTAGCGAGATCCCTCGAGCTGCTAAAGACGGTCATCGGCCCGGGGTTTATGAGTTGGAAGGAGGTGCCGTATGAGCTCAAGTTAGCTGTTTGGGCGGCACTACAGGTAATATTTATATGAATATTTCAATTTCAATTTCAATTTCAATTTCAATTTATATTTATATTTATATTTATATTTATATTTATATTTATATTTATATTTATATTTATATTTATATTTATATTTATATTTATTCGCAACTAACATTGAATTTGTTGGACAGGAACAATTCAACTTGGATCCAAAGCTACGCGATTCCGTCTTCGAGCAGTTGAGGGAGCAACACAAGACGTGGAAAAAAAATATGCGGACACGGTACTTTGGAAAAACACGAGAGACCATTTTACAATGGCGCGGATCCGTCCCGCCCAAGGAGCCGATCTCATTGGCACAATGGCAAAAGTTCATTGACAATGAGATCGAGGATCAACAATTGGCATCTCGCCAATCGGGGAGGGAAAATCGGGCTAAAAAGACGGACGTGCACTACTCCGGCCGGACCTCTTACGCTGAGGTGGAGCATAGGATGAAGGTAATATTTAATTTATCTATAACTACAGAAATATATTATTGGATATTATTTTACTTTGCGGGGCGGATACTAATTTTACTTTACTTTATTTTATTTCAGGGGGTAGGGAGTGGGCCAGGGGGTAAGCCACATAGGCTCGATACTTATGTGGCTCTTCGGACGAAGAAGGGGAAGGACAAGGAGGTGTCCCCGAGCGTCGCGGCCACGATTGTAAGTAATCCGACAGTTTAATTATTGTTAATTACGTTATAATTTTTTAGTTTACTTATTTTACTAATCATGTGCTTTTGTCGTTTCAGGCAAAGCTTAAGGAAGTGAATGAGTCGCAGTCTGATGCCGACAAGGCATCTTTGTCCACAGACGCACTCAGCCAAGTGCTTGGCTCTGATCGCAAGGGGAGGACAAGGGGAGTGAGCTCGCGGGTGGCCAAATCTAGGATCATCAGATTGGAGACGAGCGACACCGGGTTGGCTCGAACGGTGGATTCACACGACGCGAAGCTGTCCCGTTTGGAGGCGACGGTCCAAGATATGTACGCATTCATGAAGCGTACGTTGGGTGGAGACCGTAAAGAGAAAGGTAAAGGGAAAGGGAAGGAGAAGGCGGTGGAGGAGGAGGTGCGGGAGGACGAGGAGGTGCGGGAGGACGAGGCGCAGGATGACGAGGATGTGGACCTCGCTGCTTCATCACCGACACGTTCGTACTTCGATGATCCACTTCCCTATTTGACGCCCTCCAATAGACCATTATCGACGATTGGTTGGCCGAGCGTGTTCATATTGGACATATTTGATGGCCAGCGGATAGGGCGGGGGTTGAGGGACCCGGATATCATCGAGGGTGGAATAGTCCATGGACGTGTGCTTCAAGGGATGGAGTCCAGGGTGCTCGTCACGCATGTCATACCCGGGAAGGAGAACTCCCTACTGTGGTTGCGTGAACAATGCGGCACGACATATATTAGTGGGTGCGTCAATTCGTATGTCGTGTGGCCTACTCACCTCCTCAGTTTTATACAAGACATGTAGTAACATTATTTTCAAGTTTGTCCATTTTAATTATATTTGGATTATATCGTCATGTATATTATTTTTACTTTGAAAATTTGGATTATACTGTCATGAATATATATTTGCATTATCTTTAGTTTGTGTTGGATATATGATGTTTGGAACAGGTACAACGTTGTTATAACAGGTACAAATATACTGCTGGGCAGTGGCGGTGGCCATACTGCCCAGCAGATTTTTTTTAAATTCTGCCCAGAATTGTCACGGTCATTGACCGTGACAAGTCCTTGACAACATTTGTCACGGTCTTGTCACGGGCAATGACCGTGACAATTTTTTTAAAAAGGATCGCGGCTTAGTCACGGTTTTAAACCGTGATAAACGTGTCAAGGTCAATGACCGTGACACGACCGTGACACAAAACGCGAGTTTTGTGTCAAGGTCAATGACCGTGACACGACCGTGACAAAAAAAGTTGTCTCGCCTCGAAATGTCACGGTCATTGACCTTGACAAGGTGAATTTGTCAAGGTCAATGACCGTGACAAATGGGCAGATTTGGTGTAGTGATTGTGCATTTTCTCCATATTACCCTCACCCATATATCCTCATACCTCACACCCCTCATGTGCACATCCTTATTTTCTCAATTTAACCCCTTAGCTCCATTTGCATATAAAAGAAGACCTCAAGGCCATTTGAGGAGGATCTAGAGCTTTTAGATTGGAATTTTAGAGAGAGAGTTGTAGAGAAAATTATCCTTTGTAAATAGTTTTTCCTTTTTTTTAGACATTTGTGAGATTAAATATTGTAAGAGAGTTAATTGAGTGAATATTTTTAATTTCAAATCATTTGGATGCTCAATTAAGGTGTGTATGCTTCAATTTGGAAGAGTAGAGTTCAACTTTCTCAAAGAGATTTGGTTTGCTTGTTCTATTCTCTTCTCTTTTATTTTAGTAGCCTTGATTATTAATTTGTCATGTTTACTATCATGTTAGGCTAAATCCCCTTTCAAGGGGTGGGGTAAAACCCTTATTTGATGTTATTTTATTTTAATTAGTTTAATTACTTGAAAAGTCCCTTTGAATGTTAATTTTGATCCCTCACCCTTAGATTTACGCCTCGAGAGAGGGTAAATGATTTTCGAGAGAAAATCGAAATTCTAGTGATAATACCCATTTTAGATTCGAACTAGAGATAGGGGTTTCTTAAGTGGGGTATTATTACTTGAATTTCAACTCTAAATTTATTTTATACGATTGACATAAATTATAATTGATCGATCCTAGCGGGTGATTAATTAAAAGGAGTGTGGATCTAATTTTCTAGAGTTGTGGGGTGTTAAACTTATCTTTCTAAAATATTACTATTAAAATTACATTTGCAACGAGAGTTGATTTGTAATTTTGATATTAATTTGGGAGAATTCAATTAATTAAATTAATTAATTAGAATAACTAAAATTTGTGGTGTAATCCCATTCCTTGATTGTTCTCACAATTATTTACCTCACTTTATCTTTTATTTTAGTGTTAGACTTTATTTTTCATTTTAGTTACTTTATAGTTAGTTTTCATCTTTTATTTAGTTTAGTTTAAAACCTCACCTCACCCTATTGTTTTAATATTGAAAAAGCTAAAAAAAAATAGAAAAGTGAAAAAGAACAAAAAGAAAATAAAAAGTGAATTACAATTGAATTTGTTCCATTTGCTTTACTCCCTAGAAAGTGTATTGATACCCTTACTTACCTCTATACTTGAGTTTGTTTTATATTTGTAGGTAATTGAGGATTTTGACTAACTTGGCTTTCAACAACAACGATACATACCAAAAGCTAGTTATCACGACATATAGATGTCGCTCGATGTTGTTTGAACGACATCTGACCTTCGTTCGCACGAGATAGCTAACTCGTTCGAATGAGCTCGATTTTCGAGGCGACGTGATTTTGTATAAATACTCATAAATGGTTTCGTTTTCATTAAGAAGTCCCAGCGTTTTGAAAGACAGTTCTGCGAAATTGCAGAATACTCTTGACTTCTTCGTTTTGGGTTTCATACCTTTTTGGTTTCAATTCACAAAAATCCCATATGCTTTGGTGAATTGTTTTTGGTGTTGAAGAGCACACTTTGCTTGTGTTTATTCTTTACGGGGAGAGCTCTACAACCGACAACTACGTGTTATTGTGGAGGGAGTCCTTATAAAGTTCAGTCTTATGGAGAAGCCATTTCTTTTCCATTGCTGACCACCTGGAGTTCTTGCGGGAGATTCCAACCGACGACATCGAAACCGACACCTGAGGGTATTTCGTATGTCACCCTATTTCATTGTAATCCGTCTAAACCTTTCTTTACAAATTATAGTGAAATAAAAAGGTTTTGCCCCTTTGGGGGATTTTTCCAGAAATTGTTTGTTTTATCTTGCATGTTTTATTTGGATAAATCATCTAGATGCATGTTTTAGGGTTTAACTAAAATTTGGGAATAATTAAAATTGGATTTTATTTGAGAAGTCGCAATATTTCTTATGTAGTGATTCTACAAATTAGTATCAGAGCGGGTTACGCTAATTTATCGCGTGATCCTGATTTTTCAATGATTTTTTTTTATACAATTTGACTTCTTTCGTCGTCAAATTGGTATGAGAGTGGCACTAAGTTATTGTGTTTTGATCCTGATTTTTCACAAAAATAGCTTTTGGTGGTTTTGATGATTTTCGATGTCAACTTTTTGAAAAGGTTAATGGAAAAATTCACACTAACTCTTGTTTTAAATCTTCTGTTGAAAACGACTCTGAAAGATGTCTTTGTTGTGAGGGTGTGGGTCACACGTTAGATGAGTGTACCACAAATTTAATGAAGAAATTGAATAAGCCAGTTTCACATTTTTCTACCCTTAGTGATAGTGATTCGGAAGAAGAAGTCTTTTATGCTTCTAGGCGAGAGCTTCCCATCCATGTGATTAGTGATGAGAGTGAGGATGAAAGGGAGGATGAGCGTGGCTTGCAAACTGCTTTCAATGAACTTTATGCTGAATCTTTGAAAATAAAGAAAGAAAATTTGAAATTGAAAACCCATTTGCAAGAGCTTGCTTTAAAAAATAATGATGTTTTAGTTGAAGAACTTAGGGCACGTGAGAAAATTTTTGAGAGAAAAGCCTGAGTACATCGAGGGTGAGAGAGATAGTCTTCGAGCTGTGATGAAAGTTATGAAAAAGGAACTTTTAGAGTTTGAAGACTCCATGGTTTTTCTTGAATCTAGGATAGGTGAACTTGAGGTGAAATTAAAAGATTCAAGTAAAGTGAACTTCGAGTTGTCAGTCAGTTGTATGTGCCCTTACAAGTATAAAAGGGAGCGTCCAGTGGGAAGAAAATACATCAAAAATCAGAGAGAGAGAGCTCAGTAGAGAGTGAGTAAACCTCTCATCGTTAGGGGAGAGGGGAGAGTTGTATCTACTAATGTTATACAATAATAGTATTTTCTTTTCCAGAAATATCATTGGTTACGTTGTTAATATTCTCTAGACGTCTCCAACTTTCTGTTCATAGAGCACTATTGTGTGAAACCTCTAGTGTATCTCATAGGTGTTTTACTGTTGAACCGCCATCAAGTGCCGATTTATCATGAGCCGTTATTTAGGTGGGCATTTGGCGTGGTGGCATATACGAAGGAAATGGTTCTAATGCCAAACTAGTGGATTAAGGTGTGACACATAAAAAGAGAGTTGTAGGAGGCACGGATCAGAGAGGAATAGTAACAAACTGATGAGACGAAGGAAAGAAGATAAAGAAATTGTAGACCAAAACGAAGGTATAAACTCGAACCAAATCCTTAGCTATTTAAAATACTTGCATGAGCCTTCAGATAACTACAGACTTTTTAGCGTTTGTTAATCAAACAAATCTAGACTTAACAAGAGAAATCCACTAGTGGACTCTCACATACCCCTCAGATAAACTACTTATTAAACTGCTTTAATATACGCAGGAGGTACCTACAAATATATATACCAAATTATTGAGTGGTTAACTAAAGAAGTACCTAAAATATAAATAATTAGAACAGAGATCCGTGATCTCTTCAAACAAGATTTAAGAAATTAAGATTTTGCAAAACAACTTTCAAGACTTGAAAAATATCAAGAATATACTAGAAGACTTACAAATACTATAAACATATTAAAATATATTAGACGAAAAAGGTTAGCTGAGACAAGAACTGTCTTAATTAGATCAGGAGGAATTTATCCACTCCTTAAATTCGTAGAGACAACTTCACCAAGAACATATAGAATATTTTTGTCATCCTACGGTGACAGTGATTAGACGAATTTATAGAAAATGATATAATTTATATTGTTAATCAAATATATAAAAAGACTAGACAAATAAAACCGCAATACCCCATAAGGTGTTTAAGGTTAGATGATTTTCCTTCAAAACATCTTGAAATCTCTAGACACACTAAGGAAAATATTTATATAGATAATCCTCACTATTCTGAAATGCATAACAATAGTGACAGAGAAAGCTTAAGAGGTAGCCGCGAACCATTCCTCGTTCTAGATTAAATTAGACTTTAAAATAAGCTTAAAGATTCTAGAAATTATTAAAATCTTAGAAAAATACAATAGTATATAAAAGATAAAGTAGTCCCTAGATATTTTTGTGGACGGTATCTAGTCCACAAACTAGGACCGCCCAACAACCTGCTCTCTCTCTCTCTCTCTCTCTCTCTCTCTATACACACACACACACACACAGGGATATGCCCGTGCCTGAAGGCACGACGCTAATTTTGATGAGTGTACGCCGTTGATAAGACCATGTGTCGTGTTTAGTTCGCAATATATAAATAATTTTTAAAATAACCTGTCGTACGAAACTATTAGTTTAAAAAAATTAAGCAATAATTCATTTGTTTATGAGACAATCTACCCTATTTAAGAACAAAATACCAATTATATTGATAATTTAAAAAAATTTGGGCAGATGGATGGATGAAAATATTTTAGTAATTTTTATTCCCAAAATTTATTAGTTTTAATTGTTATAAAGTAGTTGAGAATTTCACACACGAAAGTAAAATCAGCACATTTATTCGAAATTGACATTTTTGAAGGCACACACAGACTAAGTTTGTACATCAAGTTTGCACATCTATTTTCTAAAATATTAAAAAAAAATTAGTTGGGTTTTTATGTGATATTTAAACATTTTAACGAACTCATAAAAAAATCAGGTCAAAAAAAGGTTTTTTGCTATTTTAAAAAAATCGGTCAAACTTTCATAGTTTTTAAAGCACTTAAATCTCCAAAAGTTTGACCGATTTTTTTAAAATAGCAATTTTTTTTTACCTGATTTTTTTTATGTGCCCTTGAAATGTTTAAATATCACATAAAAAATCAACTCGAAAATAGTTTTTTTAATATTTTAAAAAAGAGGTGTGCGCTAGTACGTGTGCAAACTTAGTGTGCACAGAAGCCCGTCTCTCTCTCTCTCTCTACAATATATATATATATATATATATATATATATATATATATATATATATATATATATATATATATATATCGGGATTTACTTTCATGAACGTGTTATGTTCATTTCAAAATTTTGACTTGTTTTAGTGATCTAAAAGAGTTTGTATTTTAAATAGATCAAAATTTTGTGATTATAACAAATGAAAAGGATGTACACAAATTAAATATTTTAAAAATAATGAACGATGATGCTGGAAACAACACCACCCTTCAAGGTGTTTGTGAGCTCAATTCAATGTTAACAATGGCAATACAAGGGTATATACACACAGTAGAAGGAGATGAGGAGAAGAGGATTCACACTAGAATATAAGTTATTCAGCCAATCAGGCATACGTCCACTGTGCAAGTGCGTGATTAATATCACTGTATGAGGGCTCTACTGGCCATAGATACAAACTCTCAAGCTTTATCTCTCTACTGTATATTTGAACAGAGTTTCAGCTATGGTTGCTAATTTTGGATCCTTTGCAAGGTAGAGGATGACCTCTATATATAGTACCTGGGGGGTGTAATGTACCCCCCATGCATGCAATGAGCATGTGTGTGTTGATCTAGCCAATCTGATGAAGACATCTGTCACTGTCACATGTAGAGAATGATGATGAAATATTCCCCCCACGCGTGGGAAATGATTCGTTATAACTGATTTGTGTCCACGTGTCCTTATCCACATGTCAATAAGTGCTCGGCCTGTGCTTGATCATGACCTCGGCCTGGATGAGTCCGAGGTTGATAAGGCCATGCTGCTCATTCAATCCGAGATGAGCTATGAAGGTCTCGGCTTAAGTGAAGCCGAGACAAGGAATTAGGGTCGGCCTGGGCCGAGGTTGAACTGGCATGTGCCTGGAACATCGACTGGTTTACTAATGAGGTTGACCTTGGTAGAAGTATGGCTTCCCGCGACCTCGTCCAACCCCTGGCCGAGGTTGTCATTCCCAGGTGAACTGAAGAGCTGCTGACCCTTATGATACATGCAGTGTCCCCTTAATGAGGTTGGTAGTAGTGTCGGCCAGGGCCGACCTTGCTATGGCCAAGGCCTCTTGTCACTGATCCAAGGCATTTCCAACCTCGGCAATGTCTTGGCCGAGGTTGTAGTTTCTGAGTCGAGGTGACACTTGGGGCATATCAATCACCCCTAGCCCTTAGTTACATGTGAGAGCAGGTGACTGTGGGATCTCTACACCTCCAGGCCTTTCTTCTATGTGCCAATGTTCATTTGACACTTGTCCATTACTAAAGTATGTCTTGCCTGGCAAGCATGTGTTGTCAGCCGTCCTTTGGGGCTCCCAAGTCAATGATGGGGCTTGAGAAACGTGCCTCCATATTTAAGGGTTTAAACCCCCATTTTCCCTCCTTCTTCTTCATTTCTCTCATTTCTGGCACAACTCGTTTCAGCAACTTTCTCTCTCTAGAAAAGCTTTGGTTCGAGGCATTTTTGGTTGGTGATTCATCGCAGTCTCTTCTTTCTCTCCTACTATTTCGTCTTCAGGTATCCTCTGCCATTCTTTTTCCTTCACTTTCCCTGCTTTTTGCCTTACTTTTGCATTTTCCGGTGAGTTTTTTGGGATTTCCAGCGAGGGTTCCATTTTTTTTGGCGAATAGTTCTTGCTCCAGGTTTTACAGTTTGATCTATAGTTGAATCAAAAAACAAAACAGTTTTTGTTTGTTGTTTTAGGAGAGTTGTAAGTGTAGGGTCTGCCTCTGATGCTCGGACCCCTCTACCAACTTTTAGAGGAGTTCCCTTCTCTCAGAGAGAAGACTTTAGAGAAAATTAGACAAATCGAAAGAGCACAGGAGGAAGCTCGTAGGTCAGAGGAATTCCCCCTCAGACTTATCTTTCCACCTCCTCTGAAGGTAGTATACCCTAAACCATTGGAACCTGTTAACCCAACCGGGGTCCCTGCTGAACCCATACCGATGTCTGAGTCTGAGTCTTCCACATCAGACCCTATGTCTGTGGATTCCTTCCAAGAGGCCATGGACTTCATAACTCAACAAGATCAGGCCCCTGATCAAGCCGAGGTCTCTAGTCGGGACTCGTCCCATAAAAATTCAAGCACCTCGTCCTCTTCCTCAGAGGTTGAGATTGTTGAGCCGAGTATGGCTATTCCACCAGTACTTGACGCCATTCCCCTATTGGCTGTCACCGGGGCTGAGTTCGCTCAGAGGTTCCCAAGTAATCCCCCGACGTCTGCTCAGGCCGATGTTGAGTTAGACAATGACGACGATGATGAAGTCGAGAGTGATGTCGACGTCTCTGAGGCGGCCGAGATTGAGAGTACAGTTAGTGAGGTAGACCTTCTTTGCTTCAGATACCTATACTCCATCAGCCCCTCCATAAAGCTCAGGATACCTCTGAGGGAAGAGAGGGCTTACCACGATCGAGATGGTGAGATCTGCTTGTACGAGCAGATGTTTAAGTTAGGGTTTCGTCTGCCCATCCATCCCATTATTAGGTCCATCCTAGCCTACATTAACTTGGCCCCTTCCCAGCTATCACCTAATGCCTGGAGGGTAATAATTAGGGTCATCATCTTATGGAGGGTTGTTCACCACTCAGACCTTCCAGTCCAGGTCTTTGTAGGTTGTTATGTCCCCTCATCTTCCAAGAATCATCCGAGCTATTATCATTTTGTAGCTCGAAAGCCTGAGAAGAAGATGCTCCAGATAACTCAGACTTCTAACTATAACTAGAAGCCTCGATATTTCTTTGCTTCAGGGCCATGGGAATTTGGTCCATGTGCTCCCTCTTCCCTGCTAGAGCTGAGGATGCCCCTAAGATGGGGGTAAGGTCACAATGTCTGCCAAGGCCGACCCTAGTCTGAGCCTGCAGAACCTTTAGAAGGTCAAAGACCTTCAAGATCAGGGGATGCATGGTCTGCTCGTTAAATTCTAGCACTTGATGACCCCCCACTACCTCTCTGAGACTGGTTTAGGGGGAAGTCCTCTTGCCGAGTTTGGTAAGTGTTTTTTATTCCAAGTTATACCTCTGAGTTTATGCATGTCTGATCCTCTAACTCATACCTTTCAATTTTGCAGAGCGTCCGAAGGATATCTCAGAAGAGCTTTGGGAAATGGCTGCATTGAGTTTAACTAAGCTCGCGAAGAAGGCTGGTCTGAATGCTCCTCCTCCAGCTCCCTCAACCTCAAAGCCTCAAGCCACTAAGAAGAGAGGTTCTACCGAACATGCCCCTGAGGATCAGAGGCAGAAGAAGAAAGGCGAGGATTTTGCAATCCCCATATCCTCTGCAGATAGTTTGGCGGATCGTATAGAGCAATTGAAGATCAATGACAGCATCATAAGCCACAGTCTACAGGCTCTGGATGCTATCGGCTCTGCCATGACCAAGGTAGACAAACGTTTTTACCGATCCATGGACACACCCCTGTTGGTTGAGTTTTGTCTTCATAGGTCCATTTAGGTATGACTGTGTATTTCTTTGTGGTTTTCCGAGTGTAACCTCTGATTTGATCTTCAACTCATATTCATGATCACATAATCTGTAGGGCCTGGCCGCTATGCATCATCTCTCTAACTGGACTTTGAGGAAGTTACCCCTCATCCAGAAGGGTTAAGAGACCGAGAAGGTACAAAGCACTCTGAACGCCGAAATAGACCGCATGAAGTCTGAGCTTAAAGAGTCTGAGAAGAAGGTACAGGGGCTGGAGAAGGAGATTTCCAAGCTCAAGAAGGACCATGCTGTCGCTCTGAAGGCAAAGGATGATGTCCTTCAGCAGAAGGTCGACTCGGCAGTGAAGGCAGACCTCGAAGACGCCTCTGAGGGGATATTGGCTGACTATAAAACCTCTGATGAATTTATGAGCTTCGGCTTTGAGCACCTTGAAAGAGGTATCAAAGCTACTATCAAATGGGCAGCTGTCAAGGAGAAGGAGGAAGGAAGTTTGAAGGCCTCTGATTTCATAGATCTCGGCTTTGCTAACCCTCAGCTTGCCCAAGCCCTTCAGGAGGTTAAAGAGGAGGTTGTTGTGCCTGCAGAGACTGCCACACTAGACGACACGGAGCTAGGGGCTGACCACAGAGAAGATGGGTCCGAGGTCACAAACATTGGCCAAGAAAATCAGGTCGAGGATGCCAGCACTCTTTCTTCTAATCCCTAAACTTAATTGTGAAGCTTTATTTTGTAACCCCTGATTGTTTGTAATCAATCTCTAAAGAACATCGTTAACTCGTATTTTTTGAATCTTACAATTTGTATGACGACCTCTGAGGAGGATTTTTCACTTCGTTTGTTCTGTTGAATGCTTGTCATGTGATGTTTCAACACTGAAGTCTTATCGCAATGGTGTCTGTTTAAACTCAATCAATGGTCTGACCTCAGACCTTATCACCACAGTGGTGTTATAAGGGTCTGAGGTCATCACCTAAGAGGTTAACCTCATAATTAATCTCACCAAATTAATGATGTTAAGGGTCTGAGGTCATCCAATTATGGTGTCTGACCTCAGACCTTGTCACCACTGAATGATGTTATAAGGGTCTGAGGTCATCACCTAAGATATTATCCTCATAATTAATCTCACCAAATTAATGATGTTAAGGATCTGAGGTCATCCAATTATGGTGTTTGACCTCAGACCTTGTCACCACTGAATGATGTTATAAGGGTCTGAGGTCATCACCTAAGATGTTATCCTCATAATTAATCTCACCAAATTAATGATGTTAAGGGTCTGAGGTCATCCAATTATGGTGTCTGACCTCAGACCTTGTCACCACCGAATGATGTTATAAGGGTCTGAGGTCATCACCTAAGATGTTATCCTCATACTTAATCTCACCAAATTAATGATGTTAAGGGTCTGAGGTCATCCAATTATGGTGTCTGACCTCAGACCTTGTCACCACTGAATGATGTTATAAGGGTCTGAGGTCATCACCTAAGATGTTATCCTCATAATTAATCTCACCAAATTAATGATGTTAAGGGTCTGAGGTCATCCAATTATGGTGTCTGACCTCAGACCTTGTCACCACTGAATGATGTTATAAGGGTTTGAGGTCATCACCTAAGATGTTATCCTCATAATTAATCTCACCAAATTAATGATGTTAAGGGTCTGAGGTCATCCAATTATGGTGTCTGACCTCAGACCTTGTCACCACTGAATGATGTTATAAGGGTCTGAGGTCATCACCTAAGATGTTATCCTCATAATTAATCTCACCAAATTAATGATGTTAAGGGTCTGAGGTCATCCAATTATGGTGTCTGACCTCAGACCTTGTCACCACTGAATGATGTTATAAGGGTCTGAGGTCATCACCTAAGATATTATCCTCATAATTAATCTCACCAAATTAATGATGTTAAGGGTCTGAGGTCATCCAATTATGGTGTCTGACCTCAGACCTTGTCACCACTGAATGATGTTATAAGGGTCTGAGGTCATCACCTAAGATGTTATCCTCATAATTAATCTCACCAAATTAATGATGTTAAGGGTCTGAGGTCATCCAATTATGGTGTCTGACCTCAGACCTTGTCACCACTGAATGATGTTATAAGGGTCTGAGGTCATCACCTAAGATGTTATCCTCATAATTAATCTCACCAAATTACTGATGTTAAGGGTCTGAGGTCATCCAATTATGGTGTCTGACCTCAGACCTTGTCACCACTGAATGATGTTATAAGGGTCTGAGCTCATCACCTAAGATGTTATCCTCATAATTAATCTCACCAAATTAATGATGTTAAGGATCTGAGGTCATCCAATTATGGTGTCTGACCTCAGACCTTGTCACCACTGAATGATGTTATAAGGGTCTGAGGTCATCACCTAAGATGCTATCCTCATAATTAATCTCACCAAATTAATGATGTTAAGGGTCTGAGATCATCCAATTATGGTGTCTGACCTCAGACCTTGTCACCACTGAATGATGTTATAAGGGTCTGAGGTCATCACCTAAGATGTTATCCTCATAATTTCTGACATTAGAGCACAATGAAGCAAGAATAGACATGGAAACTGATCTTTTATTAATAACCTCTTCATAATAAGATGGTACATTTACATGACTCTTTGTAACATCATATGTAATACTTCTTTAGGTGATCATCATTCCATGGGTTAGAGAAAGGTTCCCCTTCTAGGTTTTCTAGTCTGTAGGTCCTAGGTACAACCTCTTCTGTCACTCTATAGGGGACATGCCAGTTTGGGTGGAGTTTGTTTATTTTTTGTAAGGTCTTCTTCAGTAACAAGTCTCCCACGACAATGGGTCTGGTAAGCTGCTTATCTGATTTCTGCGTCTTCTCTTCTCTCTTCGATCAGATCTAGGTCTAGTCTCCTCTCTTCCCCATTTTTATCAGGGTCATAGGTCTGAACCCTATGAGTTGGGAGCCCCACTTCCGTTGGTATGACAGCCTCTGAGCCATGGGCTAGCATGAATGGGGTTTCTCCTGTTGGTGTTCTTACCGTGGTCCTGTAGGCCCATAACACAGTGTAAACCTCTTCAGTCCATCTTCCCTTTGCTTCTTCTAACCTCTTCTTGATTCTGTCGAGGATTATTCTGTTCATGACTTCGGTCTGATCGTTTGCCTGAGGTCGGTCAGGATATGAGAAGAACTGCTTTATCCCAACTCTTACGCAATATTGTTCTAAAGAGGAGTTCTTGAACTGGGTTCCATTATCTGAGATGAGAGTGTTTGGGAGTCCATGTCTGCATATGATGTTCCTCCAAATAAATTGGAAGGTCTTTGTAACAACCCGGATTTTTTAAATGGGAATTTTTTAAATTAATTTTGGAAATCGAAGAAAAATAAAATTTTGGATTTTATAAATTTTATAATTTAAAGTGTTGGTTTTTATATTTGAAAAATGAATTTTCAAACGGAATTGGAATTGGAATTAAAATGGAGTTTTAATTGAATTTTTATTATTTAGAAGAGTCCTCAAAATATAAAACTCTCTAAGAGTCCTCAAAACATAAAACTTTCTTGTAAAAATAATATTTTTAGAAATCCGACCGTCCGATCAAGCTGAATTTTTGTCAGCAGCCCTGTCTCGCCGTTCGCTACGACATATTAAAATTTCAAGCGATTCTAACGGTCCGATCGTCCGTAATGATTTTTTCAAGTATTTGTATTTGATTAGGACTCTAATTCTTTTTGGTATATAAACATAAAGTGACGAGTTTAGATCTTTTAAAACACATTTTAGCCTTCTCAAAAATCAGAATCCTCTCATCTTCTTCATCTTCTTCAACCTCAAAACCCTAGCCCCATTCTACATAACTTTCAACTCAAGTTTTGTCAAGATTAACCGGATTTTCTCAAGACGCGTCAAGAACGAATCTTTGCCAAATTTTTTTAGAGGAATACACATTCAAGATCAGATTTCTAAACCAACTTTTATTCAGGCATGTTGACCCTATTCTTTTCCTTTAGTGTTATGTGTCTTGATTGTAGCCTCCATCAAACTCATGTTTTCTAAAATAAGATATGAATATAAAGATTGAAGAGATAAATTTCGGGGTTGTTTTACATGAATAAAATTAATCATACCAAATACTTATAACTTGTATTCTTTGGGTTGTGTCGGTGTAGTCGACTTTGCTATGGGCATGTGCATGTAGAGGAGCCCTTTTAAAAGTAAATTTTGATATTTCATGTGAAAACCCTAGTTTAATTTAATTTCTTGTGTTGAAAAATAAAAATCATGATAGGACTTGCATGTAGCGATTATTCTGAAAATCATAATGTTTAGGTGTCTTTGATTTCCACTTTTTAATTTGAATTATTTAAATGGGAATTTAGTATTATTATGAATGTTGTTATAATTTGGAATTGTGTTACTCTATAGAAATATGATAATATTTCGGAAAGGTTGGGTATGGTAGATAATTGGTTTTCACCCTTGTTATAGTACACTTGTTAGGTATGGGACTAGTAAGTGGGCCTTAATTACGATTTATACTAATTAGGTATGGGACTAGTTAGTGTAAGTCTATGCGGGTTATATAATTGGGGTGGGGGCTGATTTTCTATTTTATACCTTTATTGTGATGGCCTAGGATTGATATCTAGGTGGAGTGAAATTTTATAATCATTCTTTGCTTAGGATAGGACGTTATTGTGTTTTGGGAACCCTTAGTTGGCACTAAAGGTTATTTTGAGGATTTTCACATCGCTTTTAAGGGTGGGGGAAATTAATGTTATTAACGAAAACAAGGAATGTGGAATTTAATATCGCAGGACTAAAACGGATATTAAAAATTTATTGGCGACATAATGTGTCTAGGGCCGACAGTTTGAACGGGTCAGATGACGAGTTATGTCGTGTCGTGTGTGGAACCTTGTCATATCGCGAGGGTTGCAGGATAAAAACGGACCAAACGGCGGACTTGACAAGGGGACGGGTGCGTGTGTGGAACCTTGTCATATCGCGAGGGTCGCAGGATAAAAACGGACCAGACGACGGACTTGACAAGGGGACGGGTATTGGTAATATTCTTCACGGTTAAATTAATTAAATTTAACATTATTGGAAGGTGGGTTAAGTAAAATCATATTGGTGTGGCTTTTATGAAAACCTTGCGGGTAATTGTGAATCTATTTATGGTGATTATTAATCTTGTAATTAAAAGATTCTATTGTTATAGTCGATATATATAGCACTATTGTCTGGGTTCAAGGACCCTATTTGAGGAGAGTAGACGGTTTTCATGCTCGGGGCTTTGGCTCTGACACATGCGTTGACTAATCTTTTTCAGGATTTTTGGGGAGTTGCTGCATAGGATTCATTGGAGATCTTTTGAAGGTTCAGCTGGATTTATGTTACTGCTTTAGTAGTTGGATTTTCTCTTTCCATTCAGTCGTTTTATTTATGAGACTATTTTGGAGTTTTTGGGCCATTCGGTTCCAAAGTTGTTTTGAGGATTTCTGTTGAGATTATTCAGATTTTATTTAATCATTATTGGAGATTGGATTTTTGGAGTTAGCATGTGATGGATCTTTTATCGCTTAGTTATTTGTGATCATTTGAGATTGACTAATTATTTATCTTATGGACTGATTTATTTATGTCTCATATCTGTCTCATGCTAAGAATGGTATTTATTTAGTTCACGCCCGGCTTAGTTTTGGTGGCGGCCGACGCCAGAATTAGGCGGGGTGTGACAGATGGTATCAGAGCATGGTCTTAGGTCTCGTAGGTTATGAGTCCGTTTAGCTTCCGCGTTGCCGATCTTTGATTCCCCTTGATGATTTCGTACTTCTTAAGGTAGAGGGTTTAGCATACATGTTAGATGAGTTTCTTGGAGATGTGAAGTTTTGAGTTAAGGACGTTGTAGACATTGAGTTTAGAATTAGTAAGCTTGATGTGGGGATCCTTAGAATGGATTTTGGAGACGATAATTATTTTGGAGATTTTAGTACAGATGTTAGGTACCGTATGTATCGATTTTTGATGTTGAGATTTAATTTGAGGAAGTTATAATTTTAATGACTTTCGGATACAGGATCGAGTGGGGGATTTTGAGAGCATGTGGTACGCCATTATTTTCATAGTTATGTGTATGTATATAGGCAATATATATTATTTTGTTGCTCGTGGGGTAGGTGCGCGTAGAATTGGGTGTATGGGCGCCCAATTATGACATTCTACGGGTAGGCATATGTGAGCCTTATTTTCTTTTTGCGAGATTTAAGTGTTTATGTGTGTGCTTCGTATAATTTCG
Organism: Sambucus nigra; assembly: GCA_949130495.1. Lineage (NCBI taxonomy): Eukaryota > Viridiplantae > Streptophyta > Magnoliopsida > Dipsacales > Adoxaceae > Sambucus > Sambucus nigra. The sequence goes on along the minus strand of OX422223.1, from coordinate 32,325,324 downwards.
AGGACGAAATTCTTTGCTAGTGGGGAAGTATGTAACAACCCGGATTTTTTTAAATGGGAATTTTTTAAATTAATTTTGGAAATCGAAGAAAAATAAAATTTTGGATTTTATAAATTTTATAATTTAAAGTGTTGGTTTTTATATTTGAAAAATGAATTTTCAAACGGAATTGGAATTGGAATTAAAATGGAGTTTTAATTGAATTTTTATTATTTAGAAGAGTCCTCAAAATATAAAACTCTCTAAGAGTCCTCAAAACATAAAACTTTCTTGTAAAAATAATATTTTTAGAAATCCGACCGTCCGATCAAGCTGAATTTTTGTCAGCAGTCCTGTCTCGCCGTTCTCTACGACATACTAAAATTTCAAGCGATTCTAAAGGTCCGATCGTCCGTAATGATTTTTTCAAGTATTTGTATTTGATTAGGACTCTAATTCTTTTTGGTATATAAACATAAAGTGACGAGTTTAGATCTTTTAAAACACATTTTAGCCTTCTCAAAAATCAGAATCCTCTCATCTTCTTCATCTTCTTCAACCTCAAAACCCTAGCCCCATTCTACATAACTTTCAACTCAAGTTTTGTCAAGATTAACCGGATTTTCTCAAGACGCGTCAAGAACGAATCTTTGTCAAATTTTTTTAGAGGAATACACATTCAAGATCAGATTTCTAAACCAACTTTTATTCAGGCATGTTGACCCTATTCTTTTCCTTTAGTGTTATGTGTCTTGATTGTAGCCTCCATCAAACTCATGTTTTCTAAAATAAGATATGAATATAAAGATTGAAGAGATAAATTTCGGGGTTGTTTTACATGAATAAAATTAATCATACCAAATACTTATAACTTGTATTCTTTGGGTTGTGTCGGTGTAGTCGACTTTGCTATGGGCATGTGCATGTAGAGGAGCCCTTTTAAAAGTAAATTTTGATATTTCATGTGAAAACCCTAGTTTAATTTAATTTCTTGTGTTGAAAAATAAAAATCATGATAGGACTTGCATGTAGCGATTATTCTGAAAATCATAATATTTAGGTGTCTTTGATTTCCACTTTTTAATTTGAATTATTTAAATGGGAATTTAGTATTATTATGAATGTTGTTATAATTTGGAATTGTGTTACTCTATAGAAATATGATAATATTTCGGAAAGGTTGGGTATGGTAGATAATTGGTTTTCACCCTTGTTATAGTACACTTGTTAGGTATGGGACTAGTAAGTGGGCCTTAATTACGATTTATACTAATTAGGTATGGGACTAGTTAGTGTAAGTCTATGCGGGTTATATAATTGGGGTGGGGGCTGATTTTCTATTTTATACCTTTATTGTGATGGCCTAGGATTGATATCTAGGTGGAGTGAAATTTTATAATCATTCTTTGCTTAGGATAGGACGTTATTGTGTTTTGGGAACCCTTAGTTGGCACTAAAGGTTATTTTGAGGATTTTCACATCGCTTTTAAGGGTGGGGGAAATTAATGTTATTAACGAAAACAAGGAATGTGGAATTTAATATCGCAGGACTAAAACGGATATTAAAAATTTATTGGCGACATAATGTGTCTAGGGCCGACAGTTTGAACGGATCAGATGACGAGTTATGTCGTGTCGTGTGTGGAACCTTGTCATATCGCGAGGGTTGCAGGATAAAAACGGACCAGACGGCGGACTTGACAAGGGGACGGGTGCGTGTGTGGAACCTTGTCATATCGCGAGGGTCGCAGGATAAAAACGGACCAGACGACGGACTTGACAAGGGGACGGGTATTGGTAATATTCTTCACGGTTAAATTAATTAAATTTAACATTATTGGAAGGTGGGTTAAGTAAAATCATATTGGTGTGGCTTTTATGAAAACCTTGCGGGTAATTGTGAATCTATTTATGGAGATTATTAATCTTGTAATTAAAAGATTCTATTGTTATAGTCGATATATATAGCACTATTGTCTGGGTTCAAGGACCCTATTTGAGGAGAGTAGCCGGTTTTCATGCTCGGGGCTTTGGCTCTGACACATGCGTTGACTAATCTTTTTCAGGATTTTTGGGGAGTTGCTGCATAGGATTCATTGGAGATCTTTTGAAGGTTCAGCTGGATTTATGTTACTGCTTTAGTAGTTGGATTTTCTCTTTCCATTCAGTCGTTTTATTTATGAGACTATTTTGGAGTTTTTGGGCCATTCGGTTCCAAAGTTGTTTTGAGGATTTCTGTTGAGATTATTCAGATTTTATTTAATCATTATTGGAGATTGGATTTTTGGAGTTAGCATGTGATGGATCTTTTATCGCTTAGTTATTTGTGATCATTTGAGATTGACTAATTATTTATCTTATGGACTGATTTATTTATGTCTCATATCTGTCTCATGCTAAGAATGGTATTTATTTAGTTCACGCCCGGCTTAGTTTTGGTGGCGGCCGACGCCAGAATTAGGCGGGGTGTGACAGATGGTATCAGAGCATGGTCTTAGGTCTCGTAGGTTATCAGTCCGTTTAGCTTCCGCGTTGCCGATCTTTGATTCCCCTTGATGATTTCGTACTTCTTAAGGTAGAGGGTCTAGCATACATGTTAGATGAGTTTCTTGGAGATGTGAAGTTTTGAGTTAAGGACGTTGTAGACATTGAGTTTAGAATTAGTAAGCTTGATGTGGGGATCCTTAGAATGGATTTTGGAGACGATAATTATTTTGGAGATTTTAGTACAGATGTTAGGTACCGTATGTATCGATTTTTGATGTTGAGATTTAATTTGAGGAAGTTATAATTTTAATGACTTTCGGATATAGGATCGAGTGGGGGATTTTGAGAGCATGTGGTACGCCATTATTTTCATAGTTATGTGTATGTATATAGGCAATATATATTATTTTGTTGCTCGTGGGGTAGGTGCGCGTATAATTGGGTGTATGGGCGCCCAATTATGACATTCTACGGGTAGGCATATGTGAGCCTTATTTTCTTTTTGCGAGATTTAAGTGTTTATGTGTATGCTTCGTATAATTTCGAGGACGAAATTCTTTGCTAGTGGGGAAGTATGTAACAACCCGGATTTTTTAAATGGGAATTTTTTAAATTAATTTTGGAAATCGAAGAAAAATAAAATTTTGGATTTTATAAATTTTATAATTTAAAGTGTTGGTTTTTATATTTGAAAAATGAATTTTCAAACGGAATTGGAATTGGAATTAAAATGGAGTTTTAATTGAATTTTTATTATTTAGAAGAGTCCTCAAAATATAAAACTCTCTAAGAGTCCTCAAAACATATAACTTTCTTGTAAAAATAATATTTTTAGAAATCCGACCGTCCGATCAAGCTGAATTTTTGTCAGCAGTCCTGTCTCGCCGTTCTCTACGACATACTAAAATTTCAAGCGATTCTAACGGTCCGATCGTCCGTAATGATTTTTTCAAGTATTTGTATTTGATTAGGACTCTAATTCTTTTTGGTATATAAACATAAAGTGACGAGTTTAGATCTTTTAAAACACATTTTAGCCTTCTCAAAAATCAGAATCCTCTCATCTTCTTCATCTTCTTCAACCTCAAAACCCTAGCCCCATTCTACATAACTTTCAACTCAAGTTTTGTCAAGATTAACCGGATTTTCTCAAGACGCGTCAAGAACGAATCTTTGTCAAATTTTTTTAGAGGAATACACATTCAAGATCAGATTTCTAAACCAACTTTTATTCAGGCATGTTGACCCTATTCTTTTCCTTTAGTGTTATGTGTCTTGATTGTAGCCTCCATCAAACTCATGTTTTCTAAAATAAGATATGAATATAAAGATTGAAGAGATAAATTTCGGGGTTGTTTTACATGAATAAAATTAATCATACCAAATACTTATAACTTGTATTCTTTGGGTTGTGTCGGTGTAGTCGACTTTGCTATGGGCATGTGCATGTAGAGGAGCCCTTTTAAAAGTAAATTTTGATATTTCATGTGAAAACCCTAGTTTAATTTAATTTCTTGTGTTGAAAAATAAAAATCATGATAGGACTTGCATGTAGCGATTATTCTGAAAATCATAATATTTAGGTGTCTTTGATTTCCACTTTTTAATTTGAATTATTTAAATGGGAATTTAGTATTATTATGAATGTTGTTATAATTTGGAATTGTGTTACTCTATAGAAATATGATAATATTTCGGAAAGGTTGGGTATGGTAGATAATTGGTTTTCACCCTTGTTATAGTACACTTGTTAGGTATGGGACTAGTAAGTGGGCCTTAATTACGATTTATACTAATTAGGTATGGGACTAGTTAGTGTAAGTCTATGCGGGTTATATAATTGGGGTGGGGGCTGATTTTCTATTTTATACCTTTATTGTGATGGCCTAGGATTGATATCTAGGTGGAGTGAAATTTTATAATCATTCTTTGCTTAGGATAGGACGTTATTGTGTTTTGGGAACCCTTAGTTGGCACTAAAGGTTATTTTGAGGATTTTCACATCGCTTTTAAGGGTGGGGGAAATTAATGTTATTAACGAAAACAAGGAATGTGGAATTTAATATCGCAGGACTAAAACGGATATTAAAAATTTATTGGCGACATAATGTGTCTAGGGCCGACAGTTTGAACGGGTCAGATGACGAGTTATGTCGTGTCGTGTGTGGAACCTTGTCATATCGCGAGGGTTGCAGGATAAAAACGGACCAGACGGCGGACTTGACAAGGGGACGGGTGCGTGTGTGGAACCTTGTCATATCGCGAGGGTCGCAGGATAAAAACGGACCAGACGACGGACTTGACAAGGGGACGGGTATTGGTAATATTCTTCACGGTTAAATTAATTAAATTTAACATTATTGGAAGGTGGGTTAAGTAAAATCATATTGGTGTGGCTTTTATGAAAACCTTGCGGGTAATTGTGAATCTATTTATGGTGATTATTAATCTTGTAATTAAAAGATTCTATTGTTATAGTCGATATATATAGCACTATTGTCTGGGTTCAAGGACCCTATTTGAGGAGAGTAGCCGGTTTTCATGCTCGGGGCTTTGGCTCTGACACATGCGTTGACTAATCTTTTTCAGGATTTTTGGGGAGTTGCTGCATAGGATTCATTGGAGATCTTTTGAAGGTTCAGCTGGATTTATGTTACTGCTTTAGTAGTTGGATTTTCTCTTTCCATTCAGTCGTTTTATTTATGAGACTATTTTGGAGTTTTGGGGCCATTCGGTTCCAAAGTTGTTTTGAGGATTTCTGTTGAGATTATTCAGATTTTATTTAATCATTATTGGAGATTGGATTTTTGGAGTTAGCATGTGATGGATCTTTTATCGCTTAGTTATTTGTGATCATTTGAGATTGACTAATTATTTATCTTATGGACTGATTTATTTATGTCTCATATATGTCTCATGCTAAGAATGGTATTTATTTAGTTCACGCCCAGCTTAGTTTTGGTGGCGGCCGACGCCAGAATTAGGCGGGGTGTGACAGTCTTCTGTTATGTGATCGTTATCATCGGCTCTGCCTCTACCCACTTTGAGAAGTAGTCGAGGGCTACTATTAGGAACCGATAACTGTTGGCAGCTCTTGGTAGGGGTCCTACTAAGTCAATTCCCCATACTGCGAAGGGCCATGGAGAGGTGATTGACGTCATAGGTTGATGAGGTTGATGAGGAATAGTGGTGAATCTCTGACATTTATCACACCCCTTCACGTAAGCTGCAGCATCTTTGGCCAAGGTTGGCCACTAGTATCCCTGTGTAATGATTCTCTTGGCTAAGGGTCTTCCTCCTATGTGACTGGAGCAAGAACCCTCATGAACTTCCTGTAAGACCCGTGGAACTTCGGTTGGATGCCCATATCTGAGGAGAGGTAACCGAAATCCCTTCATGTACAGGACGTCTCTTACTATGGAGAACTTGGCATCCCTATATCTCATTTTCCTCCTCTCTAACTTGGATTCGGGTAACTCTCCCTCTTTGATATATGTCTGAGGAGGGGGTCCATCCACGAGTCTCCTAGGTTCAAATTGAGGCAAGGGTTGCATACTTCTTCCTCCTCAATGGTCGCTTTTCCTAAGACCTCGACCGGAACTGTCCTTCTGACGTCTATTTTCATCGTCGAGGCCAACCTTGCCAATGTGTCTGCGTGGCTGTTACTTTGTCGAGGTACTCTCTTCAGTTTTGCCTCCTCTAAATATTCTAACATCGTTCTCACCCTCTTAAGATACTTAGCCATCCTTTCATCTTTGGCTTCATAGACTCCTAATACTTTATTGACAACTAACCTTGAGTCGCTGTGAAGTAGGAGTCGTCTTACACCCAGAGTCTTTGCTAATATGAGACCTGCTATCATGGCTTCATATTCCGACTCGTTGTTAGATGCCTTAAAGTTGAACCTCAAAGCGTATTCAATGTTGGCACCATCTGGAGCTGAAAGTATCAACCCTGCACCGCTTCCACTGTCGCAGGAAGAACCATCAACGAAGAGGCTCCAAATGTCTATATCCGATGAGAAGGCCCCTTCTGACATGATTCCTTATTTGAAGAGGTACTGACCCTCCTCGTTCTCCGCTACTCTGCTCCTGATCTTGTTGGATGCGACCTCTTCCTGATCTCGAAAGACGTTCGGTGCCACCTCTTCCTGCTCTCGGAAGATATTTGGTGTCGTCTCTTCCTGCTCTCGGAAGACACTTCTATTTGACCCTTCAGCACCCTCTAGGTCATCCCTTGCCTCGGCCTCTTCCCATGTGAACTCAGCTACGAAGTCTGCGAGGGCCTGCCCTTTGATGGCTGTCCTTGGTTGGTAGGTAAGGTCATACTCCCCCAACTCAATGGACCAGGTCATCAATCTTCCGAACTTCTTAGGTTTATCAAGGCGTAGGCTAACTTTTCCATACGAGGGTAATTTTGTTCTGAACCCTGAAGGGCTTTACTGTTGAAATACACAGGCCTTTGGATTCCAGCGTCTTCCCGCACTATGGCTGCACTGATAGCCGATTCAGAGACTGCTAAATACACATATAATTTCTCCCCTGCTATAGGCCGAGATAACAATAAGGGAGACCCCAAGTAAGACTTGAGCTGGTTGAAATCTTTTTCGCACTCTTTGTCCCACTAGAAGGCCTTTCTAATCACTTTGAAGAATGGAAGACACTTGTCCGTTGCCCTGGAAACAAACCTGTTGAGTGCAGCCACTCTTCCAGTGAGCCTTTGAACATCCTTGATACTCTTTGGTGTCTTCATATCAAGCAAAGCTTTGATTTTCTCAGGGTTTGCTTCAATTCCTCTTTGATTGACGATGAATCCCAGAAACTTCCCAGCTCCTACCTCGAAGACACATTTCGCTGGGTTGAGTTTCATCCTGTACAAGTCCATAGTATCGAAGGTCTGCCACATGAGTACAGGCCTTTAAGCTCTTCGTCAGCATATCGTCTACATACACCTCCATAGTCTTACCTATTTGGTCTTCGGACATCTTATTAACAAGACGTTGGTATGTTGCCCCCGCATTCTTCAGACCGAAGGGCATCACTTTGTAATAGTACGTCCCTTTATCGGTAATGAAGGCTGTCTTCTCTGAGTCTTTCGTATCCATAAAGATCTGGTTGTAGCCTGAATACGCGTCCATGAAGCTCATGAGCTCATGCCCTGCAGTAGCATCTACCATCTGATCTATCTGAGGTAAGGGATAGTTATATTTTGGGCAAGACCTGTTCAGGTCAGTGAAATCAACACACATTCTCCACTTCCCATTGGCTTTGGGCACGATGACTGCATTTGATAACCACTCCGGATATATGACTTCTCTTATAAACTCAGCCTCTTCCAATTTTTTAACCTCCTCCCGGATGACGTTGTACTTCTCCCTGGAGTAAACTCTTTGTCTTTATTTAATAGGCCTGGCATCTTTGGTCACGTTGAGCTTGTGACTCATAAGCTCAGGGTTGATGCCGGGCATGTCCGCGTGACTCCAAGCGAAGACACTATGCCTCTTCCTCAGGAAGTTTATCAGCTCTTCCTTTATTTCTGTCTTTAGGGCTTTACCGACCTGGATGGTTTTTTCTGGCTCGTCCACATTGAGGACGATGGATTCTACCTCTTCCGCGACCTCTCCCTTCTTCAACTTTGTCTCATCTCTTGGGTCAAGTGTATCAATGCTATAAGTGGTGGTTGCCCTCTTATGGGCCTCTCTCTCTTCGGCTGAGTTGAAGTAACATTCTCGTGCTATGGTCTGGTCACCTTGCACTTCCCCTACCCCATAGGGGGTCAGGAATTTTAACATCTGGTGGACCGTCGACGGCACAGTTTCAAACTCCTTAAGGTCCACTCTTCCTATGATGAGGTTATAGGCCGAGAAGACGTTCTCGTCCATCACGAAAAAAATTATCTTCCGGGTCAACCTCTTAGGCCACTCGTCACCCATCCGTACGTCTATCTCATACATGCCTAATAGGTGTACCTTTTCGCCACTGAAGGCCATCAAAGGATGATGATAGGGTACCAGCTTAGCTCTGTTAAGATCTAAGCTCTTGAAGCAAGGCCAAAACATTACGTATGCCGAGCTCCCCCCGTCCACGAGGATCCTCTGCACCTTGCACCCATGCACCTCTGTTGTTATTACCAAAGGGTCATCATGGGGGGCTAAGATACCTTTGAAGTCGAGTCGGGAGAACCCAACTATAAGAGTGTCCATGTCCACCTTCTTTCTCTTCTGCGCTGTGTCAGAAGACGTTAGATTTACAACTTTAAGTTTGTCCACTAACTTGACCTCTGCCACATGAGCTTTCCTATCAGCCACTTCAGAGCCACCACCCGCGAGTCCTCCGCATATGGTGTCAACACCAAAGGAGATCATGCCAACCCTCTTCACCAGGGTGTTGTCATCTTTCGGCGAAAGGTCCGAATCGTCTTCATCATCACCTTCTGAATCATCGTCTCTTCTAGCTGGGGCATCGTTACGGCGTCTGTCGTTTCTCCTCTTCTTAGGGTCATCTCTTCCCCCTTTAGAAGCCTTACCATCAACATACTTCCTCAACTTTCTGAACTTTAACATCTTTTTAATCTCATCCTTCAAGGCAAAGAATCTGTCTGTGACATGGCCATGGTCTTGGTGGAACTCACACCACAAGTTTTTGTTCCTCTTATGTGGTGGGGCCTTCAGTTTCTCTGGCCATCTTAGAGTCTTGTCATTCTTGATCTCATTGAGGATATGCTCACAGCTCACAGTTAGAGGAGTATAGTGAGCGAACTTGTCATCAACTGACCTCTTCTTTCCATCTTTCTTTCTTTGGGACTTCCCGCTACTATCGCGATTCTCATCCTCATACTTGGCGACCATTGCCTCTTCGGTATTCATGACTTTTCTCGCAGTCGCCAGTAGCTCTACCATAGACCTGAGAAGGTCTTCCGCGAGTTTCCACAACAACTTCCCTTTCTGAAGACCTCCTACGAGGGCGGTCATGGCTATATTCTCTTCGTAATCTTCAACCTCAAGTTTTTCTTTGTTGAACCTGGCGATGTAGTCTCTTAGGCTCTCGTCCTTGCCTTGCTTGACATACAGCAGGTGTGTGGTCTTCTTTTGAGGTCTTACCCCAAAGCAGAAGTTTTGGATGAATCGCTCAGCCAGGTCCTTGAAATTCTCAATTGAATTCTTCGGAAGAGAAGTAAACCAGCTATGTGCTGCTCCTGTCAAGGTCCCAGAGAAGGCCCTACACTTCATCTCGTCAGGTATTGAGTAGATGTCCTCCGTCGACTAATACATCTTAATATGATGTACAGGGTTGGTGCTACCATCATACTTGGGAGACATCACGGGTGGTTTGAACTTAGCAGGGGTCGGGAAGCTCACTATCTTAGCCACGAATGGAGAGCCCTCTGAGTAACCACTTTGCAATGGATCCCTACTCTTGATGAGGTCTCCTATCTTCTCCTCAATACGTTGGATAGTCATTCCATGGTCTCCTACCATCGGCTTGGCCGAGGTTATCCCCAGCCACCTCCAAGGGATGGACTGAGGGTTCCCCTGCCGTAGCACAACGTCGGTTGTTGACCTCTTCCTGGTCTCTGCCCCTTCCTTCACGGGGTCGGCCTTGGTCAGGCCGACCCTGTCTGTCTCCTCTTTGAGAGCCGGCCGCACTTCTCGACCTTGATAACCTCTGTCTTAGGTCATTCACTGGGCCCAACCTCTCAAAGGTTTATCCTCTACTCAATCGATCAAAAGCTGATCCTCGCAGTTGGGCCTCTTCACCTCTTCGACCGACACAACCCCGGCTCTGCTGAAGAGGACGTACAGTATTATTCGAAACCTCATACGGCTCCCAACAATCTTCCGAGACCTTTTCCGCCTCTAGATCATTATACATGTCCTCCGAGCAAGGGTTTCCTTGCCTCCCCAGGCGTAAGCGCCTAGGGTCAGCAACATCTCTCCTCCGCTGGGGTGCAGGTTGGCCCTTCATTGGCGCCTGGGGTGGTCCCCTGGCGTCAGGATGAGGTTGGACAGCCGCCGGAGTGATCATTTCTGGTGAAACTCCAAGTGGCCTCATCATGGTTTGGCTGAGCTGTGTAAACTGCTCCTGCATAGCTTGTTGCATTGCAGCTAAAGACCTCAAGGCTGCAGCCACCTCCGCCATTTCGGACTGGGGTGGTGCCTGGCTGGAACTAGGCCCTCCCCCACCAGGCGGCAGAAGAGGCGGTGGTAATTCTGGTGCCATGTGTTAATAATAAAGAGCTTGAGTAGCAGGTGAGCTCAATACCTTAAAGGACCTCTTTCAATGGTGAAACAGCTCCACGCAAGGGGTGGTGCCTGGTTAACCACCAGAGTCTCCGGTGAGGCTAAGCGAAAGGAGAGGAAGAGACAGTTTCTCTTTCCCACATACGGCGCCAAAATGATGATGCTGGAAACAGCACCACCCTTCAAGGTGTTTGTGAGCTCAATTCAATGTTAACAATGGCAATATAAGGGTATATACACACAGTAGAAGGCGGTGAGGAGAAGATGATTCACACCATAATATAAGTGGTTCAGCCAATCAGGCCTACGTTCACTGTGCAAGTGCGTGATTAATATCACTGTATGAGGGCTCTAATGGCCATAGATACAAACTCTCAAGCTTTCTCTCTCTACTGCATATTTGAACAGAGTTTCAGCTATGGTTGCTAATTTTGGATCCTTTGCAAGGTAGAGGATGACCTCTATATATAGTACCTGGGGGGTGTAATGTACCCCCCATGCATGCAATGAGCATGTGTGTGTTGATCTAGCAAATCTGATGAAGACATATGTCACTGTCACATGTAGAGAATGATGATGAAATATTCCCCCCACGTGTGGGAAATGATTCGTTATAACTGATTTGTGTCCACATGTCCTTATCCCCATGTCAATAAGTGCTCGGCCTGTGCTTGATCATGACCTCGGCCTGGATGAGTCCGAGGTTGATAAGGTCATGCTGCTCATTCAATCTGAGATGAGCTATGAAGGTCTCGGCTTAAGTGAAGCCGAGACAAGGAATTAGGGTCGGCCTGGGCCGAGGTTGAACTGGAATGTGCCTGGAACATCGACTGATTTACTGATGAGGTTGACCTTGGTAGAAGTATGGCTTCCCGCGACCTCGGCCAACCCCTGACCGAGGTTGTCATTCCCAGGTGAACTGAAGAGCTGCTGACCCTTATGATACATGCAGTGTCCCCTTGATGAGGTTGGTAGTAGTGTCGGCCAGGGCCGACCTTGCTATGGCCAAGGCCTGTTATCACTGATCCAAGGCATTTCCAACCTCGACAATGTCTTGACCAAGGTTCTAAAAAACGCGGGGCGTGATCGAGGCGTAGAGGCCAAGCCTTAAGCCTTAGAAGCCTAGGCGGGCCTAGACGTAAAAAGGCGTGAAAAGGCGTTTAAGCCTTTTTAATATATTTTAATATTTTTTAACCATAACAAGGCTATTAAAATACTAAAATTGTACATATCATAAAAATATGTCTGAATATTTGCAATTAAAAATACTATTTGATTATTTTGGATGAGATAATGGTCCGGTTTGTAAAAAAATCTTTAAAAGGCGATATCGTTTCACTAAAGCATTATTGTTTTTAGAAAAAAAGTACGCCTTAAGGGTTTTACCAAGCATAAGGCGTCAAAATCTTAAGGCGGGGCGTTTCTTCCAAGCCTCAAGCCTAGGCGGGTTTTTTAGAACAGTGGTCTTGACCGATGTTGTAGTTTCTGAGCCGAGGTGACACTTGGGGCATATCAATGAAGAACATGGGGCATTCCACTAAAGACAACTCAATTATCCAAACATAAATACAAGCTCACAAATTGGGTCAATCTCCAGAAAGCTTAAAAAATTATGCTTTATTAATTTTTTTTTATTAAAATGGACTTAAATAAAAAAAACATTCATTATTTAACAATTATTTAAACTTTATTTATGAAATGGCAATTACTATAAAAATATAACGACAATAGTATTCACATTTTTTTGTACCAAATTACTATTATAATTGTTTAAGTGATAATTTCAATTAAAAACTTAAAACGAAATATATCAAAAGGAAATTTATTAATCTTAGGTGAAAATATTTATATGGAATTATAATAATAGAATTGTATTGATATCATCTTGATAAAGAACATAATAGTTCTTTTAAAAATTAGTTATTTTCTTTTATACTATAAATTAAAAATAATGATCATATTTTGAAGTCTTTTAAAAGATATTATCCGAACAATCATGTGTAAAATAATAGAGTTTATTATGTCAAACTTTAACACTTAGTCTTATACCTTGATGTAGTTCTTCACACCTCTTTCACCCTTGAGCCACTTTGAAAGAATATGTCATTTGTTTACTTGTTGCGTTAAGCCATGTGCACAAATTAGTTGCCAAATTTTTATATTGACTAAACGTGGCTATGTTAGATGCCTTGAGCCATGTGCACAACTATCATTTTTCATTCTTTTTATAATCTTTAACAAATCCAAAACACCTCCCCAAAACTAATCTAACTGCTACCATGGAAACTAACATACCGTCACAAAGCATGGGGAAAAAAAAAGCAAGAACATGAGTATGAGTAGTTAGTCAAACAGAGTTCAAGCAATTTAAATAGTTCTGATAAAAATACTCCAAAAATTAGTATATACCTTCTTAGTTATTGTTCTAAAAAAATACTCCAAAACAAACTACAGCATATTTACACATTAAAAAACTAATTCACATTTAATAAACCCATATGAAAGAATAAAATATATAGCAATAATACAAACTCTCTGTATATCAATATCTTCATCTTTCGAACATTAAACCTACACCCAAAATGATTCCTTCTTTATATTTGCAGAACTGAACCAAAGCGTTGTTTGTTTTTACATCTGAAGTCTAAATCTAAATCATTCAGACTTAAGAGGCACTAAATAGTGTTTATTTTTTGAATGATTAAGAGGTTATCGATTAATTTTATCTATGAATGATTAAGAGACTAATGACCCTCTAAAATTTGAATTTGAAGTCTGAATTAATCTAAATACATGCATTCCGATGTCTTGTTTGCTTCTATGAGGAACCTGGAAAAAATAAAATCAAATAGAAACCAAAAGTGAGACAAGTGAGGAGAGAGAGAGAGAGAGAGAGAGAGAGAGAGAGAGAGAGAGAGAGAGAGAGAGAGAGAGAGAGAAGTGGGGAGATTAATGGACGAGACGTGTATTTAATTTGTAGGTATCGTTGTGGAATTTGAATTTTTTCTAGGTTTATCAATTCCGCAATCTTCTAAGCGATGTATTTCATTTGTTTTTTGTTATGTTGTTTGTTGTTTGAACCAGCCCTTTGGATATTTCTCGAACTCTCGAATTTCAGCAGATTTGGGGAACGCATTTAGAGGTATGTTGCTTGGTTCCCCCAACTTCTATAAATTGCTACACAATCATGATTGTATATATATATTTGAGATAATTGTGTGTTTTTTGTCTTCTCTGTTCTTATATGTATTGCAATGTAACCTGGCATTTTAGAGATCAATTTTTTCAGTGCTTTGAGTTGATAAATATGTTATGATCAGTCACCTGATCAATCCCACAGTAATAATTACACGAAACCACAAAGGATTGAACAGAAATTGAACAATGGACACTCATTGATTTTGTAATTGGTGTAATCCACATGGAATCTAGATTATGGGTAATTGAATTTAGATTGAGTTTCCTTATATTTTTGTCTTTTTTTTAAATCTACTTTTTAGAGTGCCAATTTCTCCTCAAAGTAATATAAGTTAAATATTAAGTTGCCTATCAAGAATTTGTATTTGCTAATTCTGTATTTGGGGCTTCATTTGTTATGTCGTGTATTAGTTTTGGTATGAAAATGTAATGTATTTCCAATTCGTGTACATTTTCCCTTTTTTCGAGGCTTTTTTATATTGTTTGGTGATGGTCGAAAATATTTAATTTTTTTTTTCTAGACATAGGTCTGTAATTCTTTTTATACTTTGGATTTGCTAATATTAACAAACACCGATTATCTTTTGTACAAATACCATTTAGACATGAAGGGGACAATTAATTGCTTCACAATAGGTTAAATATTAAAAACTACAAAACCCAAAAAACAGAGCGTAAATTTGTGTATGTGGGATTTTTTCGGAATGCCACTTAAGTTGGTTGAATGTTATCTGTGTTGTTTGCTATTTTCTCGTAGAAGTTATCAAAGTTATTTTTCATTATCTAGCTAAACAGGTTCTTACGCATTAACACAATATTTACGCTATATGTCAACGATGTACACTAATCTTTGATTAATTATTTTCAAGAGGATCCCTTCAATATTTGCACTTCAAGTTCCCCCACATGGTTTTTGGCCAACGGCCAATTCAATTTTGTTCGACACAGGGATGCTAGCACGTCCTACCAAGGTTGGCTACATATGAGATTTCTCTTCATAAACTTTTAAGGCATCACTTTACTACCATGGGTTGGACTTGATCATGATGTCGAAGTCGATGTTGTAAGAGGTTGATGGAAATTCTTTCTCCTTTCAAAATAAATTTAGGGATTTAAGAAAGAGGTCTGAAATACTATTTTATAAGATTAAAAAAGATCATTATGTATAATTTTTTCACTACACATTATTTTTTCGATGAATATGGAGTTGTATTTTCACGTTGAAGCTTTGGTTTTAGTTACGTTTTTATCGAACTTTGCTTCAGTTATTTGAATGCTATTTTTGATTTTGTTGAGGTAAATCAGAAAAGCGTGAACTTTAAAGGCTTCAATTCATATTGCGAATGTTATTAATTGTACGAACTTTGTTAGTTTCTGTTTTTTTTCCCCAGAAAACCTTTTTTCCTGTTTATTTTTTACCCTCTTATCTTTTGTTCCTCTTTTCTATAACTAATTCATTTCATTAGTTTTTAGGAAAATATTTTTCTCAGACGGAATTTGGTAACTAAACATCTCATCACTGTACAAAAAGTAGATTTTGGTAACTAAACATCTCATGACTGTTTCTATCCTCATATCTTTTGTTACTTCTCTTTATAACTAATTCATTTCATTAGTTGTTGGTTAATTATTTTCGTTTTATAACTAAATCAATTCATTAGCACTCGGAAAATATTTTTTTATCTTGAATTTGGTAAATAAGCATCTCATCGCTGAATTAAAAGTAGAATTTGGTAACTGGACATCTAATTAATGTTTTTACCCTCGTATTTATTGTTCCTTTTCTCTATATGTATTTCATTTCATTAATAGTTAGGAAAATATATTTTTTGGTTGAAATTGGTAACTAAACATCTCATAACTATACAAGAAGAATTTGGTAAGTAAACATCTCATCAATGTACAAATACTAACTCGTTCAGTTTTCTTTTTCTCAATTATAAAGTGCACATATCAAGACTATCAAAAGATTAACATGAGAGATTAACAAATTAGAACGTTGTGTAATTCGTCCCAAAATTTGTGCTTAATATGAAAATTGTTGGAAATTATGCTTAATATATGGCATTATCGTGCATGGTATTTTAATTTTGTTTGTGTATTTAATAGGACAATTATAAAGATGTTTTGAATGCATTACATTTTTTTATCTTTACAAGTTTATAAATAATTGGCATATATTTTTTGTGTATTAAATTAAAGTTGAGAAATGTAGGTGAATGCACTCGGTGAAATTCTTCATTCGATGCCGCTGAACCTTTCATCAGTTGCTCAGCAAAAACGTTCATTGAGGCAAAAGAAAAGGTGCTCACATTACGTCTCTCCTACCTTATACACCTACTTCTCTTTCATTTGTTTTGTTTAAATAAGCTTCTGCTACTCATAAGTTCCCTTCAAATAGATGAATTGAATTAAATGCTATTACTACTTCATTGATGGTTGCTATATGTCACTCGCTTTACTTGGTCAAAGCGTTGAATAGGGAGTGGTGTAAGATTTTTTTATAGGGATCTCTATTCATGTAGAACAAAAATTTACCTAATCCAGATTTTTACCTTACATATTGGATCAACATATTGTGTTGGTTTGGAAATTTGAGTTTGGTCGAATTTTGTTGACATCTAGAAATTAATAAGACAATAATTTTAGTGGAGTTTTGAAAATAGGCCTTTCTCAGAAGCTCTACTATTGTTCTAAAATTATAAATTACTCTTGAAGCATCACAACCTCCTAATGATAGGGGCTTACTTCATTGTTGGTCGCTTTAGGTTACTTACTTTTGTTACTCAAAGAGTTGAATTCTACTTAGCCTAAGATGTCTTTTATGTTATTTTTCTCAGAACAATATATTCAAATAGAACAAATAGTTACCAAACATAGATTTTGAAAGTTGTTTAATTTGCAATTCGTTTTGACGTTCCTTAATTTCTTGAAATTTAGGAGACATTTATTGCATTTCAGCTTGGAAACTAAGTCATTTCAGATGCTCAATTGTTCTTATAAATTATAAACCATCACGACCTCCAGTTTTATGCCTACTCGATCTAGATTCTAGATTTATTCGTATGGATATTGTTATATTGTAGAGAATGTATGAAATTGATTTATTCGTATGGATATTGTTGTATTATAGAGAATATATGAAATTGGTTGTGAAACTGTGGAAAGATGTTATAGTAGGACCATCTTATTTCTAGGGCAGTTATACATATAATGTTTATGAGTGACGTAAGCACATTAAAAGCGTCAGATCCCTATTTTACAAATAAGAGTTTCTCCAACAAGCTTTATCGAATTCCCAATCTTTCCCTTTAACTTTGTTAAATATAAGGTTGAGTTATTTCAATATTAATTATATGCATATATTACTTTATAATTAAAACTAAAGAAGTATATGTTACTCTTTTATAGTTTTGTTTGTACATATTATTATTAATATTATCATTATTATAATTGTAAGCTTAGTTTTCTCTACTGTCTTATTATTCGATGGTCTCTGTGTTCTTTTTAGTTGGTGAAAAATTGTTGTTTCATACAAAATGCAAATTGCCATTATAATTAGCTCCTCTATAGTAATTGTTCAAACTCGGATTCAAATGTAGAGCAATGATTTATGGAACTAATCAGTGTTTGTGTGCAGTTTTAATTTAATAGTTATGACGAAAAGTATTTTACATGGAAGTTGCACAAATACATTTTGATGGTTTTCTGATCCGCTAACCGTTAATACGCCCGAATTCAAACTATTAGATATAATCCATAGGTACACACTTATAAACCTTATATATAAGAAAATGATAGGCAGATCCGATTCGTGGACACATTTCGTAGACACATTACATTAAAAACTTATACCTTATTGTTTTGGGTCCCGCCAAGGCATCCACCAATGCATTAAAAACTTGTACATATTTTTATCTTATTCTCGGGTCCACGAAATGTGTCCATAAACCGGGTCTCCCTATCCTTAGTCATCCAAGAAAATATATGCACACATGTTTTTCCATTGCCTACATGTTTATTATTTTTATATTGTACCTTTGATTCCCAAGACTATTCAAGCGATTGGTTATTTTTTGTTGTGGTGTACACTCGTAAGTTGTTTGCTCTTTGAGTTAAATGTTATTTTTTGTTGTGTTGTACTAGCGTACATATCTCTGGAAGCTCATATAGTCAAACCAATTCTTTTTTCTCCTTTGTATTTTTTTGTTTGGGGTTTTTAATTTTCTTAGTTATAAATTTGGGAGCTTGACTTGTTTTGCTCTCATATATATACGAGTATACAAAAGTGCAGCATGTTCTATCTCAACAAAGAGGTATACGTTTAATCACACTATTATGATGTGTTTTATAATAATATTATTTTCAAGGATTTTCAAAGGAAGGGAAGTTACATAAGAGATATGGAGTCTGGAGACGTGGTGGTCTGAAACAAGTGTTCAAGTAAAAAACCTATTGTCCATATAATAAAACGAGTGGTGTGCTAAGTTTTGTACGTCATTTTTGTGTATGGATTAACAATGTGGATATTTGAACGATTTGTATGCTATATAAGTTTTTCATGGAGTAATTTCACGTATGCCATTTGTATTATGATTATTGAAAAAATATACAAGGATAGAGATGTGACGCGAGAATTTCTATTGGCATAATGTGTGTTGTGTGTTGTGTGTTGTGGCCGACATGCACCAAGAATGTTGTAAGCATGTACTAAATACACAAAAATCAAGTCTATTTATTAAAATTATACAGATCGTAAAAAAACAATTACATATTATCCTTATCATGAAACACGAATTAATGAATGAAGAGAAATCAAGATAAATAACGATATGAGAAATCCTCAAGACAAAAATTTTGAGTTCTTTAATCACCTAACTCTTGGGACGTTTTAAAATTATGCATTTTATTAATCTGCAGCGTTCTTGATTTTTATGACTTTCTTCCTGCTTAAATTTTGGAATTAATTCATGTTTTATTTTATTCAGTTGCACATGAATTTATTTGGATTACAATATTTTATATGTATTTACCAATATCACATACAATTGATATGTATTTCTATGGTGATAATGGATATGTCTACTTATAATGCATTGTTCCCACTTTTAATGCTTAAATTGACTATATGAGTATGGTCGCACGTGCAACGCACGTGGGTACACCTAGTGTGTATATATATATATATATATATATATAGAGAGAGAGAGAGAGAGAGAGAGAGAGAGGCTCGTGTGCACACTAAGTTTGCACATGTGTTAGCGCACACAAATTATTTTAAAATATTAAAAAAAATTGAGTTGATTTTTTTATGTGATATTTAAACATTTCAACGAACCCATATAAAAAATCAATTCAAAAAAACTTTTTTTGCCATTTTTAAAAATTAATCAAACTTGAACAACTTTTAAAGTGCTTAAAAATGTGAAAGTTTGACCGATTTTTTAAAAATAGATTTTTTTTTTAAGATGATGTTTTTTATATGGGTTCCTTGAAATGTTTAAATATCACACAAAAAAATCAGGTTAAATTTTATTTTACTATTTTAAAAAATTGATGTGCAAACTTAGTGTGCACATGAGTCTGTATGATTATATATATATATATATATATATATAGAGAGAGAGAGAGAGAGAGAGAGAGAGAGAGAGACCATTATCGGGAGAAAGAATAGAGAAAGATTGGAATAATGTAAAATGTAGAAGTATAGCTTGAGAAAAAAAGCTACAAATTGAGATTATAAAAGAAGGAGAATGTGTAATGAAGTTATGGGGGACACAAAATTTAGTGGTTGTGGGAAATCTGAGACAAAGAGAGGTTGGGTGTCAGAATTTTTTTTAAAAATGAGGACGTGTTGAAGCTTGCAAGAAAGAGCACGAAAGTGTGCAAGAAAAATTAAAAACAGGTGGATGATTTCCACACTGAGATATAAATCTCTAGGTTTTAATACCAACTATTTGTTAGTCAAGACCAAAAGTCCCTCCTGATATATATGTATATATATATTATAGGTGGTAAAATCCTACAAGGAATATTTCCAAACAAATAGAGTAGCAAGAAAAATAAATCACACAATCATATTAGACAAGATATATGGGGTTCGGTAACGTGCTTACGTCCACGAGGTTTTCTCTCTACGCTTATTAATCAATTCACAATAATAACAATCACATGCCCCTTTTCTCAGGGATGAGGGTTATATTTATAGGGAATAAAGGGTGAAAAGGCCGTGTAGGACTTTAGGAATTCTAAACGTAGTTGTCACTTGATCGAACTAATCATGCACTCGAGATTATCGTTGGTCAGAATCCCATTTGTTCTTATCTTAAGTTGTGATCATTTATCATGATTTATTGGGCACATATCACTCAATCCGAGTAACTTGGATTGCCTGGATAATTTGCTCATAATTTTCCCCAAAGCTCTTCATCCAGAGAGGGGTGAAGAGGTTTGATCGTCGTTGAGCATCTATTCTGGTTAGCATTGATGCTTGATCGCCAGTTAAGAATAAGATTTGAAGTACATAGATAGTTGTAAAATTCTTAGATCTAAAGCTTATTTTGTTCCGCTTGTTAAAAGCCTAGTGGCATGCTAGTAATTCAACACAGTCTCTTAAGGATACCTTGGTAAAAAATGCATGAAAATACTAAAGATTGGGATGCGCATGTGTCAGATGTCACCTTGGGACCTCTTTCAAACGGTGAGTCACATTCGGAGTTGAACCATGTAGTTTCAAAATTCTTAATCCATGTTTGGATGGAAATAGAATGCGTTAATGAACCGAACGATTACTATAATGTTCCTAGCGTCCGTTCGGTACACACCCAATTAGTGGATGAGGGTGGTATCACTTTTGCTTCAAATTAATTATTTCTGGAGTTTTACGAATTCTTCACAGTCATCCCTACCCAATTCACCCCAGGCCTGTTGATACGACCCCGGATGTTCCAGTATTATTTTCGAGTCGTGAAAAGTCTTCAAATGAGTACACATAAGGGTACTTTGAGAGATGTTAATGGCAATCCCAACAGTCGTTCCAACCCATTCAAAGGAAAAATGTCCACAAGGAAAAGAAACCATAATATGGTGGATCAGTCCAACGTCCCTACTTCTCCAAAGTCTAAGACCACAAAGAGGAAGGAGATTGGAGGACCATAATTCGGTTACCCGATTGCGCTCTCCTAATAAGGAGAAGGCTCAAAAGAATATCAAGACTGATGTTGATACTTCATTTAATGACATGATTCCGTCCAAGAAGGTGGATCCCCCCAACACAGAGAAGGGCCACCAATTATGTCAGTGGCCAAGAATCATTTTTTGGCCCTTACCCTACTAAGGGGGGATATTCTGGAGCTGGACAAGGAGTTAGTTAGTAGGTTGACTACCGACCATCTTGTTTTTCACGTCGTGTAGGCGTTATCTATGTAAGCTTTTAGAATTATAATCGGATCATTTACATGAACTTTTTCTTATTGTGCTAACTTGTGATCGCCATTTACTTACAGTTCATGGAGGACTTTGTAGATATCTTTGATAGAAGGGAAGACCAGGTTAAAGCCAAAGATGAACTTGAGAAGGCCTTGGCGAAGTCCCAAGAGTGTTTTAATTCTTCCAACATGCATATGATACCAAGAGGAAGCCCACTAACTCGGAGATAACCAAATTAAAGTCGAAGAATAAGAAACTAAAAAAGGTTGTTGAGGAAAATGCCAAGGTTCTTTTCGAAGCACTGACGAATAAAAACTAAGCCTATGATCAAGGCTTTGGACACCTTTGGTCAGGCCAAAAAAGTATTTGGCTGGCATTCATAAGTCAAACTTTAAGAGGGGATAGGATGTTGACTTTGTCAAGACCGGGGTCCCCCCTGAATCTGAACTCTGTGAGGAGCATTATTCAGGTTCTTTGCAAAGGGAGGAGGAACATGGTGAGACCTCAAGTAATGGATAAGTGAAGGATGGAACCGACTAGGAGGTGGTGTTTGTCGACCAAGGAAAGGTTTCAACCAGTCAAGCGTAGGTGATGGAAAATAATGGTTAGGCTAGTTAGGTTTAGCTTATGTTATAATCCTCCTTACATTTATCTATCTTTTGAATATTGTAAGGGCATGCCCTATCCTAACTTAATGAAAAATATTGTACTCTTGTTTTGTTATTATTTACCAGTTATTGGTTGTGTTGTAGACGTTTTTCAAATATTTCCCTTGTGCCTGAATGTCTTTATATTAGTACTTATATCTTGAGAAGAGGTTAGTAGTGGTGTCGGTACTTCTATAAGCTGATGATCGAGATTTAGTTCTTGGCTGGGATGCTAGCGACAGAGCTCATGGAGCATTTACTTTTGTTCGGTAATCCCTTCAAAAAATGACAAGTGCCTATGATGAATAGGCTCGTCCGGTCGCTTCATTAAGGGTCAAAATCAAAGACATTACTAATGTGGTTGAGCTGTTGGAAATGGACAGTAATGATATAAGGGGGGAACTTGGAAAATATGATCATTCTCAAAAAGAAGACCAGGTAACTAAGAGTAACTTTCATAATAAGATAATGAGGCTAATGTATTAATTTCGTCATGGACCCCGTGAAGTTTAGGCTCTAAGTTATGGTAAAGGCTAGATTATTGTCGTACCACATTTAGATAAATCCTCGAATATTGCCTATAAACATGGTTGCTTGATGTCTTGGTGGTCATGAAGATGTCTAAGGATTCCTAGCTATTGCATTAGTATAGGGTGTATAAACACCATGTTCGACTCACTCCTATCGGGAGTGATAAATCATGGATTCCTGTTGACGCTATTCCAATTCAGTTGGTACAGAGTTATCTCTATGATCATGATAGTGACGATGAACTTCGACCAAGTTAAGATGATAATGATCGTTGTGCAAGAATATTTGTCCATCTGAATCGCCAAATATAAAGTAATGGTTGTGTGGATTTTTATATCAAGCTTATTTAGTTGTCCACTTTATTAAAAAACTAATATATATGGAACACTTACTTTCTGTATTTTCCCATGTTTAATATCGAGCAAGTTTTTATCATATTCCTTGGTTTTAGAGAATGTCATCACACAATCTTAGGACTAGGTCAAACTATGGCAAACATACACTTGGTTATAGGTCAATCCGCTTGTTAAGGATTTAGATGACCGAAGTCGAGACATTTAGTGCCTAGCGAACCCCATAGGTCTTTTTCTTACATGGAATTTTTTTTATCTCTTAATGTTTGTTAATAACGAACACATATGACCTTGAAGTTTAACTAAGTGTAATTTTACTAAGGCATTTACAAATTGTCAATCAGAGTTAGTCAGGTATTTAAATCAGCGACCAGAACTTGGTCGGATAAACTTTGGTAAATCTCACAAATGAATGGTAATTTGCCGTAAACAAAGTTGTCTTTCCATTTGGAATAATAAGAAAGCTAATTTCATTAATTGAACTTTAAATCTTTCAAGGAATAGACCTGAACTTCAAAAAACAAAGTTAAACGTGCTTAACAGAAATTTTGCTTGAAATAAAACTTCCTAAGATTGGCCACATTCTTGGCCCTTGGGATCTCCCTTCCATTTTTTCTAAATAGTAGGCTCCTTGGAGGCTATCTCTTATAATTTTAAAGGGTCCTTCTCAGTTAGGACCTAGCTTACCATCTGATGTATTCTTTGTGTTGCTGAGAAATTTAGATCTGGAACCTTCTTGAATTTACGCCTTTATTGTATTTCTTAGCCAGCTGTTATTGGTGGGAAGATAACTTGACTAAGGCTTTCTCTCTCCGTTCCTCTGCTAGGTCATGCTCAGTACTTATGATTTCCTCATTTAGGTCCTTATCGACAACGATCGTCTTCATGGTTGGCAATCCAACTTCTAAAGAAATTATGGCTTCCATTCCATAATCTAGGGAGAAGGGAGCTTACCTTGTCAACCTTCTTGGCATAGTAAGGTATGCCCAATGAATATGGGGAAGCTCATCCATCCATGCAACTTTTTCCTTTTCTAACGTTTTCTTTATGCCAATGAGCATTGTCTTATTGGAAGCCTCAACATGTCCATTTCTTTGGGGGTCGTTCACCGAGATGAAGTAGTTTTTGATGTTGTGGTTGTTATAGAAGTATTAAAATAGACCGCTTCCAAATTGTATTCCATTGTCAGTGATGATCGTTCTCGGCATGATAAAACAAGTTACGATGTTTATTTAGATGAATTTTAACATATAAGTGTCTTTGATATTCACCAGATTTTTTCTTTAATCCATTTTGTGAGATAGTCTATGGCCACCAGGAGCTAATTTTGATTTCCAAGCACCCTCGGTAGGGGACCCACAATATCCATGACCTACTACATAAATGGCCACGGGCTAGCCAATAATGTTAGTTCACTCGCCGATTGATGAAGCATGGGTGAGAATGGGTGACCCACAATATCCATGACCTACTACATAAATGGCCACGGGCTAGCCAATAATGTTAGTTCACTCGCCGACTGATGAAGCATGGGTGAGAATACTTAACAATTATTGTATTTTATAATGTAAGAGACTGCATCCTTTTACATATATGGATACCAATACTGTTCTTTGATCGCTCTAAATGCCAAAGATCTTCCCTTACGTGACTTCTACATATCCCATCGTGAAGTTTGTTAAAAACTTACTCAACGTCACTTGGGTGTACGCATTGAAGGTAGGGACATGGGAAAGATCACCTGTAGATTTTTCCCTAGGGTGACAAGTAGAACCAAGCAACTTTTACCCTAACTTGATGAGCCTATTTTTTCTCAACTGGCAAAACATCTTCTTTCAAATAGGTCGTGATTGGATCTATCCATCTAGGAGCATTTTGGATGGTGAGGACTAGTTCAGCAACCATTCGATTCATGATACTTGGCTGGCCTAGGTAATCCACATCAATTGTTCGTCTATGGTCGAAATAACCTACTGAACCCAAAGTGACCAAGTCCTCAAAATGACTGTTTTTCCAGTGAGGGAATTGTTGAATGTGGATTTTTTCAAATTGGGCGATAGGGTCTTGGACGACCAGTAAATATGCTAAAATTTGTCCATCTTTGGCATTATAGTCTCCTAATATTTGATTGGATGCTATCTTTCAGTTGCAGTAAGCATCAAGGTGACTCGTACCAAAAGATGAGGCTTCTCGTAGTCCAGCGATGAGAGAATCGTACTCAACTTCATTATTAGGTGATTCTGTTAAGAACAAATTTCCAATTGAGTCAATTTTTTGGTATTGGATGTATTCCATTTGGAAAAACCGTTTGAATCATAGGTTTGGTCTTGCGTCAATTTATCCTTCAAGCCTATAATGTGTGTGATTGAAGGTCGTACCGTCAAAGTTAGAGTGTTTAAATCCTCATCTCAGATTTTGTTCCAAGTTTCATCTTTAACATCCATGGATCTCCGAGGTATAAATGCATATTATTTTTTATTTTAAGGTATTACAGTTGGATGTCTGTTTAAAAAAATATTTGAGGTTATTTTTCACAAAAAGGTTTTTAAGAGAAATATTTTATTTTTGTGAAAAGACATTCAAACGACTTGTTCAAATGGACTTGCATTGTTCATTCGAATAAGAAGTTTGTCTAGTTCTAATGAGGTTCTGCATGTCATTCAAACGACCTTGTAACGAAGTTCAAACAAATTTGTTCTTCTTTATAGTAGAAGTTTGTTTAAATCTCATTTAATGTATGTTCGATTGAGGTCAAGTACTTCATTCGAACGATGTATGTGTTTGTTTTGAATGAAATATACATCCATGTTTGAATAACTCTTGGTTTTCGTTCGAACGAGATGCCTGAAAATCTATTTTTCCTCGAAAATCCTATTTTCTAAATAAAGGAGTGTTGGCATCAGTTTTGTTTGTTTAAGGCTTTCGAAATTATTTTCCTTGAGCATTAAAAAGCCTAAAAACCCTAGTTTCACCCAACTTGTTTAAAGATTAAAGTTTTAATTAAAATATGCTTGTTTGAAATCTCCATTTTTTGCACTGAGGTTTATACTCTTCTTATTGCCAAGTCTTGTTTCATACAGTGGACTCCGTGCTTATTATGGTTTACGCAGTGGACTCCGTGGTTGTAATGGTTCACTGAACCTGTATTAGTAAATATCGAGGCGTGTGAGGAGCATACACTATGGAAGTGCATGGGTGGACTCCTACGGGTCGCTGTGCAGAAGTTTGAAGGAGAGAAAACGCATCGAGGCTTGAAGGAGTCAAGTCGATTGTGTATCTCTTTTGTCATGTCCTTGTGTAATTCGTGATATAGTGAATTTGCATGGATGGGTCGTTTAAGATTTTTTCCATTTGAGTTTTCCTCGTACAATGGGCATTGTGTGATTGTTTTTACTTTACTCTTGCTATACTCACCTAGATGTATGGATATGTAAAATAAAATTGGGTAATCTATTTACCACAACAATTCATTTAAATGATACAACATTTAATTAGGTTGAATCGTTTAGTTAATTTAAGTTGAAAAATTAAAATCCATCGACCACTTGGACATCCTACCAAATAGGTTGGCCTTTCTAACGATTGCCTCAAGCGGGAAAGATATGATAATAATGATCGAGTGGGCTTCGATGTAATGCTTAAACTTTTGTGAAGTGATAACGGGAGAATAAACTAGCTTGTCAAGTGGAAGGTAACGTTTCTCAGCGTCCAGGAGCAGTTTATAGACATAGTAAAATAAATCTTGGTTCTCTTCTTTATTGCATATTAAGGTTGATCTAACTGCATGGTCGGACATCGCTTAATACAGGTAGACTGGATATCCCGGATTTAGAACCATGAATAAAGTTGGATGACTCAGATAAGTTTTGATTTCATTAAATGCTTTTGATTATTCCTCATTCCAGGTTGGGCCTTTATCTTTTTTCAATAACTGAAAGAACGGTCAACACTTTTTCTAAGATCTGAAGATGATGCGATTGAGTGTTACTAACATTCCTGTCAACTTTTGAATATGACGAAGAATTTTTGGTAGCTAAACATTATTGATTGCTTCGATCTTGTTGGGGTTATCCTTAATACCTTTAACTGACCAAGTATCCTAGAAACTTTTCAGACTGAAGGCTGAAGGAGCATTTGGTTATGTTGAGCTTTATTCTGTAATATCTGAGGACCTTAAATAACGTTGCCAAGTCCCGCGGATGGTCAAATTTACTCTTGGTTTTGTTAAGCATATCGTCTATATAGACTTCCATGGTGTCACCTAGCCGATCTTTAAACATCTTGGTGACCAACCATTGGTACGTAGGTCATGTTCTTGAGACCAAAGGGAATGACCTTGTAGCAGCATAAGCCAAGGGTGGTAATGAATGAGGTTTTAACCTGGTCAAGATCGAATAGACGAATTTTATGGTACCCTGAGTACACATCCAGGAAACTCATTCGTTCGCGAATAGTTGTGGCATCGTTTAAATGGTCAATATTTGGCAAAGGAAAGTTATCTTTGGTATAAGTTTTATTGAGGTCAGTGAAGTCTATGCAAACTCTACACATTCCATTACTTCATTACTTCTGGGTTGGAGATCCATTTGGGGAATTAAACTTATTTAATCTATCTTTCCTCCAGAATTTTCCCCACTTCCTCTAACATGACCTTTATTTTCTATGGGGCTCTTCGGCGAACCTTTTGCATGATCGATGGGTATACTGGGTCCATGTGAAGTCGATGGCACATGACTTTGCGATAAACTCCAGGCATGTAATAAGGTTTCCAGGCATAAATTTATTGATTCTCTTTAAGAAGAGAAATCAGTTATTTTTTTTCTACTCGGTAAGAGTGAGCTATCGATCAGGATATTCCTCTTCGGGTGTGAGTTATCGAACATTACTCCTTATAATGGCTCCATGGCCATTTCTACGTGCGCTACCCTTATTTCCTCTACCCTAAGTCTTCCATATTTTAGTTGTTATTTTGATGGTGTGTCCCCGTCCTTATTCGGCTTAGTGGCAACCACGTTCTCTTTCTTCTTCTCTTGCTTAGGCCTATTAATAGCGATAAACCATTATCGAGATACAACTTGATTTCCCCTTTATCTCCATTATCCTGCTTCGGTGATGCATTTGAGCTTGTGGGGATAATTATAAGGAACTACTTCTGACTAAATCTTTACTATATCAAATAATCAGGCATAAAATTCATCGAAAGATTCAGACTCTAGCATGGTAATAGTCTCAAATAGTGTGGTGTGGTTTTGAAGCTTATAGAAGCTTTCACAACGTTGGTACCCTCGTGAGTGAGTTAAAGGATATCCCACGCTTCCTTAGATGTGGTGCACGTCATGATGAGGGGAAAATCGTCAGGGTTGACAACTCCAGAGATGGCACTTAAATCGTGTGAGTTAATATTACTCCATTTAAAATCATATTTTATCCATGCAGAGAGGGTTCGGACCTATGACATCGCCATTGGTCACTATGGGTGGTGTCTACCCTCTTTTACATACAAGCCAGGCACTTTCACTAATGGATTTTAAAGAAGACCTCATCCTAGCTTTCCAGCATGCATAATTTGACACATCAAAAACAGGTACCCTATTATACAAATTGTCCATAACATCCAAATTTTTAAAGGATTACACAAAAACTTCGTGTAACCTTCTCTGATATTAATTTTAGAATGCGAAGATTTTATGGATTGATTCGTATCTTAGGCCAAATACACAAATTAAAATTTTAGCAAATTTGTATCTTGAATTAATTTAGTAAGAATTCAACGATGAAGTCCAAATTAAATATGGAAAACCAAGCAGGAAAACATGCGAAGAAGTAGAAAACATCTCATTCGAGCAAAAACCTTTATTTTCAGCACTCTACAAGATTTGACAGATACGAGACGACTTACAAACTAGTTAGCTCTCTAAGTATATAGCGTTATTTTTCAAGTCTTCTATAGAAACGTCACAACCCAACACTGCCCACAGGAAGCAGTTTTCCTTCGGTGTCTGCCGACTTTCCTTCTTCTTTGGAAGTAGAGCCTCGGCTCCACAAATTAATAGTAGAGATGAACTATACAAGAGTTTGTTAACCAAAAAGTGTTCTTGTTAATTTGATAAAGTGATATCTAAATTTCTAAGGGATTTGGATAAAAATTGGGAGAGTTTGGTCACAAAAGGAACTATAAAAGGGTTTGGAAAAGCTTTCAAAAGAGTTCTTAAAGGCTCTAATCCCGCATATCTTTTTATAAGGAATTTTGTTCCAAAAGGATAAACATAAGAGATTTGGATCAGATTTAATTAAAAAACAAAACTCGCATGCTCGTTCGAACAACCAAGTACCTCGTTCGATGACGTACCATTTTTTTCCGATCAGGCTACCAACGACATTTCAAAGGACATTACAGGGCTTGATAAAAACATCATCTTGTTCGATCGTGGGAACCATTATTATAATGACATACCTAATTTCGCTTCAACGACTTCTAGCGAGACTTTAAATGACATCCAAAACTGAACAAAAGGCTTTGTCCCAGATTTCATTCGAACGTTTGGAATGTCGTTCTAACAACATAATGTAACTCGTTCAAACGACAAGTTAAATTCGTTCTAACGAGTTTAGTAACATTTTAGAAAAATTCTAAAAAAATATTTAGAAACATTTTGACATACAAACTCTTATAAAAGTAAACCCCTGGAAAAATATAGGATTTACTAAACTACCATAACTCTTCTAAATGTTTATTGAGACGAACGATTCTTCAATCTTCCAAATGTATTCAACTTTGACTTTAAATGTGTAGAAGAAGTCATGAAGTTGCAGTGTATGTATAGATAATCTAAATAAAAAATAAACCGAGAAATTATAAAACTTGCTCTTACAGAAAGCCGAACAAGAGGTCGAAGAAGGTTAGATATTTTCACAAGTGTCAGGTCGTCCTTATATTTCTTTCCTCTTGCTTTATCATGTACTCCATGCTATACTTGTTTACTAACATTATTTATATTTCATATCTTATTGTAGTTTCCACTCTAGACTCTAGATCTTTCATCACGGCCCCAACCAATTTTTCTCGAGACATGATAAAGGTAATCAAAGCCAAGCAACTACAGGAGCTGGCTGAGAAATATGTTGAAAAGAAGTCTACAGAGGAATCTCATACTAAACAATGCAATAACAATCCTCCACGACTCTCCAATGTTGAAGCTGCAAGGTTGGATATTGAGGAAGTCGATAAGAAAAAAAACTATTGACAAGGGCAAAGATATTTCTTGAGGGCCAATAAGGTAGCAACAAGAGATCACTCGAGGATCTTACATTCAAGGACACAAAATTTCCCAAGCATATAAATCGACAGTTAGTCAAACATGGGGATTATTCTTCACCATATGGTTATGTGGAGACTTTTGATATGGATCCACCAGTAACAAAGGAGGAGCTGTTGGAAAACCTTAATTCCATTCTGCTCGATTATGCCCACACTTCTGCGATTTTGAGGTATATCGATCCTGATTTTTTATTTTTGAGGAGCCTCAGTGTGAAGAAATTATAGAATTTTTCTTCTCATGAGGCCTTAGTGGAAAGATGATTCATCTCGTCTGTTACTATGATCTGTAATGGTCGAGCTCTTTGACTTCTGATTAACTCATTTCATTTTTTATTTTGTAAGGTACCATGGCCACCACTATACTAAGAGAGAAAGTTAAAACCGCTGAGAATACATGTGATGATCTCAGGGGATGCCCAAAAGGACCTTGAGAAGAAAATAAAATACTTTAAGGAAGACTTGATAAATGCTCATAACAAATTATAAGAGAGTGACGAGCATATGGTGCACAAAGTTCAAGAGCTCAGCAAGCTGGAAGAACTCCTCAAAATTACTACTGACCAGCTGGGGTTGGGAAGATAAAACTTTCTGAAGACCTGGTGGCCACATCCATAGCTGGGTAATAGGTTGTGAAAGACTTTAAAGAGTCTGATGAGTACATCATCGACACCACCATAGCCTTCCTTAAAAGTTATAATGAGCTGAAGAAAAGGGCGAATAAACACTACCCTAATATTATTGAGACTGTTATGGCTTAGGAGGGGGATGATGACGAGGTAAAGGCTATGAATGTGGAGGAAGAAGCCCCCCATCGATTTGAAGAAGACTCATCCTTTGAGGATAAACTCCAAGTATTCAAGGTGGCAGAAGGTGAGCCTGATGTTGGTGAATCAGGGACTGCTCCGAAGGAAGTTGCCGAGAAAGCAAAGTCTACCACCAGGGGCACTGTAACTTCTTGGCTTCTTACTCTCTGCGCAACTTTTTATTTTGCAAACACTTGTATTGAACATTTAAACAGATTTTTATGTAATATGAATGGTCTTCTTGTGTTTATTGTGTTTCTTACGTAGTAATTGTTGTACGTATTTTTCTTAAAATCTTGCCTCATGGAACTTGAATTTTTAGTGTTCTAGTATTTTGTAGCTTTTAGCTTACTAGTTCTTCTAAGGGTGAGGTACAATCAAAGATGTAAAATAGATCAATTGGGTTGGCCAAAGTCGAATTGATTTATATTTATTTGGTGCAGTCAAAGACGTTCATTTTCAAATAATATTTTCTTGCAGTCAAAGAAGTGAAATATATCAATTGGACTGGTGTAACACCCCGCCTAATTAAATACCGGGTGGCCAGTCCCATACCAAATTAAAGCAGAATATACAGTTGGCTCATTCTTAGCATCACTGTCGAAAATATTTACAACTCACCCAATACCTAATTAAGCTGGTGTTAAAAACTTTTCAAATTTTAATTCAACAAAATCCATTTCCAGTTTAAGAATAACACAACACATTTTATTCTACAACACTGATAACCAAATAGATAACACAAAAGAATTTAAATGCAATTGGAATAAACATTCCCAAATAATATAGATCCATTACAGTAATCCCAACAATATTAAATGTATGAAAAAGACCCGAATACAATAGTGTTTAACCCTGATAGAAAAGATAACTGAATCCTTTGGGCGACATGCCCTAACTAAGAATACTGTGAATAAAATGAAGATAAGCGTCTAAGCAAAACTCCATAGATCCATAGCTTATCGTAATCCGCTAAGGTTGGCGTCCCTGTTGCTGGACACCTGATATAGAAGATACAATAGAAAAGAAAATATGCAAGGAAACGGGTCAGAGCCCGAATGTGTAGAGGATTTTTAAAACAGCAAGTATTTAACAAGTGCAATAAAGCATTTATTATGTACATGTTAGATCCAACTCTCACTTGTTATTCTCACCTCTCAACTAGAGTGCACACTTAACGTTTCCTATTAACTTCCTAGTTAATGGTTCCTCTTTTCTAGTCTCCATATTATAATGCCATTCCCATATCATAATCTCCGTATGTCCCATACCATACGTCACATTATTAATCATTTACATTTCTCATCGTTTATCATTAACATGAATCATTTCTCATTAATATGAATTAAGCTTTTCAATTCTATAAGCATAAACATTCATTAACTTAATTCCATTCTTTTCTCAATTCACCGTTATCTACAATTATCACCGTAGATAGATTTAACCATAATAAGTATCCATTCATTCATTCATTCATTTAATTCATTATATATATATTCATATATAATACAGCACCCCGAGTCACAGCTGCGGTGCAATGCATTACTCTGCTATCAAGTCCCATCATCGCAGGTCGCCGAATAGGGGACTAAAGGTTCGGTAAGGATTCCTCGAACCATAAACAAAAACACAAACATTGGAGGCGAACATAGTTCTCGTATCCATGGGTCACGCACATACCTACGTACCCACAGTCAGCGGACTTATCAACTCCCCGATAAGTCTTTCATAGACCTATGTTCTCGAGCGACAAATCAAAGATCCCATGGATTCATCAGGACATGACTGCCCTCAAGCGCAAACCTCCCACCGATAGCAAGTAAGCTAGGTATGTCATACACATAAATCATCAATTAATCCAATAGGCATTATCATACCTATAATATAATATCAATAAGGTAATATCACTACCCTAAGATAATTCCCATACGTAGCATTATATCTCTTTTAAATTCCACGTATTAAAATATCATATCTTTACTTCATAATTTAATTATCCTCGCAACCTATAACATCTCTCCACTCCCGACGTCGTTAAGGTTCATGCGCGGAGCGTCTCGCAAAGCGAAATCCAAACAAAGAACCCCTCCAATACACTACTACTTAACTTTGTCGATCGAGGAGGTTCGTCAACTTCAAATATGCGATCGGGATAACCTCATACCCTTTTTCAACCAAATGTGTTCTAAACTTCCATCTCTATCCTGGAGCCATACCACTACTCTCTTGTACTACACTCAGTCCTTGCGAAATTAATAATGAGCTTAAACTCAGTCCTTGATGTTCAAACTGTAACCCTAAGGCTACCCTCACTCAATACACAAGATTCAAATAGGTTTTTCCTCAACATATATTCAGTAAGAAGTCACTAATATCCTACTGGTCCATAACATTATTTCTCCCGAATTACTACGAGTTTAGTTCTCCTTTTTATTAAGGTTAAAACCGATAGTTTCGAATCTCTTATAAACACATCTTCTTTCACTTAGGATTAAACCCTCTTGTAAACTTTAGGATACCCAGGTGTTATATTCAATCACCCCTACTGGTCCTATCTTTAATTCTCATACATCTCCATTTGGAATTTAACAAATGAATCTAGCAACCGAAATTCCATTCAATATAATTTTCATCATTTTAATCACTTGAATCCAAATCAAATTAAATCAAATCTTATCAAGGGTTTACTGATATTTTCTAAGTCCCATAATATCCAAAATAATAATCACCAAAGATCCACAAAAGGTTTGGGAATAAGAATCAACATTTAAAAAGAAGCAACTTTACATATTCTGGGGAGGTCGATCGATCGAAGGCAGGGGGTCGATCGATCGATCGAAGGCCACAGCCTGGTTTTCTGCATTTTCTGCAACTACGGGTTTAGCAACTTATGATCATTTAAACCTTCATATAAACATCCCAAATGACTTAAAATCTTTACTACATGATATATCAACATATATGAACGATTTCCAATAGTCTAAACATCTTAAAATCATCAAAGGATTGAATTAAAAAGCATGTTTATCTCCTTATTTCCAGAAAATTATTAACATATCATCTTCAAGAACACGTCAATGGTTTTCAGATTTTCTTCAACAGATACATGGCTATTTCATGGATTATTATCAACCTACAACATGAGTTTAATTCCTATATCATTTCAGTTTCCAGAAATCCATTTAATAGCTCCATTATTTCTTCCAAACATGAATAATCTTCTCTTTTCATAACTATTCTAACATGGACAATATACGAACTTAAATTGCCATTATCAAACACTTGCCTTTACTGAAGGTCTGATCCTTTGGTGTAGTATATCTCAGTTGGTTGTCACTTCTCCGGTCAAACTCCGGTGGTGGTTGGTGGTGGTGAACCTTAGTTCTTGTTCTTCTCCTTCCCAAGTAGGCTTTTCCCTTCCCAAGCACCCTTTCACTCTCTCTAGGAAGATGACTTCACTATTTTGTGTAGAGGAGATGAATAACCCACATACAATTAATCTACCAATACTTATAATAGGACAAAATCCGAAATCACTATTCATTCCCCCTAGAAAAATGACCAAAATACCCTTTCGGTTTGTCTATTCATTTCCAAATGACCCGAGACTCAAAATTAACATCCAAATAGACTTTTCTGACTATTTCGAACCTTCCGGATGCAATGACGCAGTCGAAATGACTATAAGGTCGATAGAAAATAAATTTCCTTTTTAATTTAATAAATTAGTCCCGACACGTCCCATACCGTGTCTGACTAAAAATTCAAATTATCGATTTTATATCACACCGTCATATCAATGACATCACATTCATATATTACCTAAATATCTTTAAGTAATATTCAGAATCATCCATTTTAATATCCACAGTCCGGAATAAAACCCGAATGAATTAATTAATAATAAAATCCAATTAATCCATTAATTTAAAATATAACCCATTTTAAATGTCATTTAAAATTACGGGGTATTACATACTTCCCCCTTTACTCCTGAATTTCGTCCCAAAATTCAGGAATATAATTCATACCGGTAAGGTCAACTCCGAGTATCAATCTCACATCGCAAGAAATCTAAGACGTACCGCCCATACAGTACATTAACGAAAATCCCTATCGATGTTATACACCAAGCCTCACCATATAGTTTCAACTGAATCAAATTTAAACTTTACCCAACCTTCCCTATACCGTCCTCGTGACAAACTTTGGGAAAAACTGAGCATCACTCATTGAACAAATAAATCCTGAAGTTCCAACTACTTACTTTTTCACAATTATGAAAACTACTACCATTCAACCATCCAGGGTGCCCATACACCCTATCGTACCACTTTCATTATAATATTTGTCGCAAAGGTTATAAACTCATATACTAAAGATCTAACTTATTTCGACTCCCAACGGTTATTAGTTTCATGCGTGGGGTGTCTCGCAAACGAAATCCAAACAAGGAACCACCCCGATACACTACTTCCTAAAGTAGTCGGTCATCGAAACTCCTAAGGTCCTTAGTCAATAATGTATAAAAATTTGGTTTATATAAAAAAATATCAGGTTTATCGATTTAAAACAAAAAAATAGGTTTTATCGATTTCAAATAAAGTCTACGCATCTACTCTCTTATAGAAGACAAGATGCAGGATAGTAGTAGTACATACACTCTCGTATACCACAAGTCAATGCATGCCGATAGTCACATCATGCTCTGATACCACCTGTAACACGCCGCCTAATTAAATACCGGGTGGCCAGTTCCATACCAAATTAAAACATAATATACAGTTGGCTCATTCTTAGCATCACTGTCGAAAACATTTACAACTCACCCAATACCCAATTAAGCTGGTGTTAAAAACTTTCCAAATTTTAATTCAACAAAATCCATTTCCAGTTTAAGAATAACACAACACATTTTATTCTACAACACTGATAACCAAATAGATAACACAAAAGAATTTAAATGCAATTGGAATAAACATTCCCAAATAATATAGATCCATTACAGTAATCCCAACAATATTAAATGTATGAAAAAGACCCGAATACAATAGTGTTTAACCCTGATAGAAAAGATAACTGAATCCTTTGGGCGACATGCCCTAACTAAGAATACTGTGAATAAAATGAAGATAAGCGTCTAAACAAAACTCCATAGATCCATAGCTTATCGTAATCCGCTAAGGTTGGCGTCCCTGTTGCTGGACACCTGATATAGAAGATACAATAGAAAAGAAAATATGCAAGGAAACGGGTCAGAGCCCGAATGTGTAGAGGATTTTTAAAACAGCAAGTATTTAACAAGTGCAATAAAGCATTTATTATGTACATGTTAGATCCAACTCTCACTTGTTATTCTCACCTCTCAACTAGAGTGCACACTTAACGTTTCCTATTAACTTCCTAGTTAATGGTTCCTCTTTTCTAGTCTCCATATTATAATGCCATTCCCATATCATAATCCCCGTATGTCCCATACCATACGTCACATTATTAATCATTTACATTTCTCATCGTTTATCATTAACATGAATCATTTCTCATTAATATGAATTAAGCTTTTCAATTCTATAAGCATAAACATTCATTAACTTAATTCCATTCTTTTCTCAATTCACCGTTATCTACAATTATCACCGTAGATAGATTTAACCATAATAAGTATCCATTCATTCATTCATTCATTTAATTCATTATATATATATTCATATATAATACAGCACCCCGAGTCACAGCTGCGGTGCAATGCATTACTCTGCTATCAAGTCCCATCATCGCAGGTCGCCGAATAGGGGACTAAAGGTTCGGTAAGGATTCCTCGAACCATAAACAAAAACACAAACATTGGAGGCGAACATAGTTCTCGTATCCATGGGTCACGCACATACCTACGTACCCACAGTCAGCGGACTTATCAACTCCCCGATAAGTCTTTCATAGACCTATGTTCTCGAGCGACAAATCAAAGATCCCATGGATTCATCAGGACATGACTGCCCTCAAGCGCAAACCTCCCACCGATAGCAAGTAAGCTAGGTATGTCATACACATAAATCATCAATTAATCCAATAGGCATTATCATACCTATAATATAATATCAATAAGGTAATATCACTACCCTAAGATAATTCCCATACGTAGCATTATATCTCTTTTAAATTCCACGTATTAAAATATCATATCTTTACTTCATAATTTAATTATCCTCGCAACCTATAACATCTCTCCACTCCCGACGTCGTTAAGGTTCATGCGCGGAGCGTCTCGCAAAGCGAAATCCAAACAAGGAACCCCTCCAATACACTACTACTTAACTTTGTCGATCGAGGAGGTTCGTCAACTTCAAATATGCGATCGGGATAACCTCATACCCTCTTTCAACCAAATGTGTTCTAAACTCCCATCTCTATCCAGGAGTCATACCACTACGCTCTTGTACTACACTCAGTCCTTGCGAAATTAATAATGAGCTTAAACTCAGTCCTTGATGTTCATACTGTAACCCTAAGGCTACCCTCACTCAATACACAAGATTCAAATAGGTTTTTCCTCAACATATATTCAGTAAGAAGTCACTAATATCCTACTGGTCCATAACATTATTTCTCCCGAATTACTACGAGTTTAGTTCTCCTTTTTATTAAGGTTAAAACCGATAGTTTCGAATCTCTTATAAACACATCTTCTTTCACTTAGGATTAAACCCTCTTGTAAACTTTAGGATACCCAGGTGTTATATTCAATCACCCCTACTGGTCCTATCTTTAATTCTCATACATCTCCATTTGGAATTTAACAAATGAATCTAGCAACCGAAATTCCATTCAATATAATTTTCATCATTTTAATCACTTGAATCCAAATCAAATTAAATCAAATCTTATCAAGGGTTTACTGATATTTTCTAAGTCCCATAATATCCAAAATAATAATCACCAAAGATCCACAAAAGGTTTGGGAATAAGAATCAACATTTAAAAAGAAGCAACTTTACATATTCTGGGGAGGTCGATCGATCGAAGGCAGGGGGTCGATCGATCGATCGAAGGCCACAGCCTGGTTTTCTGCATTTTCTGCAACTACGGGTTTAGCAACTTATGATCATTTAAACCTTCATATAAACATCCCAAATGACTTAAAATCTTTACTACATGATATATCAACATATATGAACGATTTCCAATAGTCTAAACATCTTAAAATCATCAAAGGATTGAATTAAAAAGCATGTTTATCTCCTTATTTCCAGAAAATTATTAACATATCATCTTCAAGAACACGTCAATGGTTTTCAGATTTTCTTCAACAGATATATGGCTATTTCGTGGATTATTATCAACCTACAACATGAGTTTAATTCCTATATCATTTCAGTTTCCAGAAATCCATTTAATAGCTCCATTATTTCTTCCAAACATGAATAATCTTCTCTTTTCATAACTATTCTAACATGGACAATATACGAACTTAAATTGCCATTATCAAACACTTGCCTTTACTGAAGGTCTGATCCTTTGGTGTAGTATATCTCAGTTGGTTGTCACTTCTCCGATCAAACTCCGGTGGTGGTTGGTGGTGGTGAACCTTAGTTCTTGTTCTTCTCCTTCCCAAGTAGGCTTTTCCCTTCCCAAGCACCCTTTCACTCTCTCTAGGATGATGACTTCACTATTTTGTGTAGAGGAGATGAATAACCCACATACAATTAATCTACCAATACTTATAATAGGACAAAATCCGAAATCACTATTCATCCCCCCTAGAAAAATGACCAAAATGCCCTTTCGGTTTGTCTATTTATTTCCAAATGACCCGAGACTCAAAATTAACATCCAAATAGACTTTTCTGACTATTTCGAACCTTCCGGATGCAATGACGCAGTCGAAATGACTATAAGGTCGATAGAAAATAAATTTCCTTTTTAATTTAATAAATTAGTCCCGACACGTCCCATACCGCGTCTGACTAAAAATTCAAATTACCGATTTTATATCACACCGTCATATCAATGACATCACATTCATATATTACCTAAATATCTTTAAGTAATATTCATAATCATCCATTTTAATATCCACAGTCCGGAATAAAATCCGAATGAATTAATTAATAATAAAATCCAATTAATCCATTAATTTAAAATATAACCCATTTTAAATGTCATTTAAAATTACGGGGTATTACAACTGGCTTAAGCCAACTTGATTTATATTCATTTGGTGCATTTAAAGACGTGCACTTCCAAACAATATTTTCATTCAGTCAAAGACGTGAAATAGATCAATTGGGTTAGCCTAAGCTGACCTCATCTATATTCATTTGTTGCAGTCAAAGACTTGCATTTCCACATAATATTTTTGTGAAGTCGAAGCCGAACTGATCTATATTTATTTGGTAAACTCAAAGAGGTGTATTTCATCTTTGTGCAGTCAAAGATGTGCAATATATTAATTGGGTTGGCCGAAGCCGACCTAATCTGTATTACTCTAAATAGGTCAACATTAATAAAACTAAAAAAGTGACAACTATCTTTTATATAATGAGTTTTTGTTCACAACCTTAATAATCTCCTACTGTAAGACTTTCTAATGATAATACTTCTTGAGATGTTCATAATTCAATAAGGTTTTGAATGATTCCCCCTCTAAAGTTTCAATATGGTATGTACTTGGTCGTACTACTTCAGCTACGTGATAAGGACCATGCCAATTGGCTTCCATCGTATTAGATTTATTTGTAACTTTCTTCCGGACGTAATTTCCCTATTTGTGTGTGTGTGACTGACTTAACTTTTTGTTATATAATTTAAGTGCATGTTGCTGATATGTTGCCACTCTGAGTGTGGATGCCTCTCTGACTTCACCTATCAAATCTAAATCCAACCGCCTCGCAAAGTCACTTCTGGGAGAAATTAAATTTAGCAATATGACTTGGCAGGTCGATCTCCACCAAGACAATAGCTTCACTTCTAAAGGCCAACATGTAAGGTGTTTCTCCTATCGCTATTCATGGTGTTGTTTTGTAGCCTATAACACACTTTGTAAATCAAGTGTTCAAATTCCTTTAGCTGCTTTGAGCCTCATCTCCATCCCATCTAAAAGAGTTCAATTTGTAATGTATGTATGTCTGTTACATTGTGAATGAGCTCATGATGAATACCAACTTTATGATTTTAGCTTTGTCACAATATTCTTGGAAATGATTGTTGTCAAACTGGGTTCCATGGTCAGCAATGAAAGTATGAAGTATTCCATACCTATTGATCACATTTTTCAATACGAACTAGAAGACTTTTGTAGAAATAATCTCAATGAGTGATACGGCCACCACCCACTTCGTGAAATAATCCACTACTACCACTAAAAATCTGAATCTTCCATCAGTTTTCGACAATGGGCCGACCAGATCAATACCTCAGATAGAAAAAGGCCAATGTGATGTGATCGGCACTAGCCCAACCCCTGGTTTTTTGTGTATTACCTCGAATTCCTTACATTTTTCACGTTTTTGTGTATACTTTGCAGTATTTCCCGAAAATGGCCAATAATAACCCTGAACGACTATCTTTTTTACTATTGTCCGACCTGCTACGTGAGCCCCATGTGATCCTTCGTGTATTTCTTTGACCATATTTGTTGCCTCCATGGGATAAACGTATCACATTATTGAGACATTAAAACCTCTTTTGTACAATACTCTTTTATCCACAATGAATTTGGCGGTTTTAAAATAAAGTCTTTTTGCTTCTTTCTGGTCGTCTAGAAGAGTACTTTTTTCCAAGTACCTAACGATTGGATCCATTCAATATGGGCCCATGGTTAGCTCTAAGAGGTTTACTACCTCGGCATCAATGTTTTTTGTGACATAATTTCTATAGGTATGGTTATTTTTAGGTCGGCTCTAGTAGCTTATGCTAGACGAGTTAATGCATCTGACATTGCATTTTTAGTTGTGGGAATTAAAATCATTTGGAGTCCTTTTAGTTTTTGGACTAGCACCTTTATCTTTGCATGGTATTTATCATATTTCCCTCTTGTTCTTCATATTCTCCCAATACTTGGTTCACTATCAGTTGTGGGTTACTGTGAGATTTTATCTGCGGCTCTAAGTGACGTAGCTAATTCCAACCCAATAATTAAAGATTCATACTCTGCTTCATTATTGGATAATTCAAACATAAATCATAGGGCATACTCTATGTCAGCCCGAATAGGTGTGTTAACTATCAAGCCAGCTCCGCTATCGCTAGCACACGATGATCCACACACGTAGACCTTCCACACTGGCAGCTCGTCACTGAAGTTTCATTCCACTAGAGAGCCATATTCAAATAATTTAGCATTAAATTTTTTTATTGCAAGCAGGTTGATTTTTTTTAGATGAGTTTTCTTTTGAACCTTGTTCCCACTTATTCAGTATCACGATAACTTGTTTAGATGAGTTTTCTTTTGAACCTTCCTTTGAACATGTGATGTCTCAACAACTCTTTTCTCCTCATAGGTGAATTCTGTAATGAAATCCGCTACAATTTAGTCTTTGATTATAGTTCTTGGCTCATATGAAATCTCATATTCTCCAAGCTCTATGGCCCATGCCGTTAAACTACCATATTTTTAGGTTTGTTGATGATTTGCTAAAGCGAAAGGTAGGTGTAGACCACTATAGAATGGTTTTATAAGTACAACTTCATTTTCTTGGATGCTACTATCAATTCCAGGGTGAGTTTCTCCATTTTGGAGTATCTAATTTATGCCCCAACAAAGTCCTTGCTTATATAATACATCGATTTTTGAACTCCTTTATCATTCTTGATCAGGGCCGAGTTGATTGTTGATTTTGACACAACCAAATATAGGTATAATTTTTCTCACAGGATTGACCTTGATAGTAATGGGACCCTTCTCAGGTATCTCTTTAGCTCTAAAAAAGAGGTTTGACATTACCCTGTCCATTCAAAAGAGTTTTAATGACTTTAAAGAATGGGAGGCATTTGTCCATAGCTCTGGATACAAATATGTCTAGAGTCGCCACTCAGCCTGTCAAACTTTGCATTTCCTTCTTACTTTTTGGAGTCTTCATGTTAATCAATTCTTGGATCTTGTTAGGGTTGGCCTTTATCCCCGTGGTTTATAATGAAGTCTAGAAATTTTCCAGCCTTGACTCCAAATAAACATTTGGCCGGATTTATCATTTGGTATTTTTCTAATTCGTCGAA
This sequence comes from Sambucus nigra, assembly GCA_949130495.1. Taxonomy (NCBI): domain Eukaryota; kingdom Viridiplantae; phylum Streptophyta; class Magnoliopsida; order Dipsacales; family Adoxaceae; genus Sambucus; species Sambucus nigra. Next base: position 32,283,127 of record OX422223.1, on the reverse strand, counting down.
TGTTTGGCCAAGGTCTTTTATGTGGTCGTCTGCCTTGATTCTTTTAGTCAGCTTTTCATCTACGTAAACCTCTATGTTCTTCCCTATTCTTTTCGAATACTTTGTTTACCAACCTTTGCTAAGTGGCACCTGCATTTTTTAGTCTGAAAAGCATAACATTATTGTAAAAATTACCTCGAATGGTGATGAAAAATGTCTTTTCCTTATCTTCTGACTTCATCTTGATCTAATTACACCCAGAGTACGCATCCATGAAGCTCAGTAGCTCATAGCCATCTATTGCATCTACCAATTGGTATATCCGTGACAGGGGATAATAATCCTTGGGACTTGCTTTATTCAGATCCATGAAGTCTAGGGACATTCTGCATCTATCATTTTTCTTTAGCACCATGACCACATTTTCCAATCAATCAGGGTACACAACATCTTCAATGAACTTGGCTTTCTTCAATTTGGCCATTTCCCCTTACATCGCCATATTTTTCTCTTCCGATAACACCTGTCATTTCTGTTTGACCGGAGTAGATTCTTTGATTATGTTGAGTTCATGGAATACAATGGTAGTATCTATTCGAGGCCTATCTTTATGACTCCAAGAAAAGATATTTTTTCTAGCTCGAAGGACGTCTGCCAACTACTTCTTGAGGATAGGGTCTAAGGAAGAGCCGATATGGGTTGTCCTCTCAGGATACTCATCATGCAGTATCATTATATCTGCTTCTTTAAAAATGGATTCTCCAGTTATCAACCTATCTTCATCTAAAGGATCAAATGTCTCAATATGATAGGTTTGGACTAACTTCTTCATTTCCTCTTCATCGGTCGAGGTGTAATAGCACTCGTGTGCTTCCACTTGGTTTTCTTTCATCACTCCCACATCAAAATTAGTGGGGAACTTGAGACATTAGTGAACGGTAGAGGATATAACTTTAATTTTCTTCAGGCCCACTCTTCCAAAGATGATGTTGTAAGCCGACGAGCTCTCTTCCAAATTGAGGGAGAGGACGCAGCCTCTTAGGTTTTGTAATTCTTCTTTTAAACTTCATATTTTTCCATTCCACGTCTTTTATTTAAACATTCTGAACTTGTATTTTGTGGAACAATATAGACCCTTTGCGTCCTTTCAACATGGCTTGTTAAGCTTTTAAGCATAAGATATGTATAGTAACATCATTGGGGTAAGTGGATATGCTCAAACGCCATTAAAAATAGGCTTAAAAGCCCCTTAGGGGGTTCATATGAAAAATATGAGTCAAATAACTGAAATATCACCCACTGGATAAAGATCCAGAGGTCCCCATGGACAAAATAAGGTACTATGAACCCGATTTAAGAGGAAAAAATTATAAAACACCTCATTTCCCACAAATGGCGCCAAAATGATGATGTCAAAAATTGTGTCGGTAAGAATAAATCGTGCCATTAAAGCCATTCTAAACCATGATAAAGTGTAAAAAGAATAATAACGTAATAAAAGAGAGACAAACACAAGATATATAGTGGTTCGACTATAAAATGAGCCTACGTCCACTTTGGTGCCTCATTCTCATTATTTACCAGCAGTACAATAGTTGATTGCCTTTAGAGGCGTATAAGAGAGATATAGAGCTAAATACATGTACACATGGGCTCTATGTTGAGCGAGATGCGGCCTGTAAAATAAGGTTATAAAGAGGCCGCGAACCTGAGGGGTTCAGGTGATCGGAGTTAGCCTGAGTGAGATCTCAAGTGAAGAGAGATAAAGTGAGTGGAGGGTTTGGTAGAGCTTCACCGCCAAACATGTCATGCTAAATGAGGAGGTGAGGACTTCTATTTACAAAAGTCAAGGGAAGGGTTACATGCATAAAATATGTGACATTTGGATAAGTTATGCCAAGATGGAATCTTTCTAGAAGGTGGATAACTGGAAAGTGTTATGCTGAGATGGCTAAGTTTATGGTAAGGTATGCGATGTTGGTGAAGTAGGAGACCGCAACGCGTTAAGGATAAGTTTGTGGCCCCTTTAAGGTGTTGAATGTAGATGAGTGTTGTGTCCTATATGATCCCAGACAACGATGTTATGTTGATACCTTCCGCAACCTCAATGCCAATATTGGGCATATTACTTGTCAAGGACGAAGAATCTCATGATGTTATGTTGATGTAAAAAACTAGATTAAATCTAATTAATCAATCACAGATAAATAAGACAAAGGATTTTTAAAGTGGTTCAGCATTATGGAAATGGCCTACGTCCACTGTTTTGTATTGCTGAGTATTTGCCCTTAATCTCGATAATAGGTTTACCAAGAAATCCCAAGTCCCCTTCTTATGAGGAGGTTACAATGTATTTATTGCCTTGAGGTTGTACATATGAAAGGATAATGCGATGTTATCTAGTAGACATATACATCTGTATAATAATAATACGCATTTAATGCGTAGTTGTCTTTTGACTCTCTTGATTTGGATACTCTGCACGCTAAGCAGCTCGGGCTGCTTAAGTTGCTCGGCATGCTAAGTTGCTCGGTATGCTTAAGTTTCTCGGAGCGCCTGAGTAGCTCGGTGACAGTATGTTATTCATTGGAAGTATTTGTAATTTCCACGTAGGTTGACACGTGCCTTCAAGTGATTGGTCCACGTCAGCAGACTAAATTTGGTATCAACAGAAGCCCCCAATGTTTCACAGTTAAGGTTGAAGGAGAGTGTGGAATATTTTGCTTGAAAATTGCTTAGATTACTGGTCTTCATAAATGTTAGGAAGGTTTTCCTTGTATATAATTCCTTTTTGAGCGCATAATATCAAGCTTCATAAATATTTTGAATTTTCACGATCACTTCGATATTTGTGCCCTTTTCTTCTTTTAGCCGTCGAAAACGCAAACGTATTCCCTTGTCATTGCTTTTCTCTATTCCCGAGGTAAAGCATTTAAGTGCGACAGAAATCCTATCATCTTTCACTTTTCAAATCTGTATCTCTAAAGTCTTCATTTTCTCTCTATCTTGTGCCTTCGTTCTTTCCATCGTTCATTATCAACTGATTTTTCTTCTGTAAGATTTTCTTCTCTCTTCTTTATTTACTTTATTTGCCATGATTTATCTTGTTTAATCGTTGGATAAATTTCGGTCTGAGTTTTCAATCCCTTCTTGGGTCATTTTGGAAGAACTTTCTTGTCCTTCTGATTTATTTTCCTTGCCGAAGGGACATTGGTTCCCAAGTCTTTTTATAGCCGAATGTGGCATTTCTTTCCCGCCAAATCCCCTGAGTTTGGATTTTTGCCAATATTTCGATATTGTTCCTGCAAGAGTAGCTCCAAATACAAGGAGGGTAGTTAATGGCGTACATAGGTTGAACCAACTTCATGGAACTCGTTTGGGGATTCCAGAAATTATGTATTGCTATAGATGGGTTACCAGTGATAATACTTTCTATTTAAAAACTAGGTTTTCGAATAGAGCTTTAGTTGTCAATCTTCCCGATGCCAATAGGGATTATTTTGCTCATGGGGTTGTGATGAAAAATTGGCAACACCCTCCATTAAATGGAGATGACGTGTACCAAGGTCCCAGGTGTCCGCTTTATGGCAATGGAATAGGTTAGTTTTATTTTTGAAATCTTGTTTTCTTTGTATTCGATGAAATGCATCACCGACATTAATTTTGTTTGTTACAGTTGACAGTAAAAGGAAACCTCCAAAAGAAACCAATGTTAATATAAAACATTTAAAACTTATCTGGGGCTTGCACCAATCTGTTGTTGGGGAGCACATTAGACCTGCTTCTTATTTGTTGCAATACAGAAGTTACACTTCATCTTTCATTGCTCGTCCTGTGGTGGTTGATCTTGATCAGACACCGAGCTCCGAAACCAGTGCGAAAGGATCTTCTTCCGACTTAAGCATTCATATTACTGATCTGATGAATAAGAGGAAAGCTCCTGCCTTTTTTGACAAGTCTGCTTTTGCCACTGAAGAGGCAAAGAAGAATAAAAAAGATGTCCCAGATGAAGGGACAAAGAATATAGATGTACCCCCTTCTACTGCTGCTAAGGAAGCTGGCAAGAAGCCCCCTGTGCCTCCAAAAGAGATAGCACCTTCAGGTGAGGCTGTTGTCATCTCACTAATAGAGACAGCACCTTTAATTGAAATTGCTCCTGCTCCACTGAGGAGATTAAAAAGAAGTTCTACTGAGAGACCTGTTGACCCTATCTCTCAACCTTCAAATGTTGAAGGTAATGTTCCAGCTTTTATTCCCCCGAGCTCTACTATGGGCTTGATCAAGTCTTGGACTGTCCCACAATTCCAAGGTCTTGAAGACATCTATTCTCGCGAGAGACTTACTACTTTGGCTGCCCAACACATTACGTCAGTAAGTATCGTTAGCCTAGTTCTTTTATCTTCTATTACTATGTTCATATATTGACTCAAAATTCTACCTATTTTCAGCTCGTGATGTGTTTTAATTGTATTTTGAAAAAAGATGAAGCTATCAGGGCTTCCACCTCCTCGGGTGGGGTAGAAGAAGCTTCTGTTGGATTAACCCAGTCTTTGAAGGAATCTCGTCAGAAGTAGGAGGAAGACAAAGATGCTTGGGAGAAGCAATTCAAATCTGTTGAATTAAATAGAGATCAAGCTATGACTGCCTCCAAAGAGTTGGAGAGGAAGTTGAAGGATGCTGATCATCGTAAAGAGGAGCTTGAGATCAAGCTCAAATCTACCGAGAAAAATGTTGCTAAGCTTCAAGATGTTGAGCGACATAAGACAGAGGTAGAAGAAAAGCTGAAGTCTACCGAGGAGCTCCTTAGAGAAAGGACCTCCTCGGAAAGAGCAAAAAGGAAAGTTGCTGTTAAAAAATCTTTTAGTGCTGGTTGGGACAAGGGTTGGAACAAGGGCCTGGCTGTTATGTCTTCTCAAATGGAGTATGCCAGTGTTAAATATTTTAGGGACGGATGGGTAGCAGCCTTGAAGGAATTGAAGGTTGCTAAAAATTTTGAGTTGTTCCAGGAGCATACTCATGGCCCTCCTCCCTCTCCTGGAGAAGAAGAAGAAGATGAAGTTGCTTAAGATGATTCTTGTATGATGACAAGAGAGCAGGTCCCTGTTGTTGCTATTGTTCAGCCTTTCGAGCAAGTCCAACAAGTCAACACATCTATCGAGCAGCTTCCATTGCTCTCCGAGCAACCAACCCCTTCATCCAAATCGTTCGAAGAAGTCTTAGGAAATAAAGCGAAGGTGTAAAGTTATTCGGGTCTTTGTTTATTTATTTTCCTGAATGTAACCCTGATCTGTGTTTTCCTCTATCATGATGAATGAAAATTAAACTTTTATTGTTCTTCTGAGATTTCTCTCTTACTTGCTCTATTTGCATCATTGTTGATTTTGTTTTTCATTTTCTCTTTGCTAGTTTGTGGACAAGATGGAACTTTTGTCAGCTCACGATTCAGAGTTGATGAAGAAATGCAATGACTATTTCAAAGATGGTCATGCAGATTTTACTGAGGCTCAAATCATTGATATCCTCGGATCAGATTCTTCTGAACGAGCCATTGATGCTTACCAGTACTTGAAGTGCCTACTTGATCGTGCTGTAGCCAACAATGTGGCCTACTACAAAATGATTGAAGATCTTCAAGGAACGATCGAGAAACTTCAACAGCAGTACAAAGAATCTACTACACTTTTACATCAAGGCTATGAGAAAAAATACCAACAATTGAGTAATGACAAGGGATATGACAAGTTCATTTCAGCTCATGAGAAAAAAGAGAGTGTGTTAAAGCTTGAAATTGAAGAGCATAGACATATCGCCTAGCTGCTGGAGCAGGAGAATATCGCTTTGCAGGAGGAAATAAAACAACTCAAATCTGCTGCTTCTTCTTCTTCAGGAGCCTTGGAAGTAGAAAACAAGTTCAATTAATGATGAAGGTTTTTCCTTTTTGGAAGTAGAAAATGCTAACTTACGGGATGAGTTAGAGACTTTGAAATGAACTGGACCTTCCATACCTGCTCGTGGCAGAGCAAGATTTCTTCTCGTGGACGAGCAAGGGATGGTCGGGTTACTATTGATGAAACGAGAACTCAGTTGGCCTTAGAGAATCAAGCCGTTCAGTTGATGGCGAAGAACCAAGCCTTGACAGAAATGTCTAAGAAGATTCAGAGTTTCAACGACCAATTCTCCAATCAGAGTTCTACTCTGGAAAGTAAAGAAATTCTTGTGAAAAAGCTCCACGAGCAACTTGAGAGATTAACTTATTAATTTTACAAGCAGACAAGGGAATTTTGGATGGTTGGGTATAATGAAGCTCTATATCATCTTGATGCTCGCTTACAGCAGTCGAACAACAATGGATATAAGCAGGGGTGGTTGAATGCCTTATGTGTCCTGAAATTGGATCAAGGTCATTTCTTATGGGATTATTATGAACCTGAAGTTCTTGATTTTCCTGTACCTCCCTTCAAACTTTACCTTAATTGGATTCCAGTGCTATTCCTCGGATTTTGATCTCCAAGTATCTCAGTGATTATATTCTTCATTCAAACTTTGAGATATCTCGTCCAGAGCACTTGCTTGATCGACCATCCATAATGAATGTCAGAATGATGCGAGATAAACTTTATAAATTCCCCTTATGCGTTAGATGATCCTCCAGCTGGGATAGAACCTGTTTCAAAAGCAGAGGGAAGGAAACCCATTTAATAGGATATTTTTTTGTAATGATTCAAACTTCATATCATATGTAATCTACTTGGTTTTAATGAAGAAATTTTTAGTCTTTGACAATTTCATTTTCTTCAAAATAATTTGTAGAATGCCCTCGTTTATTTGTTGGTGAACATATATATCTGTAGAAGGATGTTTTGTTTTTAGAACTTATCCCATTTGTTGTTTTGATTATAGTGACTTGTCACTCTTTGGGCCTAAGCAATGGAATGATTTTCATACCATGTTCCTGCTTAGTTGTAGTAATCTTATAGGGATTACCTTGTTGCCTAGACAGTAGATGCCCCGGGAGGTCGTCCAGCTTCTTGCCTAGTTTGGTGCCAACCAACCGGAGTTGGTGGTTATTGAGTTACCCACCAACCGGAGTTGGTTAATGGATTATCAACCAACCGGAGTTGGTGGTAATGAGTTGCCGACCAACCGGAGTTGGTGGTTATGAGTTGCCGACCAACCGGAGTTGGTAGTTATTGAGTTACCGACCAACCGAAGATGGTGGTTATTGAATTGCTGACCAATCGGAGTTGGTAGTTATTAAGTTACCGACCAACCGAAATTGGTGGTTATTGCTCTGGATGTATGCGTGTGTAGTGTGTAACACTAATATTCTGGAAAAAAAATCAACAAAGGAGGAAATATGGGCGAATCATCACTTTATTCATATTGAAAGAACTGTGTTACATAGGAATTTTAACTATTGATACTACTTGCACAGATGCTTTGCATTCCATGCGTTCTTGAATTCTTCTCCTTCCAAAGTTTCAATTTTGTATGTCCCAGGACGAACAACTTCAGTTACTCTGTTAGGTCCATGCCAGTTGGCCTCCATTTTGTTATGTTTTTGGATCACTTTCTTCAGCACATAATCCCCTTCTTTCAAATCACACTTCTTTACCCTTTTTATTGTAGAACAAAGTTGTTCGTTGTTGATATGCTGCATTCCTGATTGCTGCTTCTTCCCTAACTTCTTCGAGCATATCCAGGTCTAATCGTCTCATCAAGTCACTTACAGGAGAATTGAAATTCAACACCCTATGTGTGGGTAGACCCAATTCAGCAGGTATGACAGCCTCACTCCCAAATGTCAATATGTATGGAGACTCCCCAGTTGCTGTTCGTGGTGTAGTGCGATAAGCCCACAATACCGAGTGTAGCTCGTTGATCCAATTTCCCTTTGCATCATCCAGCCGTTTTTTCAAACCATTCAGTAGTGTTCTGTTTGTCACCTCAGTTTTCCCATTGCTTTGGGGATAACCTGGGGCGGAGTGGATCTTCAGTACATTGGATTGATAACAGTAAGCAGCGAATTCCTCGTTGTCAAATTGGGTTCTATGGTCGGTAATGAATGCGTGTGGAAGACCATACCTGCAAATAATACTCTTCTAAATAAACTGATAGACCTTATCATATGTCATATCAATTAGAGGCTCAGCTTTCACCCATTTCGTAAAATAATCCACAGCAACCATGAGGTATTTGAATCTTCCCCTGGTCGGTGGAAGTGGCCCGACCAAGTCTATTCCCCACATGGTGAATGGCCATGGGGACGTTATGGGTGTTAACAATGCTTGGGGAGTTCTTCGGATGGAAGAGAAGCGTTGGCATTTATCACACTTCTTAGCATAAGCTGCGTAATTAGCTCTCATCGTTGGCCAGTAATACCCCTGCATTGTTATTCTTTGCAAAAGTGTCTGACCTGCTACATGGGCTCCATAAGACCCTTCGTGAACTTCTTCGATTAAATCTTTCACTTCTGAAGGATGGACACATCTTTGTAGTCATGCTATAACGCCTCTTCTATACAAAATGCCATTGGTCAATACATAACGAGCAACTTTAAACTTCAGTTTCTTAGCCGCGAGTTTATCAGGTGGCACAATCCCTTCTTCGATATAGGACCTGATGGGATCTATCCAGGATGGTCCCAAGTCGAGGGAAATGACGTTCATCATCAAGTCTTCATTTACGCTCCGATCTACCAGGATTTCTATTGGGATTGTTCTTCGTAGCTCGATGCGTGTTGCTGATGCCAGTCGAGCTAAGGCATCTGCTCTTGCATTCTCCAATTTTGGTATTTTGATCAACTGGACTGCGGTAAAATTCGAGACAACCTCCATAGCCTTTGCATGATACTTGACCATTAGTTCTCCCTTCGCTGCATATACTCTGAGAATTTAATTCACGATTAACTGTGAATCATTGAATACCACTACCTGCTCTGCCTTCATGGTTTTGGCTAGACTTAGACCCATGATCATGGCTTCATATTCATCTTCATTATTGGAGGCTTTAAATTGAAAACGTGGAGCATATTCTATATCAATCTTATCCGGACTGTTTAAAACAATTCCTGCTCCACTGCCTGTAGCGCACGAAGAGCCATCCACATACAAATTCCATGCAGGTACTTCATTATCAAACTCTTGGTCAGACAGAGCTCCTCGGTGGAATATTTGACGCTTCCTTTTGTCTTCCCCGACACTTCTCGCTGCTCGTTGATTATATTCTCTTGATCGTCCATGGATGGAAGTTGGTCGGGGGTTAAATTGGATGATCCCGTAACATCCACGAGTTGATCTGTATTAAACTCCTGCTTTTCGTAAGTATCAGAGTGAGTAAAGTCTGCGATAAAATCCGCTACTGCCTGCCCCTTAAGTGATGACCTAGGCTCATAAACTAGGTCATATTCACTAAGCTCTACTGCCCAGTACATCAATCTTCTTGATTTCTCCGGTTTATGCAGAGCTTGTCTTAATGGCATATCAGTATACACCGCTATAGTATGGGCTTGGAAGTATGGCCTCATCCTTCTGCTCGCTTCGATTAGCGCCAGTGCTAACTTTTTCAGTCTTGGATATCTGATCTCTGCTCCTCGAAAGGCCTTGCTGGTGTAGTAGATCAGCTTTTGTACTCTGTCCTCCACTCTTGTCAACGCCAAACTAACCGCATTCTCCGAAACTGTCAGATACAAGTATAACCTTTCTCCCATCACTGGTCTAGATAACAATGGAGGTGTCCCCAGATATTTCTTTAACTCTTGAAAGGCCTCCTCGCATTCATCATTACAATCAAAAGTTTTTTGGAGTGTTTTGAAGAATGGGAGGCATCTGTCTATTTCTCGTGAAACAAATATGTTAAGTGCTGCAACTCGCCCTGTGAGACTTTGCACTTCCTTCTTCGTAGTTGGAGATCGTAGTTCCAATAGGGCCTTGATCTTTTCAGGGTTTGCCTCAATACCTTGCTGGTTAACAATATATCCGAGAAGCATACCTTCTCTCACCCCAAATATGCACTTGGTGGGATTTAACTTCATTTGATATTTCTCTAGCTGATCAAAGGTCTGACTTAGGTCAACTAGATGATCAGCAACTTTCTTACTCTTCGTCAGCATATCGTCGACATAAACCTCCATGTTATGACTGATTTGCTCGGCAAACACCTTATTCATCAGCCGCTGATATGTTGCACCTGCATTTTTAAGTCTGAAAGGCATAACATTATAGTAATAAGTTCCCCTTGGGGTGATAAAAGAGGTACTTTCCCTATCCTCAGGTTTCATTTTAATCTGGTTGTAATCAGAGTAAGCATCCATGAAACTCAACAATTCATGCCCCGAAGTAGCATCCACCAGTTGATCGATTCGGGGCAGAGGAAAATGATCTATTGGGCAGGCTTTATTAAGATCAGTGAAGTCCACGCACATCCTCCACTTGTTATTTTTCTTCTTTACCATCACCACATTTGCTAGCCAATCAGGATACTTGACATCCTCAATAAAAAAGGCTTTATGTAGTTTCTCTACCTCTTCTTGTATAGCTTGGTTCTTTTCAGGGCTAAACATCCTTCTTCGCTGCTTCACTGGCTTGACCTCCTTGTTCACGTTGAGTTTGTGGCATAGGAAACTCGGGTCTATCCCTGGCATGTCTTTATGACTCCATGCAAAAGTCTGCTTTCTGCGCCTTAGAAATGCTATCAATTCCTGTCTTAGCGATACATCCAATGACGCACCAGTTTGGGTTGTTCGTTCTGGGTGTTCATCATCCAAAATGATACTTTCGGTAGCTTCCATGACTTGGCCCTTCATGAGCTGAGACTCATCTCTAGGGTCTAATGTTTCAATATCTGCATCTTCCATTTCATCCACTTGATAGGTAGTAGTCTTCTTCCTGGATTCTTCTCGTTCTTCTTGTTCGACACATGAATAGTAGCATTCCCGAGCTACTTTCTGGTCTCCTTTAACAACTCCCACTCCAAAATTGGTTGGGAATTTCAAACACTGATGTACAGTAGATGGTATTGCCTCGAACTTCTTCAGACCTACCCTTCCCATGATGATATTGTAAGTTGATTGGACATTTTTATCCATTACGAAAAAGCGTACTCATTATGTTCGATAAGCAGGCCATGTACCAATAAGCATATCCAACTTGATCGTCCCAAGTGGAAAAACCTTTTCACCAGTAAAACCGAGGAGGGGCCTATGATATGGTTCTAATTGGGCTAACTTCAGATTCAGACTGTCAAAGCATGGGTAGAACATGATATCTGCCGAGCTACCATTATCCACTAGTACCCGTGAAATCACCACTTCCTTCATTCTTATCTTGATTACCAACGGGTCATCATGAGGATATAGTACACCTGCCAGGTCATTCTTAGAGAAACCAATGACCAGTTTGTCCTTATTCACCTTCCTCGGGTGATCATCTTTAGCCAAGTTTATTCGCTGTATGTACGAGCAAGTTTGAGCCTCATTGAGGTAAGCTTTTCTCTCCGCAGTTAGATCTCCACCTCCTGCATCTCATCTCGTCTGGAACCGCATAGATATCGACAACAGCTTGGTATTATTCTATATGGAGGATAGGATCAGTTTTTCCATCATATTTAGGTGTCACCATTGGAGCTTTGAATTTTGATGGTGTGGGAAAATCCACAATTGCCTATACGAACGGTGTCCCTTGGACAAAAGTTCTTTGTAGAGCATTCTTGGCCTTAGCCATTTCCCCTAATCGGTCCTCTAGTCTTTGAATAGAGCCTTTCCATGCATTATTTCCTACCTCGGGCCTATTTGTTCGAGCGACTGATCGCGTTGAATTTCCTCTTGGGACCTTTCATTACGGGCTGTTGGGCGTGATTGGGCAGAACCTTCCCTTAGGTCGGATGGTCGTTGAGAGTTCCTCGACGCAATCCTAGGAGGACTTCTATTCCTCCTATGGCCCAATCGATCAAAAGGGGAGACCCTACTCAGCCTTTCTAGAGCGCTAGTCCTTTCTGGCATTAGAGTGATGTTCCGTTGAGAGTCTGTAGCGCGTACCGATGAGGTCCGGCTAGGTTGATACGAAAGATTGCTAGATCTCTCAGTGCGATATGAGTCAGTACGTCTAGATGGAGAGACCTCCGGGAATAGCGTTCATCTAGTTCTTGAAGATGGCAAATGGGTATTCCTCTGAACACTTCGTTGTCCTGATTGGGCCAGCACTCCACCTTGAACAATTTGTATAAGTTGACGCATAGTTTCTTGCATGTTCGTTTGGCCTTGGGCTAAATTAGCTATTATGTCAGCCAGATCTTGAATATTTGGGGGAGTAGAAGGGTTTGGAGGGATCCCAGTGTTTCGATTACTGGATTCCGGATTCTCAGCCATAAATGATGAGTTGTTTTGGTGAAAAACGCTAAATACAGTCGGTTCCCACAGACGGCGCCAATCTGTTGATGTAAAAAACTAGATTAAATCTAATTAATCAATCACAGATAAATAAGAAAAAGGATTTTTAAAGTGGTTCAGCCTTATGGAAATGGCCTACGTCCACTGTTTTGTATTGCTGACTGTTTGCCCTGAATCTCGATAATAGGTTTACCAAGAGATCCCAAGTCCCCTTTTTATGAGGAGGTTACAATGTATTTATAGCCTTGAGGTTGTACATATGAAAGGATAATGCACTGTTATCTAGTAGACATATACATCTGTGCGATAATAATGCACATTGAATGCGTAGTTATCTTTTGACTCTCTTAATTTGGATGCTCTGCACGCTAAGTAGCTCGGACCGCTTAAGTTGCTCGGCACGCTAAGTTGCTCGGTATGCTTAAGTTGCTCGGAGCGCCTAAGTATCTCGGTGACAGTATGTTATTCGTTGGAAGTATTTGTAATTGCCACGTAGGTTGACACGTGTCTTCAAGTGATTGGTCCACGTCAGTAGACTAAATTTGGTATCAACGGGGAACTTGAGACATTAGTGAACGGTAGAGGATAAAACTTTAAATTTCTTCAGGCCCACTCTTCCAAAGATGATGTTGTAAGCCGACGAGCTCTCTTCCAAATTGAGGAAGAGGACGCAGCCTCTTAGGTTTTGTAATTCTTCTTTTAAACTTCATATTTTTCCATTCCACATCGTTTATTTAAACATTCTGAACTTGTATTTTGTGGAACAATATAGGCCCTTTGCGTCCTTTCAGCATGGCTTGTTAAGCTTTTAAGCATAAGATATGTATAGTAACATCATTGGGGTAAGTGGATATGCTCAAACGCCATTAAAAATAGGCTTAAAAGCCCCTTAGGGGGTTCCTATGAAAAATATGAGTCAAATAACTAAAATATCACCCACTGGATCCAGAGGTCCCCATGGACAAAATAAGGTACTATGAACCCGATTTAAGAGGAAAAAATTATAAAACACCTCGTTTCCCACAAATGGCGCCAAAATGATGATGTCAAAAATTGTGTCGGTAAGAATAAATCGTGCCATTAAAGCCATTCTAAACCATGATAAAGTGTAAAAGAGTAATAACGTAATAAAAGAGAGACAAACACAAGATATATAGTGGTTCGGCTATAAAATGAGCCTACGTCCACTTTGGTGCCTCATTCTCATTATTTACCAGCATTAGTACAATAGTTGATTGCCTTTAGAGGCGTATAAGAGAGATATAGAGATAAATACATGTACACATGGGCTCTATGTTGAGCGGGATGCGGCCTGTAAAATAAGGTTATAGAGGGGCCATGAACCTGAGGGGTTCAGGTGATCGGAGTTAGCCTGAGTGAGATCTCAAGTGAAGAGAGATAAAGTGAGTGGAGGGTTTGGTAGAGCTTCACCGCCAAACTTGTCATGCTAAATGAGGAGGTGAGGACCTCGATTTACAAAAGTCAAGGGAAAGGGTTACATGCATAAAATATGTGACATTTGGATAAGTTATGCCAAGATGGAATCTTTCTAGAAGGTGGACAACTGGAAAGTGTTATGCTGAGATGACTAAGTTTATGGTAGGGTATGCGCTGTTGGTGAAGTAGGAGACCGCAACGTTTTAGAGATAAGTTTGTGGCCCCTTTAATGTGTTGAATGTAGATGAGTGTTGTGTCATATATGATCCCAGACAATGATGTTCTGTTGATACCTTACGGACCCTCAATGCCAATATTGGGCATATCACTTGTCAAGGACGAAGAATCTCATTTTTTTTTTCTGCAAGTCAGCAAAGTATATATTACAAATTTTAATTCGATGGTACCTAACGGGTATACTTTTTCTCCTGAAAAATAAATAAGAGTATGATGGTATGATTCTTGTTTCTTTTCAGATAGTTTTAATCTTTGGAAAATATCATAGAACATCACATCGATCGAGCTCCCACTGTCTACTTGAATTCTTTTTACATTCTACCGTATATCATCATGGTGGTTACCAGGGGATCGTCAAAAATATACTGTAACCCTGAGAGGTCATCCCTAGATAATCCTATTATAAGACAATCTTTGGCAACTGTGACACCCCGACTAATTAAATACCGGGTAGCTACTCCTTTATTAAATTAATACAAAATGCCAAGTTGGTTCAGTTAATAGCATCACTGTCGAAAACATTTTAATGATTACTAACCACCTAGTATTTAAAAGTAAGATGCCAAATTTTAAATTAAGTCTGATTAACAAGCAGTAAGTGAGATATAAAAGAATAACATAAACATACACCATAAAGTCTCAACGAAGTAACCAACAAACATTAACGAGTCCAGAGGAAAAACTCCTCACAACAATCCCACAACTGAAATGAACAAAATAGTGTATCCTGAATTAATTACATGCCAAGAATCTGAATAACTGAAATATGAAATGTCTCTAATAGAAATGGGCGACATGCCCTACAAATGATGGAACTGAATATGGAGTCAAAACCAAAGGAAGCGTCTACTAGCAAGGACCTGTAACTTCCACAACAGCTACAGCTCGTCACCTGAATGGAAATCCTATGCATGGTGTCCTTGTGGCTGGGCACCTAAAAGGTTTTTACAAAAATAGATTTGAAAGCAAACGGGTCAGAGCCCGAAAGTGGAGAGTATTTTAAAAACAGCAAGTGCTTTAATAACATTAAAACAATGAATGCAAAATACATGTTAGGACGTGCACTCACATGAGCTCCTCGCCTCTCAACTAATGTGCACTCCTAACGCATCCATAGCCTGTACTAGTTATGCTACTAACTAACTAGTCTAATACAAAACCTGGCTTCACTTTATAGGTTTAAGGGTTTATTCATGTCATTAAAGTATACCATGTATGTGCCTTAATTCCCTATTAACAACCTTTTATTATGTGGAGTTCTCATTTTAATCTCTATTAAAATAGCACAAGTATACCCATCGTTACTTTACTAAGTATTTCATTGAACATTATTTGTATATTATTCACATCATAAATATACATTATAGGCACCCCTAGTCTAGGCTACGGTGCACATACTCTGCTATCTCATCCCGGTACATCACGTACATAAGGATTACAAATTCCGAATCTCTCAGGAATTGTTAGAATAAGCACAACACACAAAAATGGAGGCGAACATAATTCAACATATCCATGGGTCACGTACATACCTACGCTCCATAGTCAGCTGACTTATTAACTCACAAATAAGTCATTCTAGTATTATGTTCTTAAGGTACCAATCTAAATCCCCCCGTAGGCACACAAAGATTAGATGGTCCTAAACGAACGTAAACCTCCCGTGATAGCAAATATGGTAGGTATGTCATACACATAAGTCATATACTAAGCATTCACACATCTTAGATATCTCAATATTAATAAAGGTATATTCTACATCCTTATACCATTATTCCAATCTTATATATTTTTAAGTCTTCCGATAATATATAATGTAGACTGTCGACACATCTCACGTCATAGTTTCTTGTACTTAAAACCTATCTCAAAGGGATTACTAAGTCTCCTATTATTCCCACATATAACATCATTATTCTTAAGATCCTTACTTCTGCCACAAACCTCATTTCATCAAATTATTCGAATTTACTCTTTTAACCCTAATATTATCTCACTCATCGAATTTTATTAGATTTCATAATAATTCCTCAAATTGAATTCTAACTCAGGTCCAAATTTTATAACCATACCTACTGGTCTTTCTTAAGTCTAAGGATATTCATAAAATCTCCATTAATAATTTTCTAAGGGTTAACATCATTAAAATTTAACTAGGAAAAATATTTCTCATTCTGGGAAGGTCGATCGATCGACCTTGAACATCGATCGATCGATGGTGGTCGATCGATCGACTGACTGATGAATGTCGATCGATCGATTGCACCAAATAAGTTACGGACTGCTTCGTTTTGCAGTCCTCAAATCGTCCCAAAAATCCATTACAATGCATGAAACTTCATTCTAACGTTATAATATCATCAAATAATCATCCTACAACATTGTTAACGTTCTAAAACTAATTAATCATCAACCAAAGGCCTTATTTAGATCAAAATATCATCAAGAACCCTAGTTTTCTATTTCTTTCAAAATCAACAATAATCCTCTTCTTAAATCCGTTTTTGAATTATCAAGGGCTATAGTATGAATTCATAATTCATCCAGAATATGTCTACATGCAAATCCTAACATGGTTTATAGTTTTAATCCTCAAATTCATGGGTTTTTATAAATTTCCCAAACAATGCGATTATATAAATTTCTAAGCATGGAGGAAACATTCGCTTGAAATTAACGTAATTAAACCACTTGCCTTGGATTATTCTCTGAATTTGGTGTTGAATTGATGAAGGTTGCTCTCTCCTTTTCTCCCAAGGTTGAAGGTTGAAGATGGAGGTTGTGTTTCTCTTTTGGGAACTTCTCCTAACCTCTCCTAAAACTCCCGTAGCCCTCTAATTAGTTTAGTGTTGGTAATGGGTTAGTGGGTTCCCAAATACCCTATTTTTAATTCCCAAAATTCGTTGGTCAAAATTTCCCAAATTCCAAAATTACCAAAATACCCTTTCAAGTTGCCGGTGTGGCCCAAAAATGCCCCGGGACCCAAACTAAACCCCCGGCTAGTGTTCTCTGACTATTTCGACCCTTCCGGACTCGTTGGCGCACTCAAAATGACCATACGGTTGATAAAAATAAAATTCACTTTTTAATTTAAATAATTACCTTCCTTCCGCGACTGATACGCGCGTCCCAACTAAATTTTCCAAATTGCCGAATTTCAGTCTCGCGACAATTTCAATATTTTCAATATTCATATATTGCCACATATACACATTATAATCAAATACCAACTCACATCTCGTTAGTATTTTATCCGGATTAATTCTCAATTAATTCATATTTAATTTAATTAATCCCGTAAATAAAATAAATCCCATAAATAAATATCAATAAAAGTACGGGGTATTACATACTTCCCCCCTAATAACAGAATTTCGTCCCGAAATTCGGAAAAATAAGGCATACCTGGAAAAATTCGGTACCCTCCAGTGCTCCAAACAAAATATAAAGAAAATCCCAATCACTAAAGCCCTTGTTCACAACAAGCTTGTTTAACAGACTTAATACCTTATCAGAATACACTTCAATAAATGTACCTCACGTTGCTCTCTTATTAAACAACAATCGAAGAAAAATGGCCTATACATCGTTGGCCGCATCATTTCAATATTATTGTTAGCCCGTGCCTCTCTACGCATTACTTTCCGCGTCTAGCAACACACCAAACTCCCACCTGGAAGAAATTAATAACACAGCTGACTACTTCTTGTCCATTCCTTGAATCTCTGTTCCCTGCGTTGTGAATTACACAAGGTAAAAATACATTCGGGTGGTGTTTCACAAAACAATTTTCGGCACCTTGTCCACAATAAAATAGATACGGGTGGTTTCACCCAGCTCTACTATTAGATAATATTTTCTTCCCATTACCACAATGTACCTTGCTTACTAGTTTCTCGATTTGGAAATAAAAATATCGAAATGAATTCAACATTCTTTTATACAGCCCACCAGTCGTCAATCACCTTGTGCCTACACCTCGGGCCATAGGTGATACAGCCTAGTCCAAGTGAAACGTATTTCCACTACTTCTTGTTACCCTACGTTAAAGGTGGATTTCGGGGATCTCCTCTTAGTTCTGAATAGTACTGTATCGAACCATGTACCGGCGTGTTCACTATCTAATAGTGTAAATCACCCCAAGTATATAACAATTTCTCTCCTTCTGGACAACATGTCCCACATAATCGAAGGAACTCATTACTTATCAATAATTTGGCTACCTCTCAAGAAAATTCTCCAACTTGACCCTCCCATTCTTGGAATCGTCGTCTTGATACAAAATTATTTGGTTGATCATCTAACCCCAACTGTTCTACTACTTACTATACCTCTTTCAATGTCGATATTCACATTAAATTTTCCCCGTTAAATGATACTTAATGATCTTATTCTCCCGACGAATACCAAAAGTTTGGACCTTTACACTTTTCACCACTTTGTGCATATCTAGAATTTATACCTGATTGACATCCTCATTCTATTTACTCTTGATTCACCCTCAACATTCGATTGATCGGAACTCTACTCCAAATTTCTCATAATAATTTATTCGCCTTCTCAAGAGATATCCCTTTATTAAACGGCTTTCTACTGCCTTTTTTTTTCAAGTTTGAACTTGCTACGCTTACTACACATGATATTCACTTACACCTTTTCTTATGACGTTTAATCTCATAAGTAATAATTTCACCCGTCTATGTTCCCTCTTCCTTTGATTTACACTTTAGCAAATCAAGATGTCTACGCCCCTTATAACCCAACCATACGGTTTTTAAACATTATATACGCTTCATACAAATCCCAAACTCTTTATTGTCACTGTAAATACAACGGTGCTATACCACTTGGGCGTTCTCAATCCCTTCTGAATTAGAAATCCTAAATCCTCCTTATCCTCAATGCGTCCTTCAACACGTCGTGACAAAACCAACATTATTAGTACTTATATCGTAATTTACTAACAACTGGCTCTAATGGCCGTACATCATAATTTACTCCTTGTAACTTCCCGTTATAACTACGTACTCCCATAACGATAGAGGTATCCAAATCATGAACGAAGGGCCACACATTTCCTTACTACCAACCTTACGCTAAGTTTCATGCGTGGGGTGTCTCGCAAAGCGAAATCCAAACAAGGAACCCCCCCGATACACTACTACCTAACATTGTTGGTCATCGGAATCCGTTAAGCCCTGTCCATAATATGTACCCCTACACTCTCGTCTTTTAACAACAAAGTTTCATCTCAGTTCGCAATTATACATAAACAAAGAACTCCTTCTGAAAGACATTTTTCTCTTTACAGTGATGGAAATCACATTTCATATACAACATGCGAGATATTTGAGACCCTCAAATTCCCGTCCCCAGACACACAACTATGAGTATAAACTTCCAAATCTCTAACGGGTGATAAAACAATGCACTCTTTTTGTTACGACCTCTCTATCGTTAATTATAAAAACCAACTAACTCTTTGTTGACTAGTAAATCAATTACATACGACTCATAATAATGAAACCCCTCCGCATACTGGGATTAAATATCCGAGACCATTATACTTTGAAATCACAACATATATATATATATATATATATATATATATATATATACACACATATATGCAAGAAAGTACAATTACGAGCCCGGCCCTCTAACAGATGGGGCCTCGCCAAAACAAAACATGCTACCCCGATGTAGTAATCCCAATAAACTTACAATACCAGCACACTATCGGTATAATCATATATATAAAACAATAATTAAGATCATATCATACTCGTATAACACAGCACTAAAACGAGTAATTTCGATAAAGCATAAACCGCTATTAATATACCCATTCATCCTCCGCGGATGACAATAAAAGTAACCCCCACACTATCAGGGAAAATGTTCTTATATATAATAAACTTACTGATATACTCACTAAACTCGACTCTCAAGTGAAAATACAATTGTAACAAATGTAGTAACTCATTCATGCCACAAATAACATGCATCCTCATCTGAGGATATAACTCATACTTCTATCCTAATAATCGTCCTGGCTACTCAAATGGTTCCTGGACTTACCACACATGTCTGTCCCAAACCGGATATTTCAATAACTGTTGCCCTCGCCAGGCACAATACCTTGATCCCTACTCTTGTATCGGGAAATTTTTTTATAACGCACGGGTTTCACTCCCCACAGAAATACCTCTACACATACTCCACTTATCTTTTGTCTCACAAATCATGTTAAGGTAGTCCATCTCTCGGACGTTGGTAGTCTCGACTCAGACGACTACCTCCGTTGTTCCCTTAGTTTTGACGGCCCTAAGGAACACGCTACTAATTTCTACATCTCTCACTGAAATCACCTTTGCCCGGTAGTAATTCAGCTATCCGAATCATTTTAACTGGTTCTCCGTTGGGTCTTCCCATTGTGGTGCTTCACCAACACTGTTTTCCCCAGTCTTACTTTATATAAAGCCTTCGATTCTTGTATCTCCCCACCCGGGGATGTTTACCTCCAAATTAACACTATGCGACAATACCATTTGCTTTAACCGTCCAAGCAGAATTTTGCCAGAAGGATTAGCAATTCTTTTATGCAAATTCTCCCTTTAATATCCCCTTCTCCGTTTCACCTACTTCACCCGGTGTAGGGTTCACTAAATAATTATATTTCTTCTCACAAAGTGACCTCTGTCCGGACCTCTCGTGTGAGCTCAGAACGACATTCGATTTTTATCCTAAACATCTGAGCAAGGAACTTATGGTCAAACCATTCGTGTACGCCTTCTCTCGACGTCACATTCCACTTATAAGTGTGGCGATTGTTTCTCCCCATTGAAACTCCGCTCTCACGAGACAAGAAAAATTTTCCTCAAATTTTCACTCTCGGTTGGCCATACTCCGACACAAGTCCAAGCCTTCGGGTGTATTATGTTTGTTTGGCTAGCACACGCCATCTCCGCCTTTCAAGTATTTCCACCGCTGGTTTTCTCGATGTCCCACCCAACTCTTTCTCTCTCAATCCAACCTTGTTGGGTGAGTCTCAATTGACCCTACCTTCAACTATTGTTGTGCTTGGAAGTCACAAGTCGCGCCTTGGCCGTCTGGACCATGCAGGACTTCCGTACCCTGATATGGGTGACCTCGACTACGGTCTTCCCTTAATTAATTTATTAATCTCAACTGATCCTTGCTTCCTGCTGTTCGTCCAACTGTCTTCACCTGACGTACTACATCGTTTGGCACACGAACACACCTGATTGCAAATAAGATTCACTATCATATATATCGAAGCAGGAGAACGAAATCTCACCAAAGATATCAACAATCCTAAGCATAGGGCTCTACATCAAAGAAAATTACGCTGGAAGCATCATAAGCCGTACAGATCCTAAAGGACACGAGAACCTGATGCTCTGATACCACCTGTGACACCCCGACTAATTAAATACCGGGTAGCTACTCCTTTATTAAATTAATACAAAATGCCAAGTTGGTTCAGTTAATAGCATCACTGTCGAAAATATTTTAATGATTACTAACCACCTAGTATTTAAAAGTAAGATGTCAAATTTTAAATTAAGTCTGATTAACAAGCAGTAAGTGAGATATAAAAGAATAACATAAACATACACCATAAAGTCTCAACGAAGTAACCAACAAACATTAATGAGTCCAGAGGAAAAACTCCTCACAACAATCCCACAACTGAAATGAACAAAATAGTGTATCCTGAATTAATTACATGCCAAGAATCTGAATAACTGAAATATGAAATGTCTCTAATAGAAATGGGCGAAATGCCCTACAAATGATGGAACTGAATATGGAGTCAAAACCAAAGGAAACGTCTACTAGCAAGGCCCTGTAACTTCCACAACAGCTACAGCTCGTCACCTGAATGGAAATCCTATGCATGGTGTCCTTGTGGCTGGGCACCTAAAAGGTTTTTACAAAAATAGATTTGAAAGCAAACGGGTCAGAGCCCGAAAGTGGAGAGTATTTTAAAAACAGCATGTGCTTTAATAACATTAAAACAATGAATGCAAAATACATGTTAGGACGTGCACTCACATGAGCTCCTCGCCTCTCAACTAATATGCACTCCTAACGCATCCATAGCCCGTACTAGTTATGCTACTAACTAACTAGTCTAATACAAAACCTGGCTTCACTTTATAGGTTTAAGGGTTTATTCATGTCATTAAAGTATACCATGTATGTGCCTTAATTCCCTATTAACAACCTTTTATTATGTGGAGTTCTCATTTTAATCTCTATTAAAATAGCACAAGTATACCCATCGTTACTTTACTAAGTATTTCATTGAACATTATTTGTATATTATTCACATCATAAATATACATTATAGGCACCCCTAGTCTAGGCTACGGTGCACATACTCTGCTATCTCATCCCGGTACATCACGTACATAAGGATTACAAATTCCGAATCTCTCAGGAATTGTTAGAATAAGCACAACACACAAAAATGGAGGCGAACATAATTCAACATATCCATGGGTCACGTACATACCTACGCTCCATAGTCAGCTGACTTATTAACTCACAAATAAGTCATTCTAGTATTATGGTCTTAAGGTACCAATCTAAATCCCCCCGTAGGCACACAAAGATTAGATGGTCCTAAACGAACGTAAACCTCTCGTGATAGCAAGTATGGTAGGTATGTCATACACATAAGTCATATACTAAGCATTCACACATCTTAGATATCTCAATATTAATAAAGGTATATTCTACATCCTTATACCATTATTCCAATCTTATACATTTTTAAGTCTTCCGATAATATATAATGTAGACTGTCGACACATCTCACGTCATAGTTTCTTGTACTTAAAACCTATCTCAAAGGGATTACTAAGTATCCTATTATTCCCACATATAACATCATTATTCTTAAGATCCTTACTTCTGCCCCAAACCTCATTTCATCAAATTATTCGAATTTACTCTTTTAACCCTAATATTATCTCACTCATCGAATTTTATTAGATTTCATAATAATTCCTCAAATTGAATTCTAACTCAGGTCCAAATTTTATAACCATACCTACTGGTCTTCCTTAAGTCTAAGGATATTCATAAAATCTCCATTAATAATTTTCTAAGGGTTAACATCATTAAAATTTAACTAGGGAAAATATTTCTCATTCTAGGAAGGTCGATCGATCGACCTTGAACATCGATCGATCGATGGTGGTCGATCGATCGACTGATGAATGTCGATCGATCGATTGCACCAGATAAGTTACGGACTGCTTCGTTTTGCAGTCCTCAAATCGTCCCAAAAATCCATTACAATGCATGAAACTTCATTCTAACGTTATAATATCATCAAATAATCATCCTACAACATTGTTAACGTTCTAAAACTAATTAATCATCACCCAAAGGCCTTATTTAGATCAAAATATCATCAAGAACCCTAGTTTTCTATTTCTTTCAAAATCAACAATAATACTCTTCTTAAATCCGTTTTTGAATTATCAAGGGCTATAGTATGAATTCATAATTCATCCAGAATATGTCTACATGCAAATCCTAACATGGTTTATAGTTTTAATCCTCAAATTCATGGGTTTTTATAAATCTCCCAAACAATGCGATTATATAAATTTCTAAGCATGGAGGAAACATTCGCTTGAAATTAACGTAATTAAACCACTTGCCTTGGATTATTCTCTGAATTTGGTGTTGAATTGATGAAGGTTTCTCTCTCCTTTTCTCCCAAGGTTGAAGGTTGAAGATGGAGGTTGTGTTTCTCTTTTGGGAACTTCTCCTAACCTCTCCTAAAACTCCCGTAGCCCTCTAATTAGTTTAGTGCTGGTAATGGGTTAGTGGGTTCCCAAATACCCTATTTTTAATTCCCAAAATTCGTTGGTCGAAATTCCCCAAATTCTAAAATTACCAAAATACCCTTTTAAGTTGCCGGTGTGGCCCAAAAATGCCCCGGGACCCAAACTAAACCCCCGGCTAGTGTTTTCTGACTATTTCGACCCTTCCGGACTCGTTGGCGCACTTAAAATGGCCATACGATTGATAAAAATAAAATTCACTTTTTAATTTAAATAATTACCTTCCTGACGCGACTGATACGCGCGTCCCAACTAAATTTCTCAAATTGTCGAATTTCAGTCTCGCGACAATTTCAATATTTTCAATATTCATATATTGCCACATATACACATTATAATCAAATACCAACTCACATCTCGTTAGTATTTTATCCGGATTAATTCTCAATTAATTCATATTTAATTTAATTAATCCCGTAAATAAAATAAATCCCGTAAATAAATATCAATAAAAGTACGGGGTATTACAGCAACTTTATGGGCTCGGGTGTCTGCTACTATGAAAATGTTGACATCGTTGTTACTAAAACATGCTCTTGCCATGTTGAGGTATGATTTTCTTTCAGTTGATTCATCACCTCCACCAGTGTCTCCTCCTGTAATAAAATTTCATCTGAAAGTGATCATATTCAATTCTTTTACAAGTTCTGTAGGTCGTTTTGGGAGGTCGGGACCCTCCTCATCTTTACTCTCCCGAGCATTTTTTTATTCTTGGTTATTGGCACGAGGTGACTTTAATCTCCTCCTGGTTTTTTAGTCTTCACGGGCTTGTAATGGTCTACTATTCTTCTCCACATATTTGTTGAGTTTTCCGCTTTTGATAAATTTCTCAATTTTGTCTTTCAAGTCTAACCAATCCTTGGTTTCGTGCCTGTGATCTTTTTAAAACTTGCTCTTGTCTCTTCTTCCACCATAGGTTCTTTACTTCTCCGACCACTTCAGTTCACTAACTAATCGGACCTTATCGATGATATGATTTACCCCTAATGTTAAGGGAGTATATTCATCAAACTTCTAATATGTCCGCTTCTCGTTCTTCCTTATAGGTCCCTCTTTGGGCTTCTCCTTCTTTACCGAACTGTTATTTTATTTGAATGTTTTATGGTTGAACTCTTTTGCAGCCATGGCTTCCTCTATATTCATGATCTTCCCTACCCTGGACAAAATCTCATCCATATGGTTTGGAGGATCCTTGGCTAATGTACAAAATTGGTTCCTAGGTAATAGGTAACTTATGATCGCTATCATGGGCACCTTTTCATTATAATCCATCGCTTCGAATTTTTCTTCATTAAATCTAGTAATGTTATCCCTTGTCATTTCATTCTTTCACTGAAGGACACTTAAAAAGTGAGTCACCTTTTTACTAGGTTTTTCTTCGAAGAAAATATTAATTACGAAGAGGTTGGCCAGTTGTTTAAACTCTGAGATTTCTCCCCTAGGTAACCTATTATACTAAATTTGAGCAGGTACAATGAGAGTGCTTGAAAAAGCTCTACAACGCATCTCATCGACTATAGAGAATATGTCAAACACAGCTTGATACTACTTCACATGTATAATAGGGTCTGATTTTCCTTTATACCTAGTAGTAATCACAAGCGGAAGGAACTTTGCAAGTGTGGCATAACTAATCACGAAGTTCATGAACAGAGATTCTTGAACAAAACTCCTCTGCAATGGATTTTTTGCTTTTATGAGGTCACCCAAGCGATATTCTATTCTCTTTAAGCATCCCTTCCACGGTTGAGCTTCCTCAGCTACTGTATCAAGTTGTCTACGAGTCTCTGTCGAGCTTTCTTCCTTAGGCTAACTTAGTCGCGTCGATTGGATTCCCTGACGTTACTTTTTGACTATTTTCTCTTATAAGATCTAACCTCCTATATTATGTTCGTATTGTACCTTCTTCAGGGTGTGGATGTGCTCGCGCCCCTCTTCTTCCCAGCTAATCGAAGTCTGGCGCTTTGATGAGACTTTAGAAGGCGCTTACCCATTCCTCTGAGTGCGTCTGATCATCATCTTAATCATTAGTCCATATAGTGGAGGTCCTACCTGGTAAGTAAGACGATTACCCAAGTTTGGATCCACGTTTCCAGACAAATTTTCTTGCCTCAGATCCTAGATTTAATCTTTTGCAATTTTTTAAATATTTTCCTTGACTCTCTTGCCTCCTATATCGGTAGGGGGCAAGTGGAGGCAGTTCTCTTTGTTTGCCCAAATTTATTTCCAGATCCAAAGTGATTGAAGGTGATTCTGGTCATTTTTGTGAGATCAGCACACTTTGGGTGAGCTGTCTCATGTTTTCTTGCTTAGCCTCTTGGATCTTAACCAAGCTACGCATGAATCCAGCGAGGTCCCCTATTCCAATAGGGGTGGAGGGTGGTACGTCCTCCTTTTCCCTCCTACTTTTTGGGTGTTTGGCTATTGTTACAAATATGCCTAGAAAAATAGAGTGTATGTACAGGAAAAGAGAGCGTGGTTGAGTTTCTTTGGTCTTTGACATCGCAAGACTATTTAAGGCTAAAAATGAGAATGTTTGGCAGAGGTTTACAAAACTTGTAGATGAAACAGTAAACTAGGGATTCTAAAGAAATCAAATAACATTACTGACAAAATCAGTAAAATTGTTATGTAATGGAATTTTGGGGGATTTCGTTAGATATTAGGAATTAGGTGAGAAATAACTAGGATTTAGAATTTCCAACAGACGGTGCCATTCTGTTATCATCTAATTTCAAATTGTGTCTTATTTAGAAGAAACCAATCAAAGGTAATAAACAATAGATATGTAATGTATATGTAATCAATCAGAGAAGGGGATGGGAATAAAAGAATTTACACTAAGATATAGGTGGTTTAGCTTTAAGAATGAGCCTACATCCACCGGGTGTCTTGTTGCTTTCATATTTAGATTTATACCACAGAATGGTGTGGTATTTATGTTTCAGACAATAGGAATGTTTGAGTATATTCCTGCAGGTTGGTGTGGAGAATAAATTATTGCTTGTCCTCTCTTCCTAGAGGCTTCGTCCTTTTATAAGGATCCCTATAAAAGGAAGTGTGCAGGCCAGCATGGGCTATATGGAGACATCTTGGATTAGTGGAACACTCCTTTAATTGTTTGATATTTCACCCATTGAGAAAAGGGTCCAACACATGATCGCCATTTGATATGCCAGGCACATGCTGTTTTCCATCCGCTAAAAAGTTCATGTTGTCATTGTGCCTTGCTATAATCAACCTGAGCAGAGAATATGGTCGATATCATGGCTAGGGCGAGCTCTTGTACTAACATCTCTTCGGTCGAGGCCATGGTCTTAATATCATGAGGTGTTGTCCATAAATATGGCAATACAACTATAATGGAGATGCCTTTTACATTCCATAGAGGGGTATAAAAACGAGGTCATCATCTACAGGATAATTAGTAGTCTCAATAACAAGCTTAACAACATGTTCAATTTAATAAAAAGTGTTATCAATATTACCTTTGGAGGTCGGAATAATGACATGAGAGATATGTGAGTGGGGGTGATGTGAATACACTTGCATAGGCTGATTAGCTGATGAGGCAGTAGAATCAAGTATAGGGTAAACAATATGTAAGTCCTTGGGGGGTGAAGTAGAGAAAATAAGAGTTATCAAATAATGACACATTTTCATGAAAAGTGACATCTAAAGTATGATGCATATGACGTGTAATTGGATTAAACAACGCTAACATTTGGACATGTTAGAGTACCCTATTAAAATACAACGAATAAATTTATCAAGATTAGTATGAGTAGGAGATTTATTATGAACAAGGCATGTACAACTAAACATATGCGAAATTACAGAAAAAAATAATCTTATTAGGATAAATAACCTGTAATGGAGATTTTCTTTGAATGGACCGATTAGGAGTACGATTCAGAAGATAAGCAACATTTCAAACAACCAAGTGCCAATAAGATTGAGGAACCTTCATCCACCTAAACATTCTCGTTCAATAACCCTATTTTTCTCAGGAGTATATGGGCAAGTGAGTTGCTAAAGAATACATTACTGAGCAAGACGAGAGATAAATTCATTTGAGGTGTACTCTTTAGCATTATCTTACTAAATCCCATTAACAAAAATGTTAAATTTGAGTTTTAACAAGTTGTAAGAATTGAGTAAAAAAGGGTAACACGTCAGATTTTTTATGGACCAGATAAACCATAATAAACCTCGAGTAGTCATCAATAAAAGTGACATAATATTGATGCCGAGAAAAAGCTGCAACAAGCAAAGGACCCCAAACATCATAGTGTATTAAATCAAACGCACAAGGAGTACGATGCATGGGAGGGATGTAAGTGTTTCGAGTATGCTTAGATAAGAAACATAAAACACATTGGAATTTTGAAGAACTATAAGCCTTGATTAAGTCAAGAAACAAAATACATAAATATTGAAATTTAACATGTCCTAAATGATCATTCCACATCTATAATGTCTTGTAAGAAAATATATAACACTTTGAATCAGGCAACACACTAGCATGAAAAGTAGAAGCGAAAGGTAGTACTGGTGGAACTGGTGGAGGATCCCCAAAATACAATAGGTCGTCACACTCATATCCCCTGCCAAAAATCCTCCTCGTATGGAGATCCTAAAGATAACACTAATCAGATAAGAAAACAACACCACAATTAAGACTTCCCCCTAAACGGTTAATAAATAACAAGTTCATAGTAAAATTAGGTACAAGTAAAAATGAATGTAAAGTTATGTATGTGGAGATGCATATATCTCCTTTGATGAGAATGGAAGTACAAGTCCCATCAGTAAGATGAATGTGTTTATGGAAGCGCTGAGTAGGTAAAGTAATAATTTTCTTCTCGACCATCATATGATTAGTAGCTCCAGCATCCATAACCCAAATAGATGGAATATAAATTGTGTGAACATGGTGGTATGCTCGAGGAGTACCTGAGGT
The DNA here is from genome assembly GCA_949130495.1 of Sambucus nigra. Taxonomy (NCBI): domain Eukaryota; kingdom Viridiplantae; phylum Streptophyta; class Magnoliopsida; order Dipsacales; family Adoxaceae; genus Sambucus; species Sambucus nigra. The sequence continues at coordinate 32,254,236 of OX422223.1, read as the reverse complement.
AGACGCGGTCAAAGTAGTTGGCTCGAGAGAAAGCATTTGTCGATTACTCAATAGGTGGAGAATCCAATCCATCTTTGAACTAACGGTCTGCTCAATCTGAAGATTCAGATCGTTAGGAGTGGAGGAATGAGAATCAGTATCAATTAAAAATGGTTATTTACTCAAAGCCGAGTAATTTTGAACATATTATAGCTTAAAATAAACTAGAAAACTGGGTTTAAAATTACAGTGTTGTAACTTGTAAGTTGTCATTATCAGTTAATTATGAGACGATCGTCGAAAGAAGTGATGGGGGTATGAGGTTAATTCCAAAAAAGATATTGAATTAGTTATTGCCCCTTTATCCAAAATAAATGAATATGTAAGGGAACGTATTTTTATGAATTTGAACTTAAAACTTATGGTTAAGCTTCAAAATTGTTTTATGCGGTTAAGGATCACAAAAAAATGGGGCTTTGAAAGTTGTAACAAAGTAACTGATAGGAAAGACTCGTGATAATATTGAAACAACCAGACTCGAAACAAGATCTACTAAGTCGAGTCATTGAAGATTGAAACAATTTTAAAACACAGTATAACTAACATCACGACGTAATGTTGATTTGTTATGCTCTAGTAACTACAACATATAATATGTAGGTGACAGAGAAGTTGAGTTTGCGAGAACAATTGAGATTTTTATTGATTAGATGATAGACAATGACAACAATAGAGATATTTATAATATCTATCGCAAATCTGTTACACATTAGTAGGGCTATAAATCGGGTAGGGTGAGATGAGCTTGGGGTTACTCAGGCTCGATCCAAACTATCTTACCCATGCCCAAGCCCGATTAGCCCCAACTCTTTTTTTTCACCTAAGCTCGAACTCGACTCATAAATATTACAAGGTTCATGCCCAATTTCAATTTTTTTATCAAAAAAGTTTGAATTGTTTTTTTTTTCTTGTATTTACATCATGGAGTAAAAGTACACACTAAATTCTAAATAAGATTTCATTCAATAAAATATATAATTATGAAATGTATTAAATTAAAACAAGAAAAATAAGAGTGAAAACTTACAAAGACCAATTAAATTTCTTGCATATAGCATTATTTGCTTACTAATAAAAGCCTATTGTGACTTGACCAATTAATAAATCAAATGTCCACAATGATATTAACAATAAAATCACAAAATTGAAAATCAATTGTAATCTAGTAGATTATGAAAAATGAGCATTTTAAAAAAAAGTAGTAAATGAAATAAAATAGTGAAACTTAATTAAACAAAGTTAGCACAAATATGTTATATTATCTAAAATTATTTGTTTATTTATTTATATATTCATAGTTCGGGCATTGGGTCCAATTTGGACTTGACAAGGTATGACTCAAGCTCGGCTCGAAATTCATTCGGGCCGAACGGGTGGGCTTTGGGCTTAACCAGCTCAATTTGCGGGCCTACACATCAGTTGAAGATCAACTTCTATGATCAATCTAGTTAATTACAATACAGATATGCCAACTAACTAGTAACTAACCATCTAATTAATTAATGTGACATCATATTGCTAACTAATACACTTTAAACGAATGCATTCATCTTAAAATTGGTAAAATAAAAGAAAAATTCAATTCGGACTGCACTTTCGACAGAAAGTTCATGGACTGAATAAGTTGGCTCTAATATTATTAAAGGAAGGCATTACTATGTTTTTTTAACAGAACAAAGGCAAACAACCCTAACCCAAATCATCCTTAATAATTCTTCTAAACTCATGCGATTGACAAGCCTCATAAAACCCCCTCCCAAAAGAATAACTGAAGAATCAAGCCAGTGGGTTGCTTGATTGGCAGATCTCCTAGCCCAACTCACCTTTATTTCCCACTTAGAAATAAGATATCTGATGTCCCAAAGGATATTATTCATAGTACTAGGAGGATCAGCAGTACCCATACACAAATTGACCAACTCTAAGTTATCACTCTATGATCAGATATGTCGACTGAGTCATATGTAGCAGTGGCAATATTGGACCCATTTAACTAAAATACCCATATAAGTCCAAACACTAAAATATGGGGCCCATATTTTAGAAGTATAAAATAATATGGGGCCCATATTTTAGAATTAATGGCCCAAATAAAAAAAGTTACAACCCATATTTTAGCAAAACACGGTCAAGCCAAGCAGCCGTCATTCATTCAGTCTTATGTGGAATTTTGTCCATGGTCCTCAAAAGAGATGAAACATAAGACTTTCATATCTAACCTAAAAACCTAAAAAGCAGCCGTCATTTTCATCCAAATGACATAAACATAAGACTTTCATCTCAAATCTGGTCCTCAAATCGGAGCTACACCAGACGGAAAATCTGGTCCTCAAATCTGGTCCTAAGGTTGGCTCAGGTGGGTAACCCCCCAATCCCACCTACCTCAACTACTCAGACACGACCAAACCGGGTCAACCCGCTAGCCATGGCCAACCCACCTACGACCACTCCTCAATGTCGGCGAGCCATGTAAGTCGGCGATTCCAAATACGCAGCAGCCTCAACACCACCTACCGGATTTTTTGTCGGAAATCACATCGGAGCTCATTTACTGGATTTCTTGTGTGACGGAAATTCACATCGGAGCTCATCTACCGGATTTCTTGCCGGATCTCACGCCAAATCTGTATGTTTTCATTTTTTTTTAATTTTCTGTATACGATTTGTTCATTTTCTGTAAATGATTATTGATTCAAGAGAAAATTTACCTTGATCTCTAAATGATGTAAATAAGATATAACTGGATGTTCGAATATTTTTTTTTTCATTTTTGGATAATTTTTTTGCATTTTCTTTAACTAATTAAAATGAACTTAATTATTGGAAAGATAACACAATTCGTTTCCCGAATCTTTCTCAAATGGTACGTGATGTATTAAGCATTCATATTACAAGTGTCGCTTCTGAATCTGCTTTTAGCATTGGTGGGCGTATAATTAGTAAGTATCGTAGTTCAATTTTGCCCAGTAATGCTGAAGCATTGGTTTGCACCAGAGACTGGTTGTATGGTGTGCCAGGTAATTTACGATATTTTTTTAATTATATATATCTTTTAATATATATTAAATCATTTTGTTTATATTAAATGCATGAATTCAGCTCTAGAAAATTCAGATGATGATCTAGTTGAGGATTTTTCATCTCTTGTTGAACGAGTTGCTCAAGATCAAGGGGCGTTGGTGAGATAACTCGTCTATTTATTTATTAATTTTATTAAATTGAGGATTTTGGTAACTCATTTATTTGTTTATTAATTTTGCAGGGAGTAATGTGCATGAGTTGAGTGCACATCTTAACTAAGTTGAATTGATGATGTTAAGGTAATTAATTAAATTTCTCAATGTATTATTGCGTTATTAGCTATTTCGTTTCAATTTTACCACACACATTTTTTTTTGCAGGGATTGATGTGCATTGCTTTGATTTTCAGATTCCATCGTGTGAAATTGTAATAGTGTAGAGTTAATATGTGGACTTATATTAAGAACACTTTTATTTGTTTGTATTGGACTTAAATTAGACATTTTTATTTGTTTGTTATATTTTTTATGCTTTATATGGTGGACTTAAATTGGACATTTTTTATTTAGTATTTTAGTTAAATGGTTTTATTTATTGGAATTATTTGAGACATTTTAAATGGATTTACTGTAACATTTTAATCTAGAATGAAAATTTCATTTTTAATTTTAATCTATTAGAAAATAACTGGAAGTAAAAATTGCTTAAGTATATTGGAAAACAACAAGTTTAAACAAAATGAGTACATGAAAACTAAAATATTAACAGATTTGTTATTATAAAAAAAAGCTGTTTTTTCATTAAAAAAATGATGTTTTTTCTTTTTAAGAAAAATTGTTCGGAAAAAAAAAAAAAAAAAAAAAAAAAAAAGGGGGTGGCCAGCCCAGCCCATATTAGGTCCAGCCCATATTTGGCCCGCCCATAACAGGCCCAGCCCGCTTGTTTGCCAATGCTAGTCATATGGCACACTTCTAGTAAAGTTGCATCCTCACAAGCCATAGGAGAGTCAGCCCAAACTTTGTGTCTAAACCCATATTTGGCCCGCCCATAACAGGCCCAGCCTACTTGTTTGCCAGTGCTAGTCCTAGGTGATCTCTAACCACCCCAGCAATCGAGGCCTGAACACTGTGCCTCTGAAAGGCCCCATCCACATTAATTTTGAGTCTACCCATTGGAGGAGAAAATCAGTGGACAATGACATTACATAAGGCTTTGGATTATTCAAAGAAACCTTAAACTCACTCATCTCTTTGAGGATATTGAAAACCACATGGTCCTTGTGAATCCATGTTTTGTTGAAGATAAATTCATTCCTCCTCTTCCAAGCCATACTGTGAATGCAATAACACTCAACTAGGAGATAGCATCACTCTTAGAGCTAGAGTTTAAAACCACCTCATTTAACCATTTCTGAACAGAATGGCCATAAGCTTCTTCCCATATTTTCAGACTACTACAACCCTTCCAAACTTCTTTAACCTCTTTGCATCTAAGCATGATGTGTTTCACACTCTCCTTCTCTTTACCACAAATGGAGCACATAGGAGTAGAATGACATTTTCTATTGAAAAGGTTTTCATTAGTGGCCATGGCATTATTGCAATCCTTCCACAAGAAATGTTTAATCTTTGGAGGAGTTTCAATATCCCATAAAGTCTTCCAGAACTTGTCATCAACCGAGAAGGAGGATGTGGGTTGATCACATCTCTTTTCCAAACTCAATTTCTCTGCTTTAACATAACCTGATTTCTCGGTGTATTTTCCATTCCTAGTAAAATGCCACCCTAACTCATCTTCTTTATCCACAGTACTTACATGAATACACTGGATGGCCTCAACCTCCTCAGACACGAAAATAAAGTTCAACTTTGTTGGGATCCATTGCCTTTGAGCAGTTGAAATAAGGTCAGCCACCATACATTCATTAGCCTCTAAAGGTTTGGGAGAGAAGGGTTTAAAACCCTGCAGGTTAGGTATCCATCTACTATCCCATATATGACTCTTTTTGTCATTTCCTATGTTCCATCCTAAGCCCCTTTTAAGAAGTTTCTTACTCTCCACAATGCTAGTACTCTATTTGGGAAGTAGATGGCTTTGAGCATTTGAGCTCAAAGAGAACGGGGTTCCCTGTGAAGTCTCCGAGCTTGTTTAGCAACTAGGGCCAAATTGAAGTTTTTAAAATTTCTAAAACCCAAACCATTATGCATCTTAGGCATGTCTTGGTCTTTCCGGTTATTAAAAAATACCTATTTAAAGTTGTTTCTTTCTTTTGTCTTTAGTTATTGTTCTTTCTTCCAAAACCCTTCATTTTCTTTTTTAACCATTAAAGCTTCTTTAACCAAGCACACAATCGGAGGACACTCATCATCACCAATACACTCATCAAAGTAAGTTTTAATTTGATTCATCTCATTTATATATTTGTTTAAATATTAAATTTTAGGACTATTATAAAAGTTTGCAGTTCATTTTTTTCCCGAAAACTATTTTTTTGTATAGAATATAAAGATCAAAATAAGTGTTTTTAGTTTAAAAAAATGAAAAATTAAATAGGAATGAATATCGTAACATTTCACGTTTTTTTAATGTTGTCTTTTGTTTTGTTAAAATTAAATACAAATGAATATTGAATTTTCTCAAGAATCTCCTAGCATTGACTTGAATAAGTATAATGAAGAAGTTGAAGAAAATGAAGTATAAGAAGTAGAAGGTGATGAGAAAAATTAGGATGATAAAAATAAGGAAGTTCAAGACTAAAATATGGTTGAACCTAAAGTTGGAATGATATCTGACACTATTGATGCCATGCTGGTGTATTATAGAAAATATAGTAATGAAAAAGGTTTTCCTATGAAGAAGAGAACTTCAAAGATAGGGGATGATGGTCTTGTACGATGAGTTAGTCTTGCTTGCACTCGAGAGTATAAAAATGAAAGTATGAGTAAAAATTGATTCAAATTGCCACCAAGTTGTCGAAGTAATTGTGGTGCTAAAATTAATGGTGTGTTGTGTTCTGATGGAAAATGGATAATCAAAAGTATGTCCTTTGACCACAATCATTATGTGAGTTTGGGGAAAGCACGATATTTCAAGGTTAATTGGGTAATAACTAAAGTGGTGAAAAGGAGACTTGAAATGAATGATAGGACAGGTATAAGACTTGATAAAAATTTCAATGCGTGCGTAGTAGAAGCCGGTGGGATTGAGAACGTGCCTTTTTTTATTAAGAATTGTTATAACTATATTGACAAGGTGAGAAAGTTGAGACTTGGGGAGGGAGATGATTTAGTCGTTCAAAACTATTTTCATAAAATGCACGCTAATAATTCTAATTTCTACTACGACATGAATTTTGATAATAAGGGAGGAATAAAGAATATTTTTGAGCGGATGCTAAAAGTAGGGCGACACATGACGAGTTTGGGATGTTATCACATTTGATACGATGTCCTTGACCAACAAGTACGACATGCCCTTTGCCACTTTTGTTGGGGTGAATCATCATGGCTAGTCAATATTGTTGGGATGTGGTTTGATATCGAATGAGGATACAAATGCATTTACTTGGCTTTTTCGGTTATGACTTTCTTACATGAATCACCATGCTCCCCATGCGATCATAACTAATCAATATTCGTTCTTCGGTAGCCATTAATAGAAAAGGTTGATCACATTGTAAAAGGCAACAAGGAATGATGGCGAAATTTGTGCAAAAGAATAAAAAAATATATATAAGAATGGTTAGTTAAGTAAATAAGTTCAATATTATTAATTTTTTCCCAAAGGTTTGTTATTATTTAATGTTATATTATTTAATTTTTTCCCAAAGGTTTGTTATTATTTAATTTTTTCCCAAATTCCTAGCCAACAAAATGCTTCACAAGTGATAACTAGTCAATATGAGGCTTCACAAAATCAATTTCCCATTTTGAAGTTCTTTCAAGAGTCTAGTCATGATGTATTTATGCAGGTAATTATTTTCTATCATTTTTGTGTAATTATTATTTTTTTTTGTCAAATTCTAATAATGAATTAAATATTATTTGAGGATTTGGATTACCCAATTTGGAATAGCATCAATGAGAGGAACAATGGAATGCAAATGAGAATTTACCCAAGTTCATGTACAAATGGGAAAGCAATGACTCACTTCTTTTTTAAATTTAATTGTTATGGTTGTATTAAGTACATTAACACTGTTTTTAATTTATTTGTGTGGTATTTTTTAACTTTGTAATTTTTAATTTATTTGTGTGGTATTTTGGAACTTTATAATTTTTTTTTGTGATTCATATGAGTATCAATTGAATTTATGTTTTGATACTAGCCGTGGATATGGCTATAATTTTATATTTTGATAACTTTGTAGTTTTTTTACCTGCTCTGTTTTGCTCATTTTTGCTGTTTTGTTTTTGGTTCACATACTAACGAATGTTTTTTTAAGCAGATTTCGAGTAGTTTATATGGACAACTATTTCACTTTTTCATTATCCAATACACATCATTCAGTCCAAAAGAGTTTCAGTCTCTTATTCGGTCAGAGTAGAAACGCTCAAATAAAATGACGTGGAAGTTGGCTTGCCATAATATTGATGAAAAAATAATAGTCCATTGTTAACAGCTAGGCCATGAGAATTTTCCCATTCATGATGTCTTCAACAGCAGCTACAGTAGTATCGATTATTGTTCGTGTTGACCACTGGGGAGGGACATATCCATACAATGCTTGAACTGTGAACATTTCAAGATAGTATGGTAATTTGTATTGTACCACCATTCAAAAAAAAATAGGGGTGACAATTTTTTACACGACACGAACTCGACACGAAGTTAGCGGGTTAGGGTTGACGATTTTTTGACACGAACCCGAATATGACACGACCCGCCAACACGAATAATAAAAGGGTTGGATTAGTGTCAAACACGTATAACTCGAAAATGACACGAATAAACCCGTTTAACTCGTATTTTATGGAAAATATATTAGATAATTTATATATCTTGATAGTCATTCTATAAAATTCATGGAGAATCGAAAGATAAATTATTTATGTGTTGCAAGAAGTTGAAATTAATTAAATTTAAGTTATTGTAGGCCTATGAGTGGTATGATTGGTTAAGAGAGAAGAAAAAAATTATTTTATATTTTACTTAATGGGTTATGCGGATCAACCCGAACACAACACGATAATATATAGGTCGGGTTAGTGTTTGATTATCTGATACGATTAGTTAAATGGGTCGGGTTAGGGTTGACTAATACTTAACACGAACCCGACATGACACGACCCGAACACGACCCGACGCACACGAATTGCCACCCCTAAAAAAATAGAGCTGCTTAGCCCATTTACTAGGCCTTTGACTACACATGCACCTTAAATAAGTCTCCATTCACTGATTGTCTCTCTCCACCTGGCAATTTTTTTGAGGGTGATTATCAGTGCTTACAATCAATTGTAAGACACTTACGATAAATTAGTTCTAAGAATTAGAGCAACTCTAAGAGGGGATCCCAAGAAGCTAATTGAACACCAGATGATACATATTACATGTGTATTTACACTCATTAGTCCTTCGTTGGAGCATTAGATTGGCAAAATACAAATTAAACAAATTAGTTCAATACTGCTAATCATTCGCAACTCGGGTGTTAAAACGTTAACAAAAAAGAAGTCGACGATTATTTCACAAATACTTATATTTTAGTTAATGGGTGTAATCCCTAGTAAATGGAAGCATTTCTCATGACAGCCGTGGTTGCCTCGCATGCAAGAGTCCAAATCACAAGATTATTCACACAGAAGATTTGGTAAAATATTGGTACAAGCCTCTTCAACAATCTGAATGAGAGAATTAACAAATCAGCATTCACAAGAAGCACCCGTCAGCATAGCAAGTAGTCAATGCATGCAAGAGACAATAAACAAGTGGGCAAAAGTGTGTTCCTTCAAATGCTATCTCAAGTCTATTATACCATCACTTTGTCATCAGCTGTCAGTAACCTCTGGTAATTAATTAGAAGAACGCTCCTGAGATTTAAAAAATCGATAAACTCGGGCATTGTCTGATAGTAAGAAATACACAAAAAAGCGAAAAAGAAAGAAAAGAGAGAAGCATTAAAGATTGCATGTTTTTAAGGGCTTAGGTTTGGAAATAACAAGAAAGAATCATCAGAATTTAAAATTCCAGAGATCCGAGTCTTTGAATCTGATCATCAGGCAATAACTAGATTCCCACAACTATAAACTATACGTGTTCTCAGGGTGGGGGGATGGCCTCTTTCCGGAAGGGATTCTAGGTCGCAACAGTTACATATAATCAATATGGTGAGATGATCAAAACTGAATAAACACCTTGGTAAGGAATTAAAATTCACCCAAACATAGATTTCAATACCTTTAATTGACGCCTTGCTGTTGTTGGGTAGCCAAAAGTTATAGCAATCTGGCTCCAGATTTAAAACATTCAGGGGCCATGGCAAGAAGCTTACCAGAAACACAATCACCGAGATAAGGATGACAGACACACACAAATGCAGGCAAATATGAGTAGGCTGGTGAAGACCCATATAAGCTCTCAAATGGTGAGTACATGCCAAGGACATGAGTAAGTAGGTGATTAGTTAAAAGAAACACAACTATGAGAGCAGCCTCAACCCAAAAGGGTAGAGGCATGTGAACTGTGAGCATAGGGAACATGTCACATCCCCAATATGACGATGTTCCTCTACGCATCCCCAATTTTGAAGAACATAGCACACAGGAGGTGGTGGTGCATTCCTAACTTAGCACACAGGAGGGTGAAACTATTCTCAAACTCCTGTCTTCCATCACTTTGAAGAACATTTAAGGCGGAATAAAATTTATTATTAATTATTGCGGAGAATGTATAGAAATGAGAGAACGCATTGGATTTGTTGAGCATCGATTATATCCAAGAAAATCAAGTGCAAACATCAGTAAAAAAAATGATAGCTAAAACTAGTAGTAGAAGCCATAGTGGACTTCCAAACGTTAAAATGGATCAACACAAAGGGGATAGTGGAACGTTTATACATAAAGAAGGCCATGACGTGGATATTCCCAAAGCATTTACTTGAAACATCATGACTCAAGTACTTGAAACATTGGCCATGAAAAGTGTAGGACCAGAGTGTAAGTTATTGATAGAGAAACCCCGTGGATAAAAAGTACACATTACTGAATTATTGCGGGTAAAATTAGCAACAGATATCAAGTATATTCAGACGGACGAGTTGCATATCGGCAAATGAGTATGAAAGAGAAGCCTTGCAGGGTGGTGAGTCATAATAATGGATTCACAAGGACCGAGTGTGTGACAGAGAGACACTAAGGGCAGGTGGAACTAGTGGAGGTAGATTATGTGGGTAAGAAGGTAAAGGACTTGAATTTCGACGAGATTGTGAAAATTTATTAAGACATCCACGACCACGAATATTGATTTGTGCCTGTCTAGATCAGCTTGAAACCAAAAATCTTTGGCTTGATTGGAAATGGTTTCTGAAGAACCTGTAATAGAGAGCTGGCTCGGTGGAGGAGGGTGGGAACCATCAATATATTTTCAGAAATTTTTGCCAATAAGGAAAGGCTAGATTGGCTGAAAGTTTAAAATGAGCATAATTCGAGATGTTAGCTATGGAGAAGGGTGGAATGGTTACAAGAGTTGCAGAAGTGGCAGGACTAGAGGATGTATTAGTAGTAGGAGACAATGTGAACATGGGAGTATACTGTTTTGAATAAGAAAAAAAGGAAGATTGGCACTATGATAAAAGGAAGCAAGAAATACCAGGAGCTAATGAAAAAGGTCTAGTGGATTGTTGTCATTCTGCTTGAAAGTGGACTGTAACGGGATAATTTCCCGTCATATGGCACTTTGATATCATGTTAATAACCGTTTGTTTTTCTGTATATATATAGATATAGTGAAAAAAATATAGTTCCAATGATCATTGGAATCTCTGCAAGATAAATACTATCTATACACTAAGTCCTCGTTTGCTTGAGCTTTTGTGATTTCCGGGAATCTACAAAGTGTTATAACCATCTCAAAACTTAAAAAAACAAGATTCATTTTCTAAAGCTCAAAATTTATCTATAAATTAACCAATTTAGAATGTCAAGAAAGCAAAAATGCTTGAAGGATATGATCACTAAGAGACTCACATAATTTAGGTAGATTTTAATCCTCGTGTTCAATCGCCAATTGCATCAGAAAATTATTATTCTTCAAAATACCAGCTTTTGATTAAAAAAATGTGCATGTGTTCACTGTGTTTAGAGAATTATTATTAAGAAATTACAGACAAACTTGAATTGATGGACAAAGATTGGATTGAAACCTTGACAGCTTCAGCATGTGCCTCAAACTTTTAATGCATTAAGTTTATAAGATTTCAAATGGAGGAAATATTTTTTCTGAGGAGTTTCTACTTGATATTATCATAAGGTTCGATAACAATACAATGATTAGAAAGAAATAGTGACACCACTGGGCAACAGATTCCACAATCAAACATCAAACATAAATTTTAAATCAAACAGTTTAAAAACACATTTACTATTGTTGGTACAACTTAACCTTGTAACAAGCTAAGAACATTGTTAAGTTCATTTTCTATAGTTGAAAAATCATGTTCGATAAATTAGCAAACATATAGAGTGGAATATACTATTTGATATAAATAAAAAATGATTATTGTATCAAGTATATTAAAAATGAGAATGGCAGGAATAGTGTCTTGAGTGCACCTGATTGTTTGGCCTTAAATAGTCCTTTTCATCTAGAATACTCAACGAGTCATGAAACTTTGAACCTTTATTTTCCGTCTTGCATAAAATATTGCCACACACCATCAGTTTGCAATGGGCTTCTCAAGGACCTTTGGTATCTAGTTAGACGAAATATCCTAGTATTCAGGTCACTGTTGAATACTAAATGAATAGGAAAAAATCTTTTCTAATTGAAATAAAAGATCGAATGCATTTAATGGCTTAGGGTTAACAATGAGAGTGATGGATTAGTAGAGTATGACTTGACTTCGTGAAAGTTGAAGGCACCCATAATTGTTTTTTTAAATGAGATGTAAAAATAGTAAATGAAAGGTGCTTCTATAGACAATCTATATACATGTATTCCGTTTCAAACTCAGCATTAAAACAATGATTAAACAACTAAGCCTCCTATGGATATAAGTCACCAATGGATCTATAAACTCCATATTTTACATTACATTTAATTTTACATTGAGACCATTAGGGTACTTATATAACAAGGATGCTTAAAATTATCACTTGATTAATGCTAAAAGTATCCATCCCATAATTTAGGGAATAAACATAATATAGACACTAACAAGGTCAATGAATATAAATAGTAACCAAGATTCAGTTTAACAACAAATCTGTTATTAACATATGTCATTCATGCGAAACTATTTTCAAATGGAGGTGGGAAAAGAAAAGACATATTTTACACTAAATACATAATTCTTTTTCTTGATGAAACTAACGAGACTAAAATGCAATGAAGAAAGTGTATCAATATTCACAAAAGATAAAGATGTTACTGGGAAAAAGGATTTGAAGCATGTATCTAAAGCCAAGAAAAACAGGGGAGCAGTCTCCCAGCAAGAAAATGAATGATCAGTTAAAGAGATCACCTATGCTAAGGTATCTTAGGACCTTTAAGAGTGGTAAAGGTTAGGTCACTGATGTATTAGGATATTATTATCTCTTATTTATTTTTACAGGTTTTGTTGTAGTTTGTTATCGTGGTACTTTGTTCTTACTCTCTGGTACCTAGTTACTAAGTTGTAATAGGATATACTAATAAGCTTATTTACTCATTTTTAAGTAGACTTTGATGAATGATTATAGATTTTAAGAAATAAAGAGACATTTTTCACCATTTTCTTTCTCTCATTTCAAGCTAACCCTAAATCTTGGGAAGATGATTACATCATTTGGTATCATAGCTCAAGGCTTTTAGCAATGAAATTGAAAATTGAATCCATGAATTTCATCACTTTCTGATTTTAGTGTTAGAAATTCCAAAGAAATTTCCAGCCACTTCTGACGTTGAAGAACGACGGCAACCATTTCAGTTCTTGTAATCTCAATTTCTCCAAGGTTTCGAATTTATTCGTGTTTTATATCTCAAATCCTCTTGCTCGTACGATTCAGTTCAACAGTTTTGATTGAAGTTCACATCAAGTTTGGCAATTCAGTTTTACAACTTTGAATGAAATTTGGGAGTTCAGCTCAAGCTATTTGCATGTTGATTGTGAGTTTGTGTCTCATTTCCAGTGTGGTTTAGAGGTTGCAAACACTAATAGAATGAATTCAGTGATTTCTTCCAACCAGTGATTGTCCTTAGCTTTGCAATTACAGATATTTTTTTTTGTGTGTGTATGTGTGATCAACGACCAAGCACACCATGTTGTGAAAAGTCCCTAACTCATTATGATTAGATTACATGGGAGCAGTGGCGTACCCAGGATTTTGAGTGAGTGGGTGCGGAACCTATGATGAATGTCGGGGGTTCGGGGGAGGGATCCCCCGAGCTGATTTTTTTAGGGTTATTTTCTTTTTAAATTAAATTCAATGTAATGTCAATTACTTAAATAGTTATCCCTAAATACAAAGTCAATATAACCATGAATTTTCAAACCTTAAATTTCAAGCCTTAAATGACAATACCCAATTAACTTGAAACCATAAATAACAACACTAAATTAACTTTAAACTCTGAATAACTCCGGCCAAATAATTCTATATTTCATCCATTTCTGATATAAAAAAAACAGAATATTACATCAATTTTAACAATTAATTACTATCAATTTCAAGCCCTAAAATAAAATTACCCAAACACCACTTCTTATAATTTTTTCAATTTCTTAAATTAAAAACAAAATCTTATAAAAAATGTGAACAGAAAAATGAAAAAACAGCATACATTATTGTTGAAAAAAAACATGAATTTTTGTAAACAAACATAAACTAATTCCTAGCACTAAATTCATTATAAAGCTGAAATAACTAAGAAAAAAGAAAGATATAACTTACCCATTAAAACAGCTTTCAGGAAGAAAAAGGTATGTGGTTACCGACTTTGATTTGGGGTTCGTTGGGGTTTTGAAAGCTCTTAGGGTTCCTAAAGTGGGAGTTGGGTATTTTGGAAACTTTTGAAGAAACCCATTTTGAAATGTCACTGATAAGTCGTGAAGCGTGTTTTTTCAATAATTATGAACATAGCCCCTCAAGTATAAGAAAATTGTAATAAGACAGTTTTAGTTTTAGAAAATTATCCTATGGTTTATATATTTTAAAAAAATACCATATATACATAAAAAAAATTCAAAAAATTACCGGGTGCGGCCGCACCCGCTCGGGACTGAATAGGGACGCCCCTGCATGGGAGTCATGAACATTATGTGGCTCAACTTTGGAGGAAACAGAAAGCTTTAACTACATTGGTTCAGAAGCTGCCTAGAGCGCCTCATCAATATTTTCATTCCAATTATGTTGATAGTGATTCATATAGCACAGATTCTCAGTTGTGTTCATAGATCTCTCAATAAGACTACAAGTCGAATTTAGAATATTTGAAATTCACGATTTTACCAATAGCTGGAATCAACTAACTGACAAACTATTGGAACTGATTTTGCATTATAAAAGGATGAAAAGTCCGTTTTAGATGTTCAAGAATCAGTCAAGAATAAATACCTTTTCTTCTTTGATGCAGATTTGTTCGAGTTCAAAGATATTGGGGGAGAATTTAACCAACTTCTGAAATCCATTCTGATGAAAAGCTGGCTTATCCAATATTTGACTAATCTGAAATTGACGATGATTGTGCTGTGAAACTTCCATTTGAAGCTCAACCCAAATTTGATGAATCTGACATTGATGAAGAAGCTTATATTGTTGAACTTCCATTTGAAGATGACAAATGTTGTAGTTTTGAGAATGGGACTAAGTTGGACAATATTCACAAATTGGATGCCATTGAATTGTGCAATGTCCCAAGTTTACAGCATGGTGGCAGGGATTGTAGGTCAAAGTGTGCAAAATAATGATTGTTCCAATGGTAAAATTAGATTTGAATGTTCACTGCAGATTCCACTGGTGTTGTACATGAAATGATTGAAGTTTTTATATACAGATAATAAAACAGGAACGTGACTAAAATGCCAAACACTCATAGCGCACAATAACAGCCCAGGTTGGTAAAAAATATTCCAACAGTTGGTATATATTTAAACACTCATAATATCTCCCAATGTAGTGGGAAACGATAAAAACATACTTTATTTTGTATAATAAATAATAAGGAAAAAATTGTATTGACATGTGAATACCACATTTGTTAGTCACGTACGGTTCTCACGCCTAACAGAAACAGCATAAACCTGCCTTTGTTGGGAGAGAAAGTTCAATATTTTTGAAAAATAATAAAACGCCTCAAGCTTTCATTTAGACCTCTATCCAAATTTGAATATAATATTTTGACCCCTCAAATTTCTACAAAATATAAAATAACCACGAGTGTGCTAGGTTCACTAGATTCAAAGCACAACTAGTGCCACTAGAACTGGTACAATATATATATATATATATATATATATATATATATATATATATATATATAGAGAGAGAGAGAGAGAGAGAGAGAGAGGTTGCAATATATCTACATGGTCCAAGTCATAATTTTGTTTGGTGACATTGACATACTGAATCTCTCAAACGTCAGACCGATTCAAACTACATGGGTTAATACTCATTGATTACATCAGTAATTTGTTATACAATTTAAGCTAAAATGGACTTAATGGTTACATATATGTTCAAATTACAGAAAGATATGTTAAAATAGTTCAAAAAACTAAGAGGATTAAATTCATGAAGTCTGTATGGGCTTCAAAGGAAACCTGCGCATTGAGCAATACTCTAGAAGGAACTAAGCAGAAGGTGAGCTGCGGGTGGCTACGCATGCATTTTATAAATTATATTTAAATACAGTTAACCTCATAAAATCAATTAATAGCGCACAATTAAAATTAAAAAAAAATGAGTAGCCAAATTGATGTAGTAATACCAATACATACACCAAAACAATAGCCAAAAATATTTGTTGGGTCTTAGGAAAGGCAACAGGGCACCGCCTAGCACCTAGGCTTGGCTTAGGCAGGATATTCGACACAGGATATTCGACACACTGACATTAACAGGTATAGATTTTATAGATATCAATATGAAAGCAACCTTTTACGGGATGTTGAATAAGACACTTCTATATTTAATTCAATTCTATGTGAAGTCCCATAACTGATATTAAGATGTTTAATCACTGGTTGTCAATTACTTTCTAATCCTATAACTTCATATGAGACTTTTCCAATTTAGAATCTAATAAAGCACAAATATTTGAACAACTAGAACAAAAAGGTGCTTTACATTATGGCTACTAGAACAACTAGAGCAATTTCTTTTGACAAAGGTGAGAACTAAAGCAGGAAGCGACAACAGAGCCAAGGTGATCTCCACCTCCACTATCCACATGAGTTTCAATCTAAGTAAAATAGTTACATATTTGAGATCAAAGCCACATCTATCCTTCGCCTGAATAAATAGACGACATGGGGTTGGTGTTGGAGTTGGAGTTGGTAAAAACTTTGGATCAATCTAGCTAAGCATAGGCATGTGTGGTGACACATTAGGCCCATAGGCACACCCCTCCTTCCCGACTAAAATTTGGAATAATTATTTGCATACTCCGGCCTTTAGCTTGTTGTTGAGTTGGTTATAAGCTCGAATCAGTCTAACTGGGAATATATTGCAATATTTGGACTGAGTCGATTTTAACCTATGGCATGCCTGCATATGGCCCTACCCAACAGATATGATTAAGAATTGAGGATCTTGTAACCAAAGTAAGAGAAGAGAAGAAGACGAAAAAAATGATGTGCCTTAAATTAAAGTACAGATATTTTACAACATTACTCTTTAAGTTCTTAGTAATGATAAATTTGCATAGTTTTGAAGTTGACCTTAACCCAAGTTACGTTATATAGTTATATATATTTGTAAAATAATGTGAGGCGGTTGAATATTTATGACAAGTAATGGAAGGTTTTTACCATACATAATATACACATTCTTAACACTATCGTAAAAGATGGAGATAAGTCTACTATGTGAATGTTAAAGTACTAAAATACATGGTTTAGCTTACTCACCAAATGCAGTGGCATAGAAAAATATTTGTATTTATTTATTTATCAGTAAGTAATTACACCATGCATTATATACTGCAGAAAAATGTCGGGGAAAATATGTATGTTGATTTGTGCATGCATCTGATTTGTAGAACCAAATTGAAGTCGTGTCTAATGGTAATTGTCGTCAAAAGTTGGCATAGCCGTACTAAACTAATGCCTTCGTTTGGAATATTATTAATAGTATTTTCTATTTGAATTCTAACAATTAAAGGCATAACATAATGTTAATGGTACTAATGCAATGCCTATTTTTGTATTCTTCACATTCATCTCTTTTATTACCAACGCCACACAAGTTCTTAAAAGTTAACATATATTAAAAATGACAAATACATATGTTTATGGCAAAAACTTTATGGTGACAGGATAACGGGAATATTTCTGAAAGAAAGCACTTGTAAGAGTAATCAGTTTGATAAAAAAAGATATATTGCAAATATGTTGTGGTGAATATACAAAGTTGAACACTATTTACGATAAAATACATAACAAACTGAAGTATCTTAACTATCTATCATGAATCTCTTGTTTGGGGGTAGAATAAACTTCATTATTACAAGTAAAATAAATACCAGTGACCATACGAATGTTCAACATTAATCTTATCTCTCTTCAGAAAAACAGAGTTTAATAGCTCAACCAATACGGAATCACAAAACTTGCATTAACTCACTACTTACTTTTCTTCCACTTTCTATCGACTTAAAAGAAAAAAAAAAGTGTAGCCCCGTCATATGCACATTGTCCCTTCTCCAAGACCATAAGCAAGAATTCTGAAAAATAAGAATAAAGTTATCAGGAGAAGAATCAGTATTCTAGTAAGAATAAATTAAAGATATTTATCCTAGCTGAACTTTAGAATGCACGCTCATTAGGCTAGAATTAATTGGAGTGATTCCAAGAATTTTATTGATATGAATAGAATACTTCGAGTGACTATAGTGAACTTGCAATTTTATGGAACGGAAAGCATTTTTCCTGGCCTATTTCTAGAGAACATAATTCAACTCCATAACCAACATAGTTTATATGTCTATAGCATTACCGGCCCTAATTCATTGTTAGGAGTTCTCCATGACTGTTGATTAATGATCCAGAAGAAAAACATATGTTTCTGTAGTCAACAAAATGTCTAAATCCAGTTCTAAGAGTGATTGTTAAGGAAAGTATCCACTCTTTTGTAAAGAAAAAATAATATATTACCCCATATACTTGTATTTAATATTACTTTTCAAATATTGTTATAGTTTTGAGAGTTATTGATTGATTATCTGAACCGAGCCATTGAAATTAAAATAAATATAATGTAAGATGTAAAATGAAAAGGAATAAAAATGCTATGTTCTGAATCCAATCAACATAAAGGAAGTGAGATCTGAAACCATGTCGGAACGAAAGGCGACTACAAATTAAAAAAGATGTCTAGTAAGCCAGCGTATGGACCTCATCCAATAAGATTTCTTGTGAACTGAAATCATTTTAAAGATAAGAAAGGAAGGGAAGAAATGAAAGGAAATGCGGTGCCTTAAACTACAAGGATTGGCATTATACAATATACCCGTTAGATTCTTAGTACCGATAACACATATTTAATATATACACACACACACACACATATATATATATATATATATATATATATATATATATATATATATATATATATATATATATATATATATATATATTAGTAAAATAATGTGAAGTTATATTACCTGTCAATTAATGGAATGTTTTAAACATAAATAAATTACTGTAATTTCATTTTACTTTGTTACTTCATAAATCTGTTTTATAAGACATTGGTACACTTTTTGAAATATTCAAACTTGGTACTTCTTTCATCGTTAAATGAAGTTTGCCACAAAACGTAAGAATCAGAGATGAAAAATGTATCACAGTCAGAAGTAATTAACAAATTCATTAAAGTCAGATAAAATAATTAATGATTGAGCAGACAGAAATAGGGCCCTCCTCTTTATTTACATGTATCTTTTGTTTGGTGTAGAACAAACAATAGCTTCATTTATATAAATAGAATAATTACAGTTAGCACAGAGAACATACATACTTACCTCATTATGCTATCCTACTTAAGAAGAAATGAGGCAATTAAAAACCAATACAGAGTCCCTAATAACAAATTGAAGTTCAATCATGTTTCCGAACATTACAAATCAATACCAACCCTTTCTATCATCTTTCTATATGTAAGATACTGACACGAGTGCTTACCAGTCCTGTCTATCATGGTCCAGTGGTATACGTAGATAGATGATGTTTCATATAAGTCAAATCTAAGGGCATCCATGATAAATCAGTTAATTAGGGAAGAGGCAATCCCACAAGCCTTAAACTCGTCGAAAGTTCAGCTATATATTTTGAAGTTTCAGATTCCCAAAGAAATATGGCATAAGAATCAAACACTCGAGTTTCTTTCCTTTCACGCTAGTAGATTATGAAGTTATACTTTAACCAAAATCTTTCAAGTTTTTGTATGATTTCTTGATATAACAACTTGGGGCATTCATATAATTCATCATATAAGCATGAGAGAATGTAAAGTTGCATTGAGCTTCAATGGAACTTTGAGAATGAGCAATAGATACACACCACATAAATACACATACACACAAGAGTACATACACACAACACAGAAGACAGAGGAGGAAAACATTTTTTTGAAATTTAATTCAAATCCATGGTCCTCGATAATGAAAAATCTTAAGACATACACGAATGGACAAAAAGTCAGATAAGCAAAAATGAAATAATTTTTAGGAATTTAATTCAAATCATTCTAAATTGAAAAATAGGTGGAATTCTCAAACTAGTTGACATACTTTTATGACTAAATGATAATAAAAATCTAATTAGTAGTTTAAGTACATAATTAAATAAAATATTTGCCATTATCCTAGCCTACTAAATGACACTTAATTCCAGTAAGACTACCCTATACTAGGAGTAAAAAGGTCAAGCACCTCCTTTAAAAGTACTCATTTTAGATTAATACACAAATCATGTTTCTAATGGATCTGATCAAGACATAATCTGATTCTCACCAGTTCAAATGTTCACAGCTTACAAAGAATTGCAGCCCACTTGAGGACCCATGTAAACACTGTACAAAATGGAGGAAAACAGAAAACACGTAGATGAAAAGAAATTAACAGCGCAGGGGAATCCACATATTCTGTAGGTAAAGAATCATAATTATGTAGCAATATAAGATGACCAATTTTTTGTCAACTATAACATAAATATTAGAATTTCTTATTTTTTGTGAGAGCATGTAAAGTTGCTTTGAAATTCAATGGAACTTTGAGAATGAGCAATAGATATACACCACATAAATACGCATATGCACACAGAGTGCATACACACAACATAGAAGACAGAGGAAATTACCTCATATCAGAGAGTGTCAAATTCCAAATTCAGTAAAACTGCAGAATCCTGGTCCTCAATAATCCAAAATCCTAAGACATACACGAATGGACAAACAGTCGGGTAAGCAAAAGATTAAACAATTTACAGAAATTCAATTCAAATCATTCTAAATTATAAAAATAGGTGGCATTCTTAGACTAGTTGACATACTTTAATCACTAAATGATAATCAATATCTAACTAGTAGTATAAGTAATTAATTAAATAGAATATTTGTCATTATCCTAGCCTACTAAATGATACTTAGTTCCAGTAAGACTACCCTATAGTAGGACTAAAAAGGTCAAGCACCTCCTGTACTGGTTCTCATTTTAGATTAATACACAAATCATGTTCCTAATGGATCTGATGAAGACATAATCTGATTCTCACAAAGTTCAAATGTTCTCGGCTTACAAAGAATTGCAGTCCATTTGAGGACCTATGTAAACACTGTAGAAAAGGGGAAAAAACAGTTTTCATTAACAATGAAATGATACTTTTCTTTTTAAATGAAACTATCTCTGAGGGAAAATATTGATTGTCATCTTAAATAAAATCAAAAAGCTGGAAAATGGCAAACATAAGACATAAAGAAATTAATAGGGGCAGGGGAATCCACGTTTTCTATAGATAAAGAATCATCATTATGTAGCAAAATAAGATGAACATTTTTTGTTAATTAATATATATAAAGCAGTATTTCTTATATTGTACTATATATGTCCCTAAACTAGAGCCTCACTTTTTCTTTTTAAGATATCTCATATTAAGATTCTTTGAAAATGAATTAACAAAATTTCAGGAAAATTAACTAAGTTTTGATGTTGACCACTGATTACATTATAATTAAAGTTTTTTTTAAAAAGTCTCGTTCAAATGATGATGCTTAATATGGGACGGATGGAGTATAAAGAAAAAAATGAATATGGTAAAAAGTAGATAACAAATTTAATGTTTACCTTTTATGCTATAAACTATCTTTTGCATCTTGAAAATCCATCATATTTTGAATTCTTCGATTTATAATAAACAGAGCCGCCATTCATCATCACATTGCCATCAAAATCTCAAAATCTCCTACGATTTAACAAAATTAAGAAAGTCAGTCATAGTGCGTAGGAAATGAAGAAGTCAAGAAAAAAAACAGAATGACATTAAATATTTCAAGTGGTTAAGGTCTTAGATTTGGCAATGAAAGGAAATGATTAATACGGTATGTTTTAATCTGGGGCAAGTTAATGATAATAAACTAACAATATACAGAGGTAAAAGTGGTTTATTGTTTTTATTTCATTCATAGGACACCGTGTCCCCTACAGAAAAAATCAAAGCATGTACATAAGATTTGTGGACCATAAGTCCACCAAAACCGGCTAAACAAAAATATACAGAAAACAACAAAGAAAAAGAAAGAGATACAGAAAACCCTTAAAAATGGTTTATGAGCTAAATTTTTCTGAGGCATGTACCAAATAGTCCCTCAAACCTTTTTTAATACACGTTTAGTCCAAGCCTTTTTATTTTGTTCCAAAAAATCATTCACCACATAAAAACACTAGGTGTATGCCGCTAGCGCGGACTTTTAAAAATAAGAGAATATTGGTTAAATGGGTGTTTGAAGGACTTTTTGAAACAAAATAAAAAGACTTGGACTAAATGTGTATTGAAAAATATTTGAGGGAATTTTTGATAGTTGATCCAATGTTTTTTTAGAAGTGACGGGCTTAGAATGGATATAGAGGTATGGAGTTCCGCAAATCAAATTTTATATTATGTTGTTTTGAAAATCTTGTAGATGAGTTAAAAGTACATGACAATATCAATTGGGTTTTTTAACAGAAAAAAAGACATGAACAAATGATAAGTGGGGGTACCTCAATAACGAGGGACTGGATGGCCTGTGCCTTCAGTTTAGAAGACAGAAGTGAAACATCCAATTTGGAAACTCAGTCATAGGTATTTCACTGCTTTCTCAAATTTATCTCCACATAGGGGATGTGGGCTATGAGGGGCCAATAATATCCTTTTTCCTTCAAACACCGTTCTTTTAGAAGCGGACTGTTGAAGATCGTCAAAGATGAAAGTGTGGGAAGCAGTTTCTCAGGCAAAGATTGAAGCTTAGGGCATGACGAGATAAGGAGCACTTGAAGAGACATTAGGTTTTGGAGGCCCATGGAAAGAGATTCCAGACTCACGAGATCCCAGATTTGAAGTGTGGTTAGAGATGTAGGAAACAGACTCCTTGTGTCCGGAAAGCATACCAGTTCTGGAAACTCGCCCCGAATGGTGAATGAAACAAGAGAGGTTGGAAGCCTTTGTAGGCCCCACTCTGAGATGGGCTGCTTGACTTCCCCAACTGTAAGTTCTCTTAGGTTGGGAGGCCAGACCCCTCCAGGAAAGGACTCGAGACTTGGACAATATCTTATACTCAGAAATTCCAGAGATGTGAGGCTTTGCATCTGAACATCAGGGAGAGACTTCAGATTCTCGCAATTAGAGATTGAAAGTTCTCTCAGGCTCGGGGGCAAACCTCTTTCGGGAAAGGACTTTATCCCCGGACAGGAAATTATGTGCAATGTGGTGAGACGATTGAAGCTGAACAAACACCCAGGTAAGACTTTCAGATTCACCCACGCTGAGATAAAAATATTTTCAAGTGATGGTATGCATCTACTGCGTAGCCAAAAGTTCTCCGAATCTGGCTCCAGATTCGGGCAACGTAAAACATGAAGTAACTTAAGGGCGGTGGGTAAATTTTGGTCTGTTGGAAGGCATGTTAGAGAAGAACAGAATCCGATTGTCAAATATTCAAGATGAGGAAAGCTTTCCATGTGGCCGCTGCTGTTGCTTTGCAAATCTGTCATTGTTGGACAGGACTGGAGTCCTGGGCAATTCCCTATATCCAACTTCCTGAGAGAAGTGAGGTTGTTCATCCAATTCGGTAGGTTCTCAAGCTTCTTACAAGTATTTATACTCAGTTCTTCAATGCTAGGAGTCCATGCGTGTTCTTCCTTCGCCAAGGATACAAGCTGGGGACATTCACTGACACTTAAATATTTCAAATTTACAAGATTCTGAGACAAAGATTCTTCTTGCCACAAATAACTCAGTTTATCACACTTTTCAATAGTTAAATTTTCAAGTGATGCCAGCGATTGTACAACCCCTGCACGTAGGTTAATAAGCCCTGTGATACCCGAAATATTCAAGGTTTTGACTGATGAGGCGACACATACCATTCTGCTTAGCACCACCTCACAACATTCTTCTATATTTAACACCCTTAGGGATGGAATCCTTGGAAGTATAACCTTGATCAATTTGGGGCAATTACGCAGAGTAAGCTCACGAAGGCGAGGATACAATCCTCCAACACTTTCATCAACATCTGTTAAACCTGTAAGCCATTCTTCCCAACACATCATGTGCTCAAATCTGAGAATCTCAAGTGATGGAAAAGAAAGAGCCTGAGCAGGACGATTTCCACACAACTCAACACCAACGTCTTTTACCCCCAACATTTTCGAAACACACAACTCCCTGAGTGAGGGTAGCTGCCCAACTGGAGGTAAAGACGTGCATTTCTCACAGTGTTTAAGTGTTAGGTTCGTTATATTAGAGAATGAAGGATCCCCAACCCAACTAGAAAACTCTAGACCTCCATAGAATTCAATTTCGAGATTGGTCAAGCTTGTATGTGGTTTTAGCACTTCAAGTACTTCATTCTCAAGCAATTCACTTCGAGAATCATTGAATTCACTACTCCATATCAACATTAATTTTTTAAGGCCTTGCTTACACAATAGATTAGCCTCCCTTGCATCTTGGACATTCTTCACATGCTGCAACCCCTTAATGGAAAATGTCCCTCTGAGATTAGATAGCCCCCTCAACTCGGTTAGTTGCAACATATTACTCTCGTCAAGAACAATCTTAGACAAGGTTTGCAGACTAGTCAAGGTACCAATCCCTGAGGGCATCTCTTGTAATTCTTTAGTATCGGAGACGTCAAGATGCCGCAAATTAATTAAATTACCAATTTTTGCAGGCAACTTAATTAGTTTTCTGCAACTGCGTAACAATAGCGTCTCTAAATTATAAAGATCACTCACTGACTCGGGCAACTGATTGATGAGAGTCTGGGATAAGTTAAGATACCGAAGGTGTTTTAAATCACCAATTGAGTTTGGTAGCTCAGTTATGGAATAACCGCTCAAATTCAACACGCGTAGGCACTGTAATTTCGGTAACAATTCTTGGACAACCTTATTGCTCAAGTGGTATTTTTGACAATCAAAACTTGACTCGTAAAGTGGCAGAGTCAAAAAAGTCCTCAAACTCCGAGCCTTATAAAATGCCTCAAATTTATTAAAGGTTCCGTATCTAAGGCGAATGGACGATGAGTGACGAGCCTTTTCAGAAATTGTTTCTTGCTCATTATTTATCATCCTATCATCCAGCCTAAAGCATACTTGACCAGCGACAAATTGAGCTAAGTCGTTCATGAGGTTATGCATCACAAATTGTGATTGATCCCCACTTGAATGTTGAAAAAAGGACCTTGATAATAACTTATTGAAATATTGAAAACCTACCTCCTCCATTTGCTTCTTTTCCCCAGCTTGTCGCAAAAAGCCTTCTGCCATCCATAACAAAACTAGTTCAAACTTGTCAAACTGATAGTCCTTGGGAAATATTGAACAGTATGCAAACAACCGCTTTAGATGAGGTGGGAGATGATGATAACTCAATCTTAAAGCGGGAAGAATGCCGCTCTTCCATGCAGGTAATTCCCAGAACTTGCTTTTCAGTACATTTTCCCAAACTTTTGTGCTTAGTTCTGTTTGAAGGAGGCCTCCAAGAGTCTTTGCAGCCAAGGGCGATCCGTTACACTTCCTCGCAATATCCTCACCAACTACTTTCAAATTGGGATGCGCTTCAAAATCGCTTGCACCCAAAGAATATTGAGCTAAGATGGATAAGCAATCACCATCCGTCAACTGTGTGAGATGGTAAGTTGGAATTGAAGGAGAACCAACCCCTTCATT
Organism: Sambucus nigra; assembly: GCA_949130495.1. Classification (NCBI taxonomy): domain Eukaryota; kingdom Viridiplantae; phylum Streptophyta; class Magnoliopsida; order Dipsacales; family Adoxaceae; genus Sambucus; species Sambucus nigra. The sequence goes on along the minus strand of OX422223.1, from coordinate 32,228,385 downwards.
ACGAGTTGTAACAATAATTTTACTCCCAGGTGCCCCAGCCAGAAAAGGGGTACGGAGGAGGTCCCATTTTCCATAGTTCTCATTCCAGACATCATCCAAAACGAGAAGGAATTTTTTGTTAGAGAGTTTCTCCATTAGACTCTGTTGAGCTTGTTTCAAGCTTTCAAAGTCACCACTCTTTTTTGCCACCCACTCAAAAATCTTGCAAGTTATCATGAATTCATCAAACTCATCGGAAACGCATACCCAGGCCTTGAGGTCAAAGCGTGTTTTGACTTGGTCATCACTGTAAACAAGTTGAGCAAGGGTTGTTTTGCCAAGCCCAGCCATACCAACTATGGGTATAACACAGACCTCTTCATCATCCTTAAACACCAACTCAAGTATTTGTTCTTTCTCTTTCTGGCGACCGTAAACATGAGGCTGATCCACCAAGTGAGTCGTTAATCTTGTCCCGTATGACCTTTTCCCACCCACATTCTTTTTCAGACCCAAATAGTGTTTCTGATCAACAAGATTTTGCAATCTCTTGGTGATGTTGTCTAACTTGGAACCCATGTTGTAATTGAACTTAATAGCACTAGAAGTGAAACTAGGAAGGATGAGCTCCCATACCTTATGACTACGACTGGTCCTGGCTGTAGCTGTAGCTGTAGCTGTAGCTGATTGAGTCTTCATTTTCAACTCGTGACGAGAATATTCGGTGATCAACTCGTCAATAATGTCGTCTAAATCGTAAGCCAAGTCCTGGAGATCATCAAGCCACAACTTCACAGATCTGTCTTCAATTTGCTTATCCTCTGCGTCAGCGAGTACAGCTCGAATCATGGAGAGAGTTTTCTTCCATTTTTGGAGGTGAGATTCATGAATTCCACCACATTTAGCCAACTTGGAAAACAACCCAGAGACAACCTTCTCAAACAGCAACTCAATGATCGGGGAAAGAAAGATCTCTGCCATCAAGACAACTCAATGATCGGAGAGAGAGAATTATTGATACCTATTATTGTCGGAGACCGAGACTCCAAAGTCAGTCCACTATAATACAACAAACCAACAGTTTGTGCGGTTCAAATTATGCTTCCTTTATTTCATTAAAAATAATCACGCATTTTTATCGAGAGTGGTCTTTCAAATCTTTTATCTAATCTAATATACAGAGAGAGCGTTTATTCTCACCTTATTTTTCATTTTTTTCAAATAGTCACTTTTTATACAAGCACAAAACATAAAAATTGTTTTATATAGACGAAGAACCGTTTTTATAAAATAGTATTTTTATGTACGTATGAAAAGTAAATAGTGCTTTTTTGCAAGTGTAAAATAAAAAAAATTATAATGATTTATTTAAAAATTCAAAAAATTCAAAAAAATAAATTTTAAAAATTAAAAATTACGAAGATAAAAACTCTGAAAAATACGAATAGATATTAAAAAAAATATCTAGCCCAAAAAAAAAACTACTTTTCACAAAAAAAAAGATTTCCAGCAACAAAAAAAATTGTTTTTTACCCAAAAAAAAAAACTGTTTTTCAACAAAAAAAAAATTGTTTTTCACTTAAAAAAAACTCTGAAACATACTAATAGATATTGAAAAATTAATATTTTCTTTGAAATTATTTTTTTAATAAATTTTTGTTTGGAAATTATTATTTTTTTAAATTTGTTTTCACTGGAAATTATTATTTTTCTTTTGGAAATCATTTTTATGGTGGAAAATAGTATTACAATTTGTTGGAATTCGTGTTTGGTGGAAAACGGTTTATTTCTTTCTTTCAGAAATGCATTTTTGCTGATTTTTTTATTGTTGGAAATCATTTTTTGGGTTAAAAACAGTTTTTTTTTCCCGGCTAGATTTTTTTTTTTTACAATCTATTAGTATTTTTCATTGTATTTTTCAGTTTTTTAGAATTATTTTTTTTAATTTTTAGATTTTTTAAATAAAGTTTTATAATTTCCTTTTTTTTTATTTTACACTTACACAAAGGCACTATTTACTTTCCTTATGTACATAAAAATACTATTTTGTAAAAATAATTTTTTTTCTATAAAACAATTTTTTATGTTTTATAAGCAGTTTTTTAATTAAAAAAACATATAACAATTTTTTCAAAACGATTTAAATGCTTTTTTAAAACAGTTATGAAACGTTTAAAAAATTATTTGTAAAATAGATTATTATCAAAAACAATTTTTGCATAAAAAATACTTTTTATTGAAAATACAAATTTTTAGTTATTTTTCAAATGCATTTGTTTTAGTTGGAGGGGAAAAAATGAACATTTTGATTTTGTGAATGTATAATGGTATAATTGTCATTTGGTACAAAATGGAGTGGGAATAGCCATTCCAATAAATTATCATGAGACAAAGTGGTATTTTATAATGGAAATTTAAATATGGCTTCAAATTGAGGCATGGGACTACATTGGGAACATTTTAAAGTAGAGTCGGACGACTCTTGTGCACAATATCTTTGTAGACATTAACATCTATCATACAATAAAACACCCCCACAAAGATAGAAAAAATATTTGCAATGAAACCCCAAAAGTGCTTTGAAATTCAATTAAAACAAACCCTCAAAGATTAGGACTTAGGAAACGTTAATTTAAACAAAACACAAACAAACAATTAGATCTGCAAAATCAAATTCCCATTAGACTACAACTTAAATACAACATAGACTATAAGGATTATTGCATAACAAATCTATTGGATGAGTCTATAAATCTACAAACATCTTGAAGCTGTTAAGTCCTGATGGATGAAATCTAATTGGATGGCGAAGAACAATAAGATTCATTTTTCTTACGAATAGCGTAAACGGGTGGGGAGTATAAGAGAGCGGTGGCCATGGAGCCGAAATAACTATAGTGAGGAAACATGATTCAAACCAGTCATTACATGATATGAGGAAAGTTATTTTCTCTCGTCGTCTAATCCGTACAACATGTGGATGTTACCATTTCCTACAACTCTAAAAGAACCCAACATTTCCCTTGACGCTTAAAACCTATCATGTCATCCAAACTTAAAAAATGGGCAACCAAACCAACACATTTTTTACACTAAATATATTAGAACAGGAAGAAATGAAATTTGTTGTCACAAAAATATTAACTCAAAGTCCAACAACCAAATGAACCATAATATAATATGTCCCAAAAATTAATTTACCCAATAATAGAAAATATATTAATGAAATACTTATAGATCGATTGTGGGTAGTGGGGGATCTTACCTATGAGTCAACTGGACAAAAAACAACACAACCAGTATCACAATAAATAACAAATGAAAAAAAAAACAGAACATTGTGAGTTAGATAAACAAAAAACCCAACTAGTAGAACATAAAATATGAGATTGAACTATTAGAAAAAAGCAGAGTAATGAACTAAAGCCCAAATGATAACAAAATCACCAAGAAAAATATAAGAAGAGGTAGTTTAAGCCGCAAAAAAATTGTAAACAAACATTAGATCTGAACCCTTTCTTAAATAGTATTCGTTATGAAATATTGCTTCCACATTATTTGTTGTAAAATATTGTTGATCGCAAGGCAAGCGGTTCAATGGAGAAATGAAAGCATTTAAAGTCGGTGGAATTTTTTGGGTAAACATTAAATTAGATATGCCTAAGAATGATACCGTATTTATAAAACATTAGAGTTAAGGATTTCATTGGTTCATAAGAGTAAGCACCAAAGTAATCAAAGATACCGAGAATAAATATATGTTGATGAGAATAATTTTGATGAATACACTCGAAGAAGACATCAAAGAATAACGAAAAATAGAGACAAAAATGATTATGATTTGCTTGTTCCTGGAAATATTTTACCGTCTAGACGTCGTAGAGAATTTAGAATTCTAATTTTTTCAATTCAAATAATAGGAATGGTGTGGATAAAAATCCATTATTTTGCAACGAAATAACATAAAAGAATCATATCATATTTTAAGATGTGGAGTTAAAATAGGATTTCAATAAGATTTGGGTATGGTTAGGTCCGCTCATCAGTCATGGGAAGATGTTCATGTCTTCTCAAAGATGTATACGGTACGTGTTATTTAACACGTTTCATTAAACACTTATCGGCCACTATTTTTATATGGCAAATAGTCTATCCTTAAAACATGTTCGTTATAACAATATTACCATGACTCTGCTTACTTATAATCACTTTATAACTAATTTTAAAAAAGAACTTTGTAAGTTTGGGTCAAATTTTAAAAAGCCACTTTGTAATAAAAACTATACAGTGATATTAAGAAGTTTTATATTAAGTCTGGGTCAAATTTAAATGTATAAAGTTGAAAGAAAAGATTTTACTTTTCAAATTTGTCTTCTAAAAATTATAAATGTTATGCAAACACATTCACTTTAATCAATGTTATTTCATGCATATTATTCACGTGGATAACTTTCTAATATACCCTACCTTTAGCTAGTGATTTTATAAACAAAATTATTAATTTGAGAGGACTCAACATGAAAGGACGATTAATCAATTGGGGATGTATATAATTTTGACACCATTAGTTTCATGTCTAAAGAAAAGGCCAATTTAGAATGTCTAGAGGATGTTATAGTATGGAGTTTGAGTGTGTTCATTAACACCTATAGGAGTTAAAGTATGGGAGATCAATATGTATTTAACTTTTTTTAATTGGGTAAACTTGTAGTAATAAAAATCATAATTTTTATATTTTCTAATTTTCAAAATTCTACACGCACTATATAACACACTTATTTCCCAAAATGTGTGGCAAAATTCGTTTTTCAAAGGCTTTGATTGATGAGGTTCATCAGTTCCATGAATTTAGCCGAGGCATTGGTCAAATCAAAGGGCATCACCAGGAACTCGTATTGCCCATACCATGTCCGGAATGAGGTCTTAGGAATATCCTCCTCTAACATGCAACTGGTGGTACTCAGACCGAAGGTCAATTTTCAAAAACCTTCCCGCGCCATGCAACTAGTCGAATAAATCATCAATACGGGGCATGGGGTACTTGTTCTTTACCGTCACCCTATTCAACTATCTATAATCAATGCAGAGTCTCGGGGTGTTGTCCTTTTTTTCTTGACAAAGAGAACAGGGGCTCCCCACGGGGACACACTGGGGCGAATGAAGCCCTTGTTGGTTAGCTCCTACAATTCTATCGGAGCCATCCTGTGAGGTGGAATAGAGATGGGTGAGACACCCTGATGCACCTCTATAGCGAAATCCACCTCCCGACATGGTTTTAATCTAGGGAGAGCATTCGAGAATTCATCGGGAAACTCACGCACAACGAGGTAGTCTAAAATCCTACCATTTGGCTCATCTTGAGCCACCAAGTTACTCAACCAACCAAAATACTGTTTCTGCTCGCAAACTGTAGAAAAATTGCAAGGATAATCAATGTCCTGCTCGCTGCTAAAGCGATGGCGAGACCCGTCTGGAAGTGATACTAGGACACTGTGTCGATGGAATTCAATGGTAGCTTGAAAATATGATACTGATCTACATCAAGGATCACCTCGAACCCATTAATGTCCATGAGGATCAAGTCATACTCCAAGATAAAATCTCCATCCATGATCACACATCTACGACATAAGCTATCAAGCACTATACCGCCAACCATCGGATACCAAATGAAAATGGGAGGATGAAACCGATCCACCTTTAATCCCAAACTAAAAGCCAAGGAACTCGATATGAAGGAATGCTATGCGCCATATTCAAATAATTCTTTTACCCATGTATTGTACAAAAGTATCATATATTCCATCACCAAAGGGTTACTATGAGATGCAACCTGTTATGAAGTGGCGTAAGCTCGCCCAGGGTTAAACGTGATTGTATGGCCGCTGGGAACCTGGCCATGCTCATGGATACCCTGACCCTGGCTTGGACTTTAACTCTCCACATTGTACCTCGTGGGCTGCTGGTAACCTGAAGGGAACTGCTACTACTGCTGAGTAGGGCCTGTATGACTGGAACTCCTGCTCGACATAAAATTTACAGTCTGCTGACTGCCTGAAGTCTGTTGAGGCTGATCCCTCTTAAAATGACCTGGGGACCCATAAGCAAAATAGGTCCTCTCAGTGGGGAATATGGGGCTCTGGTCGTTAGTAAACTGGACAGATGAAGAGCCAACCCCTATGGCTACCTTAAGCTTCATAGAGAATCATCGAGCCCCACTCCAAGACTTCTTTGTAACAACCCCGCACGCCCGAAAGAGACAAGCAGCGTGCTACTACGATTAAACTAAACTAAATCCATCAACAATAAGTATAGAGAATCTAAATTTCACAATTTGTTTATTTCCACAATAAAGATTACAATAAAGTCTCTCGAATATAAAATTATCCAACTAAAATTTACATCACTAATAATTACATCAAAATACATCTTCCAATCCCCGCTCTAAAATAATTATCCAAAATAGTACATAGCGTCCCAATCCACGCTAACCTGCCAACTAAAAGAAAATACGGGGAAGTACACAATATGACAGGAATAGATGCTCAAAAATAATTAGCACGGTGAATAAATCGCAATAATACGAATCTCATATATGAATCAAATTCAATACTCGAGCATTATATCAATATTAATTTCTCAACAACACATCAATGAGTCACCAGGACTCACCTCACCTTGTATATGCATTTTTAAGCATATCCGGATTTTGGACTATTGGCGGACGCTCATTCTCCGTGCCATATTAAAATCTCATGAAACTATGCTCAAATCAACAATATAATATATCTCAATGAAGCAAATAATAGATTCCAACAATTTTCAGATTTCAAAGAATATCATAATTCAATATGAGTGCAATCGACACAAAAATCAAACGGAATACTCTCGAGAGAATTTATGAGCATATTGTGTAAGTCCCGTACCTCAAAATCATCACATAATTTCAGCCTCAAAATCTAATCACACCATCACGTTCCTCTCGCAAAAATAATCAAATCTCGTTCTACCCTAAACTCGAGAAAACACCAAATAAGCGTTCTAATCTAAGGTTGGAATATTGAATAAGTTTGGGGCTATGGTTTGTAGATGAAAGGGAATAATTTTGGAGAGGTCTTCTGGTTGAAAAGTTTGAGAAAAAGTGATTTGAAAAGCCAAGCCACAAATTTGTTGATATATAAAAGATTAAGAGTTTGATTAAGAAAAAAGTTCTAATCAGATACAAACACTAAAAATTTTATTTCGAACGATCAGACCGTTGGATTTGAATGAAATATAGGGAAGAATTAGCTGAAGACGAGAGGAAGCTGCATAAAAAAATTCAGGTCGATCGGACGGCCCAATATTTTTAAATACATTTTTTTGTAGAGAGTTTTATGTTTTGAGGACTCTTAGACAGATTTATGTTTTGAGAACTCTTCTATATAATAAAAATTCAATTAAAACTCCATTTTAATTTTGATTCCAATTCTGTTTGAAAATCTATTTTTCAAATATAAAAACCAACATTTTAAATTATAAAATTTATAAAATCCAAAATTTCATTTTTCTCCGATTTCCAAAATTTATAAAAATTCCCATTTAAAAAATTCAGGTTGTTACATACTTCCCCACTAACAAGGAATTTCGCCCTCGAAATTCGACAAAGCGTATACGCACATAATAATATAAGGCTCACATATGCCTACCCATTGCTAGCACGATTGAGCGCCCATACACCCAATCCTACCCGTACGAAATCTAGGATCTAAAATTCAATATATATATATATATATATATATAAGTATGAAAATAACGGCGTACCACGCGCTCTTGTGAATCAACACTCGATTATATCTCCAAAAGTTATCCCAAACACTAAAGTCTTTAAATTTCTTCACATTGCCCAAAATCAATACAAACAAGAATTACATCTATACTAACAACATCCAAAAATAACTTCTCATCTAAAAAAAAATCATCTCTAAAGATACTTTCATAGAGATCACTAATTCTAACATCAATTAACACAAAACTCCAAATCATCTTAACGCTAAAGTACTCACATTACCAAAACTAATACTCGCAACGCTATCATATGTGCTTACAAAATCCTCATCTCCAAAAATCACTAATAATTTTCCTCCCAACAAGATTATCACTTCTAATCATCAATGCTTACCACATCCTCCTCATCGACAACCTATCTCCAAACGTTGCTAACACGTATTCTAGACTCACTATCTTAGGGAGTACAATTTCAACAAAGGGAATCAAAGATCGGTAAAGCGGAAGGTAAACGGACTCATAACCCACGAGACTTAAGACCATGCTCTGATACCATCTGTAACAACCCCGCGCGCCCGAAAGAGACACACGGCGTGCTACTACGATTAAACTAAACTAAATTCATCAACAATTGTAGAATCGCTACAGCGAAAATATCGCAATTTCTCAAATAAAATCCAATTTTAATTATTCCCAAATTTTAGTTAAACCCTAAAACATGCATCTAGATGATTTATCCAATAAAATAAAGCATACAAGAGAAAACAAACAATTTCAGGAAAAATCCCCCAAATGGGCAAAACCTTTTATTTCACTATAATTTGTAAGAAAGCGGCTTACACGGATTATAATGAAATAAGTGTGACACAGAAATACCAGCAGGTGTCGCTTCCTAGGTCGTCGGCTGAAATCTCCTGCAGGAACTCTAGGTGGTCAGCAATGAAGAAGAGAAACAGCTTCTCCACAAGTTTGTCGGCTGGAACTTTCCCTTTTCAGGAGGGCAGCAATGAAGAAGAGAGACGACTTCTCCACAAGTTTGAACAAAAGCAAAAGTTGTGTTCTTGAAAACCAAAACAATTCACTAAAGCATATGGGAGTTTTGTGAATTGAAAACCAAAAAGGGATTAAACTCTAAAAGAAGAAGCTTAAAAGAATTCTGCTTTCGAAGTTTTTATGTTCGTTAAAATGCTGTGACTTCTTTAACAAAACGGAACCATTTAATGAGTATTTATACAAAAATTGCGCTGCCTTGAAATTCGAGCTCATTCGAATGAGATAGCCATGTCGCTCGAATAAAGGACAAATGTCGTTCGAACGAGATCTAACGAGATGCTATGTCGTTTGAATGATAAAAGCAGGGCGTTCGAACGACCTGTCAAACGAGATTCCATGCGGGCGTATAGAAAATTTCGATACAAATGCGTGGCCGCCAGTTTCATATCTTTCTGATTTTTATGAATTAGTTATGATTTTTCTACGAAAAGGTGTTCGAGAACAAAATCTTTAGAAAAATATTTTATAAAAGTATCCCAAAAGCTCTAAGTGAAAAGTTAAGGTATTTAAAACATAACCTTACCAAAGTAAACTTCGCGAAGTCTTGAATGATGAAGAACTTGAGTAATTCGGATCCGTCTTTGATGTAGATGTCTCTTGAATGCTCTTCGACGGTGTAGCGGTATATGACATAATAAATTGATAACGGACCTATGAAAATATGTCCTTACAAATCTCCCCTTATGTCTATGCCGGTACATACATAAAAAATTCGAATTATCAAAAACCAAAATGCCTATACAAATCTACCCTCCCATGAATAAATTTGCAAGACCTCAAACTGTTTTTCAAAAATTCTTCATCAAATCTCAAAGTTTTTCTCATCAGGGTGTGAAACATAATGATCTTCAGTATTTGTACCTACACACATGAGATAAAGCAAAATACCTTCGTGACGCATCTGGTTTGAAATGATATAAGAATAAATCATTAGCAAATCAAATCTCCCCCATAACATGATAATACTTTCTCCCCCTTTTTATGATGTCCCCAAATAGACAGATAAGAAGAAAAAATCAAAACATAAAGTTTCACGACAAAATGCATCGCAAACATGGATCAATCAGCGCGCATGCAAAGGAGTATCCCAAAAAATTCACAAATTATTTTTGATTTTTCAAATTTTTCATACAAAAATAGGATAGAAAAAAAATCACACCATGGATTTAAACCCAAACAACCAAGTCATGGAAACGTAATGAATGGGTGTGAACACATTCTATAGGTAAATAAACTCAATCAATCATATGTGCACGATGCATACGTGTACTCCTAACGAATGAGCATAAAAAATATCCTTAGGTGTAAAAATTTGTTGAATTTAAATGACATCGTCTTATACAAATCAACAAATCAAAGTCAAATGATTTCCACACCAATAACGTCCAAAACTATTTAGTATCGTTTAGAGAACTTTTCAAAGGACGTGCAAACCCATTGATATATCCATCCAAAACTCCCTCATATATAATAATGCAATTCTTTATATCTAAAGAGGTACTAAATTCTCAACTTAGAGAAAACCTATTGGCCCAAATCTTTTTATTGCCTTAATTTTTTATGTGGGCTCTTTTCAAACGGTGGCTTTCAAGACGTGATTATTATTCACTCGTAGCCCTTTCCCGTGTTCACTCATCATTTTTTCAAATTTAAACAAATTCCTCACAGGCAATGGTTTTTGCATGCACTACTTTTATTACTCTCGTATTATTGCACTTGGTTCGTTTTAAGGACAGGATTAAGATGAAAACACCTAACCAACATGTGATAAGTCAAGAACAATAATAAAATAAATCCGTGCATGTGTACAATAAAGGAAAACATGAGTCAAACATGTAGGAAGTGACACTTAATTACATCTTAATGACTCCAAACATTATAAATCACATGGATGAATTGACCTATTGTCTCAAAACACTATCAAATAGTCACATGGATAAATGGAATGAAATTGTGACTCGATTATCCTAAGTGTCTATCCATAAACGGTGTAAACAAAATACAAAAATCTTTTGGGATTTTCAAATTTGACCAAAACAAAATATGAATGGACACTTAAAAAATAGAAAATCTTTTTGCATTTTTCAAAAAAATTCAAAAAGAAAAATAACTACAAAATGATACAACCAACAATAAGCATATAATATCGATATGAGCAACATCCTATGCTAGCAAACAGTAATCTCACAAGAGAATCCACAATAAAAGCAGATGTCATAAACGAGCAATGCAGTGTTATCAATTAAGCATGGATACCAAGAATAACTGCATATAAACTGACCAGAAGCAAACCCATTAGTACCAAAAATCTAAGCATACGAACACCGGGTACTGGAATCAGAAGGGAAGCAAAAACATAATTTTCAAATAGGTCGCTCAAACGATATCGCTCTGTCGCTCGAACAACAAGGGCATGTCGCGAGATGCGACTTCGCGCGAGATAGAGATGTCGCTCAAACGACAATACATCTCGCTCGAATGAAAAAATAAAAAATTCCCAATATTCCCAAAAAATCATACACTTTTGGCCAGTGCAAAAATTTCGTGTATGATTTTTGCACTGGCCAAAAGTGCTAAATTAGTAGCGAAACACACAAATGCAACAAATATACCAATGTGCGCTACATCAAAGTGAGCCATAACACTAGAAAGAATATAACATGATGCATCGCTAGTGTATGACAAACATCCAATACAATCAACCAAAGCAAACGGGAATCGTGGACAAGTAAACCATAAGCCTCTAAATCCGATTTCCTGACCCAAATCGATGTGTAATGAGGTGTGGGGGTGTGGGGAATCGAATTTATTCTTCTATTAACCTGCCTAGGTCCTTTCAAAAGCTTGTAACAAAAGCGCCTAAGATGACCTTGCCTACCGCAATGTGTGTAAGTGTAAATCGGGCGGTGTGTGTTACCTAAAGATGACCCTCTCCTCAAATTTCTCGATTGCTCTCTCTGAATTTGCCTAGGTGGGTCTCTCCTAATGATCATAGGAGGTTCTCTCACGATGTTCCTAGGGGGATCTTTCCTAACAAACTTAGGTGTCTCTTTCTTAACAATCCCAGGAGGCTCTCTCACACGTGTGGGAATGGGTGCAACATATTTTTTAAGACCAATCCCACCCCTATCCTTTTTTATCTCAACAATGCCTAAAATCTTATCAAGTTTTTCAGACCTAGACTCCAAATCAAATTTCACTTTACTTGAATCTTTCAATTTCACCTCACGTTCACCTATCCTAGATTCAAGTACATGTCTAGAATCCTCAAACTCTAAAAGCTTCTTTTTCATAGTCTCCATCAACCCTCTAAGACTATCTCTCTCACCCTCGATGTACTCAAGCTTCTCTTTCAAAATTTTCTCACGTGCCCTAAGTTCTTCAACTAAAACATCATTTTTTAAGGCACACTCCTTCAATTGAGCTTCAAGTTTCAAGTTTGCCTTTTTTGTCTTTAAAAATTCAAAATACAAATTATTGTAGGCAACTTGCAACTCACTCAATTCTTCTTATTCCTCCTCACTCTTTTCACCCTCACTCTCATCACTAATCACACGGATTGGAAGCTCTCTCCTAGAAGCATAAAAGACTTCTTCTTTCGAATCACTATCACTAAGGGTAGAAACATGAGAAACCGATTTATTCAATTTTTTCTTTAAATTTGTGGTACACTCATCTAACCTGTGACCAACACCCTCACAACAAGGACACCTCTCAGAATCGTTTTCAACAGAACATTTAAAACAAGAGTTCGTGTTAATTTTTCAATTAACTTTTTCAAAAATTTGACATCGAAGATTATCAAAAATACCAAAATCCATTTCAGGATCAAAACACAATAACTTAGTGCAACAAGCGTTGATACCAATTTGTAGAATCGCTACAGCGGAAATATCGCGACTTCTCAAATAAAATCCAATTTTAATTATTCTCAAATTTTAGTTAAACCCTAAAACATGCATCTATATGATTTATCCAATAAAATAAAGCATGCAGGATAAAACAAATAATTTCAGGAAAAATCCCCCAAAGGGGAAAAACCTTTTATTTCACTATAATTTGTAAGAAACCGTCTTACACGGACTACAATGAAATAAGTGTGACATAGAAATACCCGCAGGTGTCAGTTCCTATATCATCGGCTGAAATTTCCAGCAGGAACTCCAGGTGGTCAGCAATGAAGAAGAGAAACGGCTTCTCCACAAGTTTGTCGACTGGAACTTTCCCTTTCTAGGAGGGCAGCAATGAAGAAGAGAGACGGCTTCTCCACAAGTTTTAACAAAATCAAAAGTTGTGTTCTTGAAAACCAAAACAATTCACTAAAGCATATGGGTGTTTTGTGAATTGAAAACCAAAAAGGGATTAAATCCTAAAAGAAGAAGCCTAAAAGAATTCTGCTTTCGCAGTTTTTCTGTTCGTCAAAATGCTGCGACTTCTTTAACAAAACGGAACCATTTAATGAGTATTTATACAAAAACTGTGCCGCCTCAAAATTCGAGCTGGTTCGAACGAGATAGCCATGTCGCTCGAACGAAGGACAAATGTCGTTAGAACAAGATCTAACGGGATGCTATGTCGTTTGAATGAAAAAAGTAGGTCGTTCGAATGACCTATCAAACGAGATTCCTTGCGAGCCTGTAGAAAAATTTGATATGAACGCGTGGCCGCTAGTTTCGTATCTTTCTGATTTTTTATGAATTAATTATGATTTTTCTACGGAAAGGTGTCCGAGAACAAAATCTTTAGAAAAATATTTTGTAAAAATATCCCAAAAGCTATAAGTGAAAAGTTAAGGTATTTAAAAATAACCTTACCAAAGTAAACTTCGCGGAGTCTTTAATGATGAAAAACTTGAGTAATTCGGATCCGTCTTTGATGTAAATGTATCTTGAATGCTCTTCGACGGTGTAGCGGTATATTACATAATAAATTGATAACGGACCTATGAAAATTTTTCCTTACAACAATAAGTGTATAGCATCTAACTTCCATAATTTTTTTATTTCCACAATAAAGATTACAATAAAGTCTCTCGAATATAAAATTCTCCAACTAAAATTTACACCACTAATAATTACATCAAAATACATCTTCCAATCCATGCTCTAAAATAATTCTCCGAAATAGTACATAGCGTCCCAATCCACGCTAACCTGCCAAGTAAAAGAAAATATGGGGAAGTACACAATATGACAGGAATAGATGCTCAAAAATAATTAGCACGGTGAATAAATCGCAACAATACGAATCGCATATACGAATCAAATGAAATACTCGAGCATTATATCAATATTAATTTCTCAACAACACATCAATGAGTCACCAGCCTCACCTCACCGCGCCTATGCATTTTTAAGCATATCCGAATTTTGGACTATTGGAGGGTGCCCATTCTCCGTTCTATATTAAAATCTCATGACACTATGCTCAAATCAACAATAGAATATATCTCAATGGATCAAATAAAAGATTCCTATAATTTTAAGATTTCAAAGAATATCACAATTCAATATGAGTGAAATCGTCACATATATCAAGAGGAATACTCTCGAGAATTTCACCATCACGTTCCTCTCGCAGAAATAATCACATCTCGTTCTAGCCCAAACTCGAGAAAATACCAAATAAGCGTTCTAATCTAAGGTTTAAATCTTGAATAAGTTTGGGGCTTTGGTTTGTAGATAAAAGGGAGTAATTTTGGAGACATATTCTGGTTAAAAAGTTTGAGAAAAAGTTATTTGAAAAGCCAAGCCACAAATTTGTTGATATATAAAGGATTAAGAGTTTGATTAAGAAAAGAGTTTTAATCAGATACAAACACTAACAAAATTATTCTAGACGATCGGACTGTTGGAATTGGATGAAATTTGGGGAAGAATTTGCTGAAGACGAGAGGAAGCTGCATAAAAAATTTCAGTTCGATCGGACGGTCCAATTTTTTAAATATTGTTTTTTGTAGAGAGTTTTATGTTTTGAGGACTCTTGGAGAGTTTTATGTTTTTAGGACTCTTTTATATAATAAAAATTCAATTAAAACTCCATTTTAATTCCGATTCCAATTCCGTTTGAAAATTTATTTTTCAAATATAAAAACCAACATTTTAAATTATAAAATTTATAAAATCCAAATTTTCATTTTTCTCCGATTTTCAAAATTAATTTAAAAATTTCCATTTAAAAAATCTGGGTTGTTACATTCTTGTGCTCGCCTGACTGGGACCCACTGGGTTCCCTCTTCTTTTCCCTGATAGCCTTACTATCTTCCGCATCAATCTCTAACCATATGGCCTTATTCACTGCAATTCTGAAATCGGGCAAATCCGAACCTGTTAAGATCCGTCGGATACCCAGGTTGAGGCCTTCGACAAACAACCTCATTTTATCTACCTCGTCTTTCTGCATGGTATCAAAATACTTGCACAAATTTTCAAACTTTACTAGATACTCATTTACTAAAGTCTTCCCCTTAATCAACACGGATAACTCATACCTTTTGGCATCCTTGACGGCCTACGGAAAGTACCTATCGAGGAAGACCACCCTAAAACTGCTCCAGTCAGTCATCTCAGTGATGCTGGTAGAGTAGGCGCTCCACCAGCGCTGCGCTTCTTCTGTGAACCGAAACGTAGCAATTTTGAACTTGTGCACTACTGGCAAAACTAGAACTTCCATTATCCTGTTAACTTCGGCGATCCCCTCCTCAGCTGCCCTGTTAAAAGTAGGCGAGTGCAACCTCCTCAACTCTTTGAGCATAGAGATGGGGGGTGGTGCTCTCGAGAATCCCTGTGCCATTTTCCCACTGCTGCTGCTATGTGAGAGAGTCGGTGAGCTGGCTCACAGCCTGCTCCATGTGTCTAAGCTCACTCGTGCCAGACCTGCTATAAATGTCACGTCGTGGAGGCATCTACACAAGAATGTAGAGTTTAATACACAATGATACGAACTAAGAGCGATAACGAAAGCGATTTAAATGTTAACTAAAGCATTAAATGCACGAAAATGTACGAGGAAAGCGTAAACACTATGTCACACCTGAGGATTCTATTGCTCTGATACTATTTATAACATCTTGACCCGAAATTGGGTTACCTTTGGGTCAACCCGCACTGAGTCAAGGAGTTAAAAGGGGAGGGATAAAGTCCATTTACTTTATTTAAAAAAATCCTTAATTTTCTTCATTAATTACGAACTAAATTTCCGTTTTTAACTTGAGAAAAAAAATGATCACTTTAAGTAATTAGCCAATTTATAAGGTTTATTTATAAAAATCTAATTTGATCCACAATGCTAAATAAATATGAAATAAACCACATTCACCCTATATTATTACACACCGTGGCCATAGGCCCAAATAAAAGTTAAAGTGTGTCTGGCCAGTGATTTTGGGTCTTTCACCCCAGGCTCCGAGCCCTCCTTAATTTCTTCAGTGCATCCGAGTCAAATTTTAATGTGTGTTGACATATCTTCTAATGGCCACATTATTCCATCCATTTTTACCATTTTTCTCATACTATGGTTTTAAGTCATTCGCTCATTTTATCAATGTGCCATTTATTCATTTTATTCACTTTATCTGTTTTTCAACAAAAATCGATCGATAGGGTCTCGAGAGGGAGCCTAACACTTAGAACCCTCAAGTTTGCCAAAATTACCATTTTGTCCCTTTTCGTCATAATTTGTGAAAAATATATTTACTTCTATTTGGCACAAGAATTAAGCCATTTCCCTCTAAACCTTATTTCTATGATTTTATATCCAAAAATCATGCTTAACCATTTTATGATTTACACACATAAAATAAATTTAACCTTTAAGACCATTTTTAGCCAATGTCCATAGTTTTCCCTTATTATCATATGTGACCCCAAATATTATTTTCACTTATTGTAATAGCATATAACACAATTTGGGGCTATTTTCCACATATGTTTATTTCATCACAAGACCCATTTTAACATAATAGATTAAGTCTAAAACATCATCATTTTTCATACTACATGTTTTAAAGAGAATTTCAAGCCTAGAAATACCTCAAAATGCATTTAAATTAACAATAATCATGGGTTTATGTATGTTCACATGCTTTCTGATAAGCACCCAAAAGTGAACATGTTATACCCCGAATAGATGACTTTTAGTTGCCAATTCTCGGCAATTTGGGTCTTATGCGCGTAAATGCTCATTGTGCAGGCTTAATTGCAGTTGCGGTGTCAAAAGCTATATTTCTAGGCAATTTGCAGTTAAAATGGAGCTAATACCTTGTCCCGTAACCCGAGCCTAAACCTAGCCCAAACCATTACCCCAAGCCTGTGTGTGTTTAGTTTGTGCCTTTTTATATTTTTTAAATTTTTAGTTAAAGTCGTTTTATTTTTAGGTTTATTTTTTATTTATTTAGTATTTTCTAGGTTTTGTTTTCTATTTTTCCATTTTATTTTTATTAGTATATTTTTATTTTATCTTTATTTTTTATTAGTTTTTAGTTTTTTATTAGGATTAGATTTTTTAGGATTTCATTTATTTTTTTAGTTTTATTAGGTTTTACTTTTTTTAGGATTTTAGTTTTAGTTTAATAGATTTTTATTTATTTATTTATTTTTATTTCTTTTTAGTTTCATTTTTAATTGAGTCTTTATTTTATTTTAAGATTAGGATTTTATTTTTAGATTTTTTAATTTTATTAATTTTATATTTTTTAATTAGTTAGTGTCATTTGTAGGTGTCCAAATTAAACACCCACCCACCCACCATATTCCCATATACCCTCACCCACACTAATACCCTTTACTTCATCTTCCCCTTCAAACAACCCACAACACTCTCTCTCCTCCATTAAAACTCCTAACCTCAACTTCTTATCTCTCATCTCCAACCTTAGTTGCCATACAAACCCAAACCCGAGTTCACACTTGAGATACCCTCAACCCGAGCTCCGGCGCACCTGCCCAAGTGACCCGACCTGCAAATCGGAAAATCGGCGACCCCCGATGGTGACCCACCTGCCTCACCCCCGAAACCACTCCATACCTGGTGCGACCCTACCCCAGTCGAACCTCCATGTCCAACCGGACCAGTAGCCCATGACCCGCTACTGCCAAACCTTACCCGATCGCCACCCCCTTTTGCCAACCCCATACCCGACAACCTTGACCCGTGTTCCAACCCGCTACCTCCACCTCACGGCCCACCTGCTCGCGAACCCGATACCCTACCCTAGCTCCAGTAGCCCGTCGTCGTCCCAACACCTACCCCACCTGCCAAGACCGAACTTGATTTCAACGCGGAGCAACCCTCAACCCAAATATCCACTTCTCCTATTGCAAAGCCAAATCCATGAGCTACCATAAACCAAAACCAAACAATCAAACAAATGCCCACATGTCTTTAAAACTCTTTTAACCCACTTATACCCATTTTACCCCTAACCCCATTTTAACAAATCTGATTTGTTTTTATTCCCTTACCTCAGTTCCCACATGACCTCACCTCTTACCTATGCACATGTGTGCATAATTCCCTAAATACCCTCACCTCAACACCTTACACACCTCTTACACATTAAACCTACCCAAATTATCCCCATGCTCCATGCCTACTGTTTAAGGATGGAAGACCCCATTTAAAGCTTGAGAATAGGAATTAGTAGAGAGAATTGTTGAGAGAGAAACATCCTTTTTTAGTTTAGTTTTTTTTTAGGTTAGAATTTATTTTTATTTTACTTTTTTTAGATTAGTGAGAAAAAAAATTAGTAAGAATCCATTTTTTAGTGTAATTGTTGATGTAATTTTGGTTTTTGATCACACACATTTGAGGGATGTAAATTGCAAATTCAAGGATTGAAGTCCAATTTAACTCAAAGAGATTTGATTTGATTGTTCTTCTCTTCTACTTTTTTTTATTCGCCTTTGATTATTTGATTATCATGTTTGATATTATGTTAGGCTAAATCCCCTTTCAAGGGGTGGGGTGAACCTTTGTTTGATGTTATTTTGATTTAATTAGTTTGATTACTTGAAAATTCCCTTTGAATATTAACTTTGATTCCTCACCCTTAAATTTACGCCTCGAGAGAGGGTAAATAATTTTTGAGAGAAAATCGAAATTCTAGTTATAATACCCATTTTAGATTCGAACTAGAGATTGGGGTTTCTTAAGTGTGGTATTATTCCTTGAATTTGAACTCTAAAATTCATTTTCTAGATTTACATAAATTTTGATAAATCGATCCTAGCGGGTGATTAATTAAAAGGAGTGTAGATCTATTTTCTAGAGTTGTGGGGGGTTAAACTTAATTTTCTAAAAGGTTACTATTAAAATTACGTTTGCAACGAGAGTTGATTTGTAATTTTGATATTAATTTGGGAGAATTCAATTAATTCAATTAATTACTTAGAATAGCTAAAATTTGTGGTGTAATCCCATTCCTTGATTGTTCTCACAATTATATACCTCACTTTATCTCTTATTTTAGTGTTAGACTTTTTCTTTCATTTTAGTCACTTTTTAGTTAGTTGTTTTCATCTCACATTTTAGTTTAGTGTTATTTCACCTCACCTCACCCAATTGTTTTAATATTTGAAAAAGCTAAAAAAAATAAAAAAGAAAAATTCCAAAAAGAAAATAAAAAGTGAATTACAATTGAATTTGTCTCTAGCTTCACCCCCTTGATGTGGATTGATACCCTTACTTACCTCTACACTTGAGATTGTTTTATTTTGTAGGTAATTTGAGGATTTTGATTAGAGGAGCTTTTCAAGCAACGACGAAAAATATACCAAAAAGTTCACTCTATCACTTTCTTCCAAATTTCAAAGTAAAATGACATATTTTGTAAAAAGACCCATTTTAGGGTTTTGTCTTGTTAAAAAAATCCATTTTTACAATACCAAATATTTTATAGGCATTAAAATCCATTTAACAATCATCCTATATAACTTGCATAGCTAGAAAACCTTTAAAACATGGAAGAGGAAAACCCTGCCTTAGGTTAGAAGATGAGAAATGCAAAGGAATGACTTGAAAGATCCTAAAACTTCAAGCTCCAAGACTCTAAAGCTTCTTCAAAAGCTCTAAAAAAACCTTCTCTATAAGCTTTGCTCCACCCCCTTCTTCTTTGAAGCAAACTTGAAATTGGTAGAATGGGTGTGAATATGGTGTAACCTATGGTGTAAGAGTGGTGGTAAGGCTTATCAATGGAGGAACAAGAGTTGAAGAGAGGGAAAATAGGCATAGGCCCATGAGAGAGAGAGAGAGAGAGAGAGAGAGAGAGAGAGAGAGAGACATAAGTTGAAAATATGAGGGAGAGGCCCTGCCTCTTCTTCCTCTTATAACCCAACAATCCCTCCCAAAAATAATTAAAAAAAACCCGTTAAAAACCCATCTGAGTGATCAAGACACACGAAGCTTACACGTCACAAAATGAAGGGCTAAAAACATGATAGAACAGAAGGGAAAACAATTTTTACCAAATTTCGCCCAAGTCGTTCGAACGAAATGGGATTCTCGTTCAAATGAGACTGGCTTCTTGTTCTAATGGCCCTTCTAATAAAGGTGACATGTTATGTAGAAGTATCTCGTTCAATAGTAGTTAAAAGTCTACATTGAACGAGGTGGTCTTATCGTTCGAACCATTAAACCTCATTCGAACGAGATAAGGATCTCGTTCTAAAGACTTTGAGTTTGTTCGAACCCCCCAGATTTCTAAAATTCTCCAATTTGCCCAATAACTTCCAACAATTTACACTAAGGCCACCAAAGCAATTGGATAGGGGTAAAAGTCCATATATTAATAATTCAAATCCTAATAATTTTTCATGATTACAAATTACACAAAAAAGAATAAAATATTGGGGACCGGTATTACAGTTATGTACCTAAAATTATTCAATAAGTTTATCTATGCATGAGCGGCATCAAATAAGCTATCATCTCATTAGTCGGATTCATAGGGAGAATGATGATATTCTTGGGAAAGGTGGTTATGCCGCTTTAAGAATGAGGAATATCCGAGCTCATTGTGTTCTTGGAATTAGATCTCGATTCTTCATAAAATGAACAAGCGTGGAGAGGATATCTACACGTAATGAAGGTGATACCATTCACTTAACATTGGAAAATCAAATGAATTACCATGCAGGGAGTAATGGAGATTACGTTAAAGACAACTCACTCCCAGGGAAAATAAAAGCACCACAACATGTTTGAGCAATTTAAATAAATCCCGAGCAAAACAACACTAGGAAATAATCCCAAAGAGATCCTAAAAACAACTTGGCAACCCAAGTAAAACCCAAAAGATATATAAAATAGGATCCTCCCTAAGGCAATCGTTGAAGTCTCAGCACATTACTGACCAGTCATGCTGAGGAAGACTATGCCCGACCAATTATCTTAGGGCAAATAGATCGTTCTTGCTCTCCTAACTAATTAATCTATTAATAGAATTGACCCAATTGAAGAGGCAATAAATAATGGAGTTAATGAAAATATGCCAAGTTCCCTCACTTTCTCTCTCTAAAAAGTCCCAAGCATTTTTTTTCCATAAAAATCCCTTCAAGCCTAAACCTAGCCTTATTTCCTAAAATACTACTCTTCTCTCAAAATTTATCGTAGTTAGCAAAGTTTAACCATATTCCGTGTGACACCTCGCCTAATTAAACCCCGGGTGATCAGTCCTAAATTAAATTAGAACAGGTTTCTCAGTTGGTTCATTCTTAGCATAACTATCGAAAACTTTTTAATTACTAATCACCTAAGTGAAATTAGATTGATGCCAAGTTTTATCTTCCATTATATTAAAACTGCAGAATTAAATAATTAAAACAAACTCAACATAATAGAATACAAACCATCTCATAATATAAAAATGAATAAAGTCTGGTCGAGTTAACAATAGGGTAACAAACAAAAAACTCCTAAATATCAAAATATCCAAACTGAAATAACTGGAATAATAACCATGGACAACATGTCCGAATAGGGAGTACTAAAAGGAGATCCTACACTAGAATTGAATAAATGAGTCGTCTATGAAAAGTCCTGCTAGCCTCCACCAAGCTGCAGCTATGGGTCCCTGGACTGAATCCTCAAGTCTGGCGTCCCTGTGACTGGACACCTAAAAGGGTTTTGAAAATATTTTAATAGCAAGAGTTAGTGCTGAAAACATTTTAAAAATATTTAGCAAGTGTTTATCACGGTAAACTGAGTTATTGATTATACATGTTAAGATTGCGTACACTCCCTTGAGTTACCCCACCCCTCTACCATAGTGCACGTCTAACGTTCTATACTTATCCCACCTAGCTGTATTACCCAAGCTAACTAGCCTAAGATGCTCTACTGAACTTATCTACTCAACTAAGTTCTCATACCGCCCATACAGTGTGTAATAAGAAACATATTTCATATGTTATATAATTAGATAACTTTTCACATCTTGTTATCTTCAACCTTTTTAATTAAGTTTCACTCTTAATTTACTTTTATAAATATTCACGTCATCTTATTATCTACATTCTTATATAAGTATATTATTAACATAATATAAATTTCACACACAATATATACTAAAAATATTTCTTCACTATCATGTCCTCGTACCGCACTTAAAGGACTCTTGGTTCAGAATGACTCATCGACCCCAAGTAAGGGACTGGTTCGAAATATTACATTGACCCTAAATCATTATTTCATATATTAGTTCGGAATCCTACCTCGACCCTAATAATGAAATTTTATATCAATACATTGGCTCAGAACTCTTTCTTCTCGACCCCAATTTAGTATTCCCGTATATTAGTTCAGAATACTGCCTCGACCCTAATATAGGAAACTATACATTATGTATTACTCTCCCACCTAAGTATTTATGAAATTCAGTAAGCATACACTCAACCTAATTATTTGGTTAGTACCTAATATTTTCCTCTCTAATATTCACCATACTATATTTACAATTTATCTCACTATCGCATTTTAATGGAGTATCCACGCCACTCTAAAGGTCCTAGATTACCCCTCATTTCATTTTAGTCGTTAGACCCTCCCTTACCTACTGATAATTTATTTGGATTGCCGTTAATTCCTCTCGTAACTCAAATCAATAGGACGCGATCAGTTTATCGTCGTTCCATTCTTCCCGAATGCACCCAATGGTTATAACAGACACAAACTATACACCTACTGATACTCCTTAGGTCCCTAAATAGGTATAATATTATCCTTGAAATTTCCCCTCTAGAGTCGGAACTAAATTGGAAATAAACCAAACGAAATTTTCCAAAACCTGTTGGTGTCGATCGATCGACATTCATCAGTTGATCGATCGATCGACCAGATGCAGAACGTTGTTCGTCACAGCATGCGATTTTCACCATTTCTCAATTATCTAACTCACATGATAATTCACCAAACTCAAAAATAATGATTCTATACCATTCCTACCTACTCTAGGATGATCTCCAACTATTTAAACATCATAAATCTTCATAAATCAGTGAGGAATAATTGAATCTTCCTAATTATTCAAGAACCCTAGTTTAATATGTTCTTTCCATATTTCAATCATAAATTACAGATTTTATTTGGTTTAAACATCAAGTCTGCTCTGATTTTGAATCCTCTACATATCTAAATCATTCTACATGAAATTCCTACCCCACATGCATAATTTAAATTCCTTTTTTCTCCAAGAATGTTCATCAAATCATATTTTTCTATAAATCCTACACATGGATATTATAACTCAATTAAATTTGTAAATAAATCACTTGCCTTGAATACAGTAGGGTCTGATTTCATGATTTCAAAGGTGTTGATTGTTGTCTTCCTCCAATCCCCCTTCCTCAATCACTTGTGGTGCAAGGACTATTTGAAATTTCCCACAATCTTCCCTTTTTGCTTTGAGAATGATCTCTCCTCTCTCTCTAATGGCCTCCCTTTGTGTTATTAGGTTTTTAAACCTAACCACTCTCTCTACGGCTGGTAAAAACAATCCAAAATTCGTAGGTCTTCTCACCCTCATATGCCAAAAGACCAAAATGCCCCCGAACAGTCCCGACTTAGCCCCAAAATGTCCCAATACTCGACTAGTACCCCCGGGTACACTATTTTGACTAATTTGACACTTTCGGAATCATCTGTGACCTCTAAATTATCATTTGTCACTAAAAAATATTTTCTATCTCATCCCCAATTTGGTCTACACGCGACACCCGGTTGAGATATAATCAAGTACGTCCATATCACTCGCTATGCCGTATACATTAACTATCAATATTTACTATCCTCACTTAGTAAATTTGAATCATAGTATTAATCAGTGTCTACCTATCGATTAATATTTAATAATAACAATTATTATTTATTCACTTAATAATCATAATTATTATTAAATCATATTAAATTACTCTGCTCACGTAATTTAAATTAAAATGTATTTTCTATTTAATTACTCAATTAATTAAATTCTAAATACGCAGATAATACGGGGTATTACATTCCGTTCCCAGAATAGCCTCCATCCTATATGATCATTGCATTAACTTAATAGAGGGAGAATATAAGTCGAACCCTACTGAAGCGGAAGAATACTCACATAGTATTACATGTAAGGTTTCTTTAACTTTATTTATTTAATAAATATTAGGTCTAAAAGGTGGTGTTATGTTGAAGCACCACCCTGCCTTTTTCTTTTTTCAAGAACCCAATCGAACAATGTTAACTTTGATTCTACCTACGACACATGAATGGGTATAATCAAGGGTTCCACTCCTAAAGCTTTGTATATATACATGTTTGTTTTTTTGCATGTTTTTCTTTACATGTCTTTTATAAATATCAAAAGTCCAAATAAAAATCTTCAAAGCTATGAAATATAAAAATGTGAATTAGAGGATTATTAAATTCGTAGATTCTACCAAATCCTTTTATCTTGATGCGAGAGGCCTCAACACCCTTTCATCGTCAAAATAGTTTCATCTTTCAAACTTATTTACATCACACGATTCTAATTGAAAATGAACCCCTTTTATATAATATAATATAATATATAAGGCGCTTTCACTATCAAACCATTTTTAGAATCAAAGGAGTATAGATATCTCGTACCAAGTTAGAGTAAGAGGTATAATCTTTTTAGGCACTTTATGGACTATGTGGAATTTCTATTAGATTACGTAAGCTCACTCGAACCTTCGCCCGAGTGAACAAGTCCAAATGTTTACATACTTATCATTTGCCTATATTATAAACACACACATTACACTATATATTTTACTTACATACTTATATATTTTGGTTTCATTATTTACTGTACATCATAATATGTTATTAAAAATATTCACATTTACATTTGAGATCGAAAGGGGTTGAGCGGGTGCCTAACACCATCCATAACCCAGTCCTCGGACTCTGACTTTCTAGGTAAACATGCAGATCATTTTCCATCATAGGTCTCCAAGGGGGATTACCCGTTCTTTTGTTTGTTTTGAGTAAAATAGACCAAATTTTTCACAATTTCCAAAAAAGAATGAAGTGATGATCACATGTCACCGCAAATGACCCTTTTTTCATCACATATAAGGATGTGTGGAGGAGATCCTCGTCGTGGGTCCGTGTTCTCATAGTGGTGAATCCGTTGGGCATTTCCTAAGAAAATTGAACTCAACTAATGTCGATATGATATTTATTCAACATGTTATTTTTGTAAATTTTTGTATATTCCTCTGTAGTAATTTTCTTAAATATACATGACTATGTAGTATGATACTTGTATTAAATTATCCTATAGAGATAAGAATACCACCAAATTCTCCTTTTACCCTTGTTTTGAATTTTTATATGCCAAATACGTAGATAATATGAAAAGTGGTACTTGACAAAGAAAAAAAATTTGTCCATAAGACGCACCATACCTCATCGCATGAAATCTCCATACCCCTACTTACCCAATCACCCTAGGAGGCCTAGTGACTGTATTTGGGTCTAACTAAAGTGGCTCGCGACCGATAACTTCGACTCTTCATAGGCTCTTACCCTTGGCATATATAAAATGGTATTTTTTTATAAATGTAACGCATGTTACATTGAGTATATTGTGTCACCTTTGTGTCATCTCTCCAACATATCGATCCTCGCGAGGTATATTAGGAGGATTGATTATCATGCATTCGGGTATATTAAAATAACTCTCTTACGTGTACTGAAAGGTATGTCGTGAGGAGTCGTATCCAAATAAGTGAGCCTTTATCTTCCCAAAAATCCTTGGATAACCTCATGCAATAGAATCATTAAGACATTAATGAAAAATAAAGTCAGGAGATTATCCAAATGATGATATCTCCTTAATGGAATTTTTATCCTCGAGAAAAATTCCCTAAAGGTAGTTTGGAACTTAAAACCTTAAAATTTCTCTCATTTTTAGCCCTTCAAGGGGATCCATTTTGAATGAGGAAGTTCGTAGGTAATGGGCATTAAGACCTCAAAATTTCACGTGTGTGTCTCTTCAACACATTTGGATAGTGCATGAAAAATCTTCAAATCCCCACAAGCATCCAAGGATAATATAGAAAAATATTAAAATATTCTCATATGTCAACCAAAAATCACTGAGCAGACTAGGAAAAAGGAAAAGTGGAATAACTATATGACTATTAATTGACAAGTCGGTTAAATTAAGGATAAATCATAAGGTATATGCCGTGCAGAAAATAGTGACATCCTTTTATAGGTAATAATGATGAAAGGTGTTGTTAATTTTATAAAATACCACAAGTGCACGGGCTATTATAGAATAGCGAGTGTAAGTACAGGTTGAACCCATAGAGATTTATCATTTTTTTCTTTAAAAATAATTGTGACTGTCCAACTAGACTAAATTGGGTTGGAGATGAGATGTAATATTAAACTAAGCAACACAAGCAAGAAATAGGAGTACGAGAGATATAATCAAGGTAGCGTGAAAACTAGGACGTTGGTTCCATTTATCACATTAAACTAACACTGTGCAATAATTTAAATTCGTCATTCCAGATTTTATAACTCAAATTAAACCGACTCTCGTTGTATTTAATTCGGAAAAGTAACACGTTAGAAGTCCAAAATAAAATTTAAGGTCTCTAAATTTAGATGCCTAAAATCCCTATTCCCTTAAAAATTTCACTTTTAAATTTCAAAATATAGTCCTTAAGCATGGGCTATGAATCAATTTAATAAAAGTATAACCCACCAAAAATTACCCATACTTAAAATATAAAAATGATTTTTTTTCAAACAATGCCGAAGGTTTAAAACGCACTCTCGTGTCGTTTTAAATGAACACCGAATTTTTAAAACGTTTAGCATATGTAGGGAAATAAAGACGAAATTAAATCGCACACAATATTAATCACACATGATAAATTTCACCTAGTCCTAGTGAGGAAATTAAGCTAGCATAATTGTAGACATAATAAAATTGCAAGAATGAATACTCAATTTCATTAAATAAACAAACTTACAATTGATGTGTCACAAATATTCTTGACAAAAATTCCACTCACAAAATAATTATTGGCCCTCAATAACGAACCAAAAACTATGCCTAAAGTTTTCTCTACAACTCTCCGTCAAAAATGAAGAACCCAAGCGTTCTATTTATAGGCGTAGGGTTAGGGTATTTAGATGAGATGGGACTCTCCCTGATTGGTTGTATTTGAGCTGATAATTATCTCATGGAGTCCTGGAAAAAGTTGGAGATAATTATCCCCAAATTCGTCACTATTCACGTCACCAACTTTAATCGCACTTTTGACCTCCAAAACTTCAAAATGTCATTTTCATCTGACTTCAAAATTGTGAGTCTTGTCAAGACCTTTTCGAATAGCTATGGCACGACCTCAAGGACACTCGAGCGATTTTATAAAAAATATTTAGTCCAGTTGTGTCAACCGTGTCGTGTCGTATCGCGTCGCGATTCATCCTAACAATTTCTGCACATCGACTCCTTTGTAGGTCAAATTTCTGGGGTACCTATAAAAATACAAAATATAAAAATAATTAATTCAAATTTAGGGTCACAAATATTTAAAATTTACAAAATTACCCCTCTTTGCATTTTAGCCCCCGGAATTCATTAATTGCTCGTTTTAATTCAGAATTCAACCAAATTTCAGAGAGAACTTTATTTTGCCTACATAAACATTAAAAAAATATTTTTAGGTCCATAAATTTGGTAATTATGAATTCACCCCCCAGAGTTATTAAAAATGCATTTTTAACTCGAATTTTATTCAAATTTGCCTTTTTCTTTTCTTCTATGAAAACGACTCTAAAAACTCATTATTTATGATACAATTGATCTAACAAGGTATAGATTTGGGCATAATTCATAAAAAATAATGCACTTATCAAATACCCCCAAACCTAAACTTTGCTAGTCCTAGAGCAAAAATCAAAACTTTAAAATCTAACTCACTTTCGTATGAATCACGGTTGCACTTAGCATGTGCAACGAGCCGTTAAACCCCTAGGTTACCCTAGTAGATGAGTTTTGTCTCGTGAGGGTTTGCAGTGAATATACCCGCAAAATTCAAAAGTTTGACTCAATACAAATGACTCAAAAGTAATATAACCAACTTTGAATGCAAACTTCATAAATATAGTAGAACTTCATTTTTCAATCTCAACATATCGTGTGCGTGTGCATAGCCAATATAACCATCCATTTCAAAAGATTTGATCGTTACATTTCTTACTCGAAAGTTTGTTTTGATTTCAAAATCTCACAGAATACACTCACAATTGAACACTCAGAAATGAGTAATTTTCTCTTGGTATATGTGAATAAAAGAGTAAATTTAGATGAACAAATTTAACATATACATGATCAAAAGCGGATTTTTTATAATGGATGAATATGATCTCATGAACAGAAAATCGATTACTTGTTGAAAATATTGAATCACACAATAGATCCTATTCATCTTCTCTCCACATTATAAATAACTTCCCTTGAAATTGATTAGGACTTTATTTGGTTGTATTGTAGGCTCGGGTTTGGCTAGAAAGAGTGGTTTTTTGGAGTTCAAAATTTCTGAGAATATAGAGGTTTTTCGGTATTTTGACTTTAAGGAACTTTTTCTTCTAACCTCCATTTTTCTTTCTTTTTTTCTTTTTATTTTTTAAACTCATTTTTTTTTCTCTTTCTTTCTTCTTCCTTTTTTTTTCTTTTCTTTTCACACATTATTTTTGCAACCTCCTTTTGTTTTGTTATTTTAGCCTTTTTCCTACCGTAATTTTACCCTAGTATTCTCAGAAAATGGGTATGGATTCTTTTTATGGGCTTTAAACTCCCAGTTGGAGTTGTGTAGGACAATGAGTTTTCAACAAAAGGCTTATTTTCTTTTTGGCTCAAATGGGTTTGTAATGGAATAATGTAAAAAGGTTGGAGTTTAGGCCTAATTTTTGGGCTTTCAAACGATGGCCTAATCTCATTTCTCAAGTTTCATTAAGTTGATTTGTGTCTCAAGAGGACTTACTAAGACTTCTAGTGCTTGAGATTCATATTTTGAGTTTTTTTTTTTTTCAATAATCGAACAAATCAATGAATTTGAGATCATCAAGGAATTTGTCACTGAAGGAAAGTTTGAGTTATTTTAACTCGAATTGATTTAAATCTCTCGAAAATGATGAATGGCACAATATCTCACCGGGTTAAAATCTTCACATTTATTCGTTAAGCATATTAACTTTCACCTCAAGATCCATTTTCGATCATATTGTATGGCTAATGTGTAAAAAAAAAATCATAAGTTGAGAGATCCATGAATTAGTTATATATTAAGAAATTGTTTCAAAACTCAATTATATTGAAAATCTTATTGGATTTTTGAAATTTTTTTGATTTGTTTTCCATCCTTACCCCCAAACCTAAATTTTACATTGTCCTCAATGTATGCTCAAACTAGAATTATGGACAAAGCAAATAAAGTACAGGAGTAAAAGGACAATATTACCTGTGAATCTCACATTCCTTTCATCATAAATCAAAAGTCTGAACAATTGAGAGTTAGCCCAATCGACAAAGTATACATATGAATGCATATAATGAATGTTGTGAGTGAAATTATCAAAATGCGCAATCACATTATAACAGAGATGGTCAGTCTCGCAGAGACTATCATAATGAAATTTCGAATGACATGTTAAGCCTAGGTTTCCCTCAAACTCGAGAATGAATAATTCTGGCTCTAAATCGGACGATCCTCTACTCATTTCCTCCATCTCACCCAAACACTCAAATGACACAGGTGAACGTGGTGGAACAGGACAATACCGCCTCACAAAACATGCGTCACCAGGTGGAAACGCTTGAATGATTTTTTCAATCTCATCACTAGTAGATAAAATCTCACATGTCAGCATACACTCAAAAGGATCGGGCTTATGTTCACAAAGAAGGAATTGGTCTATTCTATCGTCCCAGTATCTTTCCTCTAAGTAACGAAATGAGTCCAATAATGATTGGACTTTAACAGTAAGATCATCATCAACCGAACCAAATTCTTCTTCAAAATCTTCAAGACTCATATCTAGAGACAAGTCAGGTGGCCACGCACGTAGATCGGTTGGGTCACTATCCCGTGGAGTAGTGACATTGTTCACTTCTTTAACGTACTTGACTTCATTCTCTCCCTCATCGGACGATGACCTCTCTAAATTAAAAACATTCAAATCCATGGTCATGTTCCTAAACGATAGGTTCAGTTTCCCACTATGACATCGAATGATAGCGTCGGAGGTGGCCAAAAAGGGTCGACCGAGGATGATCAGGATTTGTGTGGATGAGTTTAGTACGTGTTGCGTGTCTAAGACCACAAAGTTTACCGAAAAGATAAACTCGCCCACTTTAATCAAGACATCCTCTATAACACCTCTAGGTTTCTTAATGGATCGATCGGCCAAGGACAAGGTCATCTTAGTGGGCTTTAGCTCCCCCAAACCTAGTTTCTCGTACACGGTGTACGGTAGAAGGTTCATGCTTGCTCCTAAGTCTAATAGAGCTTCCTCAAAGTGATGTTCCCCTATCTTGATAGAGATCGTCGGTGTCCTGGGATCCTTGTACTTAGCGGGAGTTCTATAGGAAATGATCGAGCTAGCTTGCTCGGCGAGAAAAGCTTTCTTGGGCACATTTGTGTGTCTCTTGAAGGAACAAAGGTTCTTCAAAAATTTAGCATAGGATGGGACTTGTTGTATAGCATCAAGAAATGGGATATTGATTTGTACTTACTTGAATACTTCCAACATCTTATCAACTTGTGCCTTTTTCTTTTGGGGCACCAATCGCTGGGGAAACGGAGATTTTGGAACATAGGTTTCTGCAGATGGCTCGGAAGATAAGGGTGTGGAGGAAGTTGGATCCACATGTGGATCTCCATTCTCCTTAAGTTTCTCGAATTCAATCTCGATGGGTGGTGAGATATTCTTTTCGACTTCCTTACCAGACCTAAGCGTGATGATTGCTTTGATATCCTCATGGGTTTGTGATGAACCGACATTATCTTGCACAAAATATTGACCTTAAGGTAAGTTACCTTTAGGATTGGGCTCAGGTTGACTCGGGAATGTTCCCTTATTTCTCTCACTCAACACTTTCGCTAATTGACTCACTTGAACCTCGAGTTTGGCTATGGATTGAGTGTTTGCATGCAAGCTCTGTTGGGTGGATTGGAGGACACTTTGAGCGATTTGCTAGAATTGGAGGGTACTTTGAGCAACCAAATTCATCGTATCCTCTAAAGCTTGGATCTTTTTGGAAGAAGGATACGATGGTTCGAGGGAATTCTTTTGGAAACCCGAAGGTGGATTACCAGAAGATTGACCTCCACTTTCTTGGTATTGACCCTTGGACCATGAAAAATTGGGGTGGTCTCGCTACCCGAATTGTATGCATTGGAATATGGGTTATACTTTGTCCTATTTTGATAAAGGGCATTAGCTTTCTCGGTACGTGCCTTGTGGGTTGGAAGGGCGGAACAATTTTCGACTAAGTGGTCGAATGCATCGCAAAGTATACACATAGGGGAACCTACATGTTGAATGACTGCAGGTGCGGTTCTATTACCCTCTTTGCTCGTCTCTAAAGCTTCTAAATGTTGGGCTAATGTGGCCACTTTGGCATTTCAATCATAACTTTGTTCGACTTGGTGAAAGAAACCCTCATTGGAGGTGGTGGATCTAGATTCTTTACTGGGTGCCCATCGCTGGGACTTTTTCGCTACGGCTTCTAGGAATAACCACGCGTCAACCTCACTTTTCTCAGTGAAATCACCGTTACATAATGACTCGAGCATGGTTCGAGTATTACAATCAAACCCCTCATACAAAATTTGGACTTGGTGACCCATCTCAATCCCATGGTGCGGACATTGCAATAGCAAGTCCTTGAATCTCTCCAAATACTTCCACAAGGCTTCTCCCACCTTTTGGCTAAATGTGTTGATGGCGTGACGTATCGACACCGTCTTTTTATTGGGAAAGAATTTTTACAGGAAGGCGACACTCATTTGGTTCGAAGTGGTGATCGATTCGGGTGTTAACGAGTTAAACCAACTCTTGGCTTTGTCTTTCAATGAGAATGGAAACAATTTAAGTTTGACAATCTCATCGGTGAGTTGTTGATACTTAATGGTCCCACATATCTCCTCGAATTCTCGAATATGAAGATAGGGATCCTCTTTGTAAGTACCTCGAAGTAGGGGTGGCCATAGGCCCGAGGCCCGCCAAGCCCGCCCAACCCGCCCAATAAAAAAATAGGGCTTGGGTAAGGTAAATACGCCCACAAAGCGGGCTTGGCAAAATTTTATAGGCCCGATTTTTTTTCGGGCGGGCTTGGGCATGAGTTCTTAAACCCGATGAGGCCCGGCCCGGCCCGAGGCCCGAAATATATATATATATATATATATATATATATATATGTGTGTGTGTGTGTGGGGGGGGGGGGGGGGGGGGGGAACTTCTATAAATATAAAAACGTATACCAAGTCTTTTCATGTAAAGTGAGAAACTTTATATATGGACTTTGTAATATATGGAGTTTAAAACATATTTTTAATTAAAAAAATTGGCCTTTAAATAAAAAATAGGTATTTTAATTTTTAAAAAAAATCTTTTAATTAACATAATAGGGCCCGATCGGGCGGGCCTGGGTAAAGAGCTTTCAAATCTGGGCGGGCTTGGGATTACATAATAAGGCCCGATCTAGGCCCGAGCGGGCTTGGGATAACACTTAATTTTTCAAGCCCGGCCCGAGCCCGACCGGGCCTGCCCAGGCCCGGCCCACGGCCACCCCTACCTCGAAGCACTGGCAACATTTGGATTGTTCCATGATGGGATAGGAAATTATTCGCAATGTGATCGGGAAGACGTATGCACGAAGGTTGACTCGACCTAGTCGGATAAAGGTAATCTTTAAGGGAACGTGGCGCTAACTCGTCTTCCATCTCGATGAAAATCGAAAATCTACCTACGTAAGTATTGGGAATGCTAGACTCCACACTCGACAAACGACCAGTATGATCTCGAAACGAACTTCGCATACACTCAATACACTCGAAATTTTTTCTTTTTTTTTCTTTTTCTTCCTTTATCTTTTTTTAAGGGTCTACCTACTGAAAAAAACGAATCTCGAAAAAAAAAATCAATTTTTTTATGTATTTTAGGATAAACTTAGTGCTAAAAGTGCAATTTATAAAAAAAAACTTAAATTAGATTTTTTTATTTTTACTTTTTACCCAGAAAAATAAAAATGTGAAAAGTAAATTTCTACTTTTTTAAGGAAATTTCTACTTTTTTATGATATTTTACGAACAAAAATGTGAAAAGTAAAAAAAACTAGTCCGAAAGTCACAACTCTTTTTTTCATTATTTAAAAATCGAACAAATCCCCGGCAACGGCGCCAAAAACTTGTTGTCAATTTTATAAAATATCGCAAGTGCATGGGCTATTATATAATAGTGAGTGTAAGTACGGGTCGAACCCACAGAGATTTATCAATTTTTTCTTTAAAAATAATTGTGACTGTCCGACTAGACTAAATTGGGTTGGAGATGAGATGTAATATTAAGCTAAGCAACACAAATAAGAAATAGGAGTTCAAGAGATATAATCAAGGTAGCTTGAAAACTAGGACGTTGGATCCATTTATCACGTTAAACTAACACTGTGCAATAATTTAATTTCGTCATTCTCGATTTTATAACTCAAATTAAACTGACTCTCGTCATATTTAATTCAAAAAAATAACACGTTAGAAGTCTAAAATAAAATTTAACGTCTCTAAATTTAGACGCGTAAAATTCCTTTTCCCTTAAAAATTTCACTTTTAAATATCAAAATATAGTCTTTAAACATGGGCTATCAACCAATTTAATAAAAGTATAACCCATCAAAAAGTACCCATACTTAAAATATAAAAATAATTTTTTTTTCAAACAATGCCGAAGGTTTAAAAAGCACTCTCGTGTCGTTTTAAATGAACACCGAATTTTTAAAACGTTTAGCACATATCTGGAAATAAAAACAAAATTAAATCACCCACAATATTAATCACACATGATAAATTTCACATAGTCCTAGTGAGGAAATTACGCTAGCATAATTGTAGACATAATAAAATTGCAAGAATGAATACTCAATTTCATTAAATAAACAAACTGACAATTGATGTGTCACAAATATTCTTGACAAAAATTACACTCACAATAATTATTGGCCCTCAATAAGGAACCAAAAACTATACATAAATCTCTCTCTACAATTCTATCTACAACTCTATGTCAAAAAGGAAGAGCTCAAGGATTCTATTTATAGGCTTAGGGTTAGGGTATTTGGAGGAGATGGGACTCTCCCTGATTGGTTGTATTTGAGCTGATAATTATCTCGTCGAGTCTTGGAAAAAGTAGGAGATAATTATCCCCAAATTCGTCACTATTCACGTCACTATTCACATCACCAACTTTAATCGCACTTTTGACCTCCAAAACTTCAAAATATCATTTTCGTCCGAATTTCAAAGTTGTGAGTCTTGTCAAGACCTTTCCGAAAAGCTATGGCACGACCTCAAGGACACTCGAGTGATTTTATAAAAAATATTTAGTCCAGTTGTGTCAACCGTGTCGTGTCGCGTCGCGATTCATCCTAACAATTTTTGCACATCGACTCCTTTGTAGGTCAAATTTCTGGGGTACCTATAAAAATACAAAAAATAAAATTAATTAATTCAAATTTAGGGTCACAAATATTTAAAATTTACAAAATTACCCCTCTTTGCATTTTAACCCCTGAAATTCATTAATTGCTCGTTTTAATTCAGAATTCAACCAAATTTCAGAGAGAACTTTATTTTGCCTAGATAAATATTTAAAAATTATTTTTAGGTCCATAAAGTTTGATAATTATGATTTCACCCTCCAGAGTTATTAAAATTATATTTTTAACTCGAATTTTATTCAAACTTGCATTTTTCTTTTCTTTTATGAAAACGACTCTAAAAATTCATTATTTATGATACAATGGGTCTAACAAGGTCTAGATTTGGGCATAATTCATAAAAAATAATGCACTTATCAAAAGATGAAACTCGAGATTCACCATACATTTAAATCCTTTAATTGTATGATTAAATACCCCAAGACACTTGCATATTTAAGAAGCTATTTGCAAGAGGGAAAGTGGAGACAAATCCGAAAAATAAGTTGAAAAGTCCAAAAAAAATTATACTACCTCTATAT